>JASANN010000252.1:298496-399374 GCA_031762395.1 Calameuta pygmaea
CCCCCCCCCCCCCGCCCCCCCCCCCCCCCCCCCCCCCCCCGCCGACTCTAGCCGGTCGCCTGTCCTCTGATCTCTTGCAAGCACCCCTCTTATCTATTTCTTTTTCTATATTTATTTCATCTGTACTTCCTTCTTTCTTTATTTCTCACTCTTTACTTTCTTATTTATCTATTTCCGTATTTCTTCTTTACTTTTATACCTCCATTCCTTACTTTTCTACTTCACGACTTCTTTATTTCTATCTTCCTTTCTGGTTTCTCGTATCACTCTGTCTCCTCTCACTCTCCACTGTATCTGTCTTACTTGTCCTATTCCTTTGGTCGGATCGAGCATAACCATTTGAGTAGTCATATAAGGGTTGTCACCCTGTCAGAGTAGCTACACATAGAGACCAGAGACCCTGGTGTCGAGGGTTGCCCTTCCGTCTCATTTGCTGAGCTTGCTCGGTGGGTCGGGCCCAAATTATGGACGCAAGAGGATCCTCTAGGTCTCCCGACGGGGCCTCGAGCCCCCTTAGGGTACGCTACTGCCATGGTCTTGCGTTTAATGAATCTAATTAGATTGTCAAATTCAATTTGAGATTTTGATTTAACCTCAATTTTATATTTTTAAGAAATTTTGAAAGTGAGTCAAGATCCAATAATATTGAGTAACATTTGAAAATCGATTGATTGTCACTAGCGGGCTTTTGTACGAATGTTTGCATCTTCTTGCATCCGAATAAGTATCTAGTATTCGATAAACAGAGAAACTATGTTATCAGCACCTATAATAGGTGTCTTTTTTGACTTTTGACTTTTGACTTTTGTTATTTTTCTTTGTACCAATCGACTGGTGGTCGTTTGATGGTAGTTGGTAGTCCATTCAGAATATTTGGTACGTTCGGAAATTCACTGCCAGTATTGCGAACATATTAGCGTCTCACTCTATTGCGTATAAGTAAATAGGGACACAATGATATTTCTAGTACTGACAATGAATTTTGGAACGTACCCTCAGTATTTGCGAATTTCACGGTTCTTTCTTTACCTATATTCAATAGGATGAGATACAACCAGATATATAGTATATGCAACTATGCTCGTAACACTGTATATGTTTCCAGCGTATATGGTTGAAACAGATTTAACCAATTAAAAATGAGATTTCAGCGGAATAAACTAATTTAATTGGCTAACTCTATTCCAGCCTTGCATGGTGGAAACATTATCGAATTTCGTAACGTAGCCTTACAATTACATATATTTGCTCCCATGGTGGAGTTTTTTGAACACAACCAGGAGCTCGATAAATGATTGTTCGAATTTAATTTTATAGGTATTATAAGAAAGCGGTGAACTACCAAATCTTTTAAAAAGACTATCAAATACCACCAACCGATTGGTACAAGGAAAAATATCAAAAGTGAAAGTAGGGAGGCTAACTTTGAGATGGCACAGCTGACTGTAGAAGTGAAATAGATAAGGGGTCGGTCGATCACAGCGACGCTTGTGACCACAAGTTAAACTGTGCCCTGCTTCTCTAAGACAACACCTCCAGACCACTGAAAATCGGGCGAGATGCAAGGTCTATGTGTAAGACGGTGAGCATCAGAACTTTCAGATCCTTCTTCCTTCTGGCACATCTCATTTGAGGAGTCCAGCCATAAGCAAAGGAAGGAAGGAAGGATCCTTCTTCCTTCCAGTCCTTGTGGCTGCCTCCTCCAATGAGAAGATGTATCAAAACTTTGAGGTCGGGAAGGGATTTCGTGATGATCATAGAAATGATGTCTGGCACATCTCCTCATTTGAGGAGTCAGCCATAAGGAAAGGAAGGAAGGATCACAGAGATGAGTAGGGAGATGCACAACGCTACGATTTTAGACGATATCAAAGCCATGGCGCTAAATCGTAGCGGCGAGTCCGCAACTAAGATTTTACAATCATCGCCTCCGTCGATAATGCGTATCCCGTCGTAGCCTAGTTGAACGTGATCACGAACGTATATCATGGCGCGCATAGGTTCTCCGCCACTCACCGCTGGTTCCCGAAGCAACACTTAGAACAAGACCGCCCAACAGATATTACCTAAATATTTTTTTTCTTTGCAATCTTAAGTTCGAGCGCACAGTGTAAGCTTGATAAGATTTACTATGACAAAAGCCAACACCTCATGCCTGCCTGCACTGAAGCGTATGATGCCACCAGTATCTTTAATAGATATTTTACCGCTGCCAGTTCAGCACCGCAATTTTCTAAGAATTCGTATTTTTTTAATGAACGGAGCATTAATAATAAAAATACTCTCGTGGCCTTCTGAGCGAAACGTGTGATTTTGACGTGGCAGTCATAAAGTTTTAATAGGCTTTTTCAATAATTCTTAAAGAGTATTTATAGTTCCCGGCCTCATTATTCTAAGGGTTGCTTTGGGAACTGGCGGTAAGTAACTGAGAATCTCTGCCTGCCAAGCTACACATTCATGATCACGTTCAGCTCGGCTACGACGGGATATGCATTATCGACGGAGGCGATGATCACAAAATCCAACTTCCGGACTCGCCGCTACGATTTAGCGCCATGCTTTTGATAACGCCTAAAATCATAGCGTTGAGCATCTCTCTATTCATCTGTGATGAACAAGGGAAAATAGGCTACCAGCGAAACCAAAGCAACGCAAACATAAATTAGCTGAAGTAAACTCTTTAACTAGGATTTAACTGCACATGTTCAGTGTTTTTGTCATTTAAAAATGCAAGCAACTATGAAAGTATTTTGCTGTTATGTGCTGGCCGTAAGCATCCTGGGAGCTGTCGGTGCCGACTGGAATACGAATGACTACATGAAACGAGAACATTCTTTAGTCAGACCGTACCAAGGTACTTGGATTTTGTTAATTGACCTTTTCTCAATATGACAATTAAGTTCTAGAACATTCACGAGAATCGATTGTTATTGTTACACTTTGCATTTTGGTTATTCATTTTATATGAACTTTGTGCGTTCTATCATAAAGTTTTAAGGTTATGACGCGACATATTTTCATTGGTTCTCCTGTCTTGAAATTCTTTGAATCCGTACTAATTCGTATTTATCTCATCTAGACTAATTCAGTGGCTTCCAGTCCGATCAAATGAGTTTTTCAAAAATAAGAGCCCTGAGACTTTATGCCAGTAACTTTAAATTGACTGAGAATATTTATCTCGTACCAATGTATTATGTTGCACATTTCACGGGCAATTCGCATTACCTTGCAATATTACATAGTCGGCCCACTACTCCAGTATGCTTTTTTTAATAATGATCTGTTGTTGTATTTATTCAATAAATAGATCTGTGCTAATTAATAAAAATTAGATTAAATAATAGTGCCCATAATAATAATTAACAATATGGATAGTTAAAATGATAATATCTCTGTTATCTAAAAAAGTGAATATGCTATAATTTGTTTGAAAGTAAGAAAAATTTTCATTAATATTTAACTCTTAAATAGGTTCTGGAATGACAATACCACATTGGGATTTTATGGGCAGCACAGTGGTTACAAATAACTATATAAGACTAACTCCTGACCTGCAAAGTAAGCAGGGTGCTCTGTGGAATTCAGTGGTAAAGATATTTCCTGTAGTTGATACTTGGCATCGTAGGAAAATTACTATTAAAACATAGATATTCACTGAGAGAATTATCCATGTGATATTGCATTTTTTTTTACAGCCATGCAATGTAAGGAATTGGGAGTTGCAAGTGCATTTTAAAGTGCATGGTAAAGGTCGTGAATTATTTGGAGATGGCTTTGCAATTTGGTATGCCAAAGATAGAATGCAGACTGGCCCTGTATTTGGAAACAAAGATTATTTTCAAGGTCTTGCCATAATCCTGGACACATACAGCAATCATAATGGTCCACATAACGTACGTATTATATCTGTATTTACGATACTGGAGGATCTGTTTGTGAAATGGAGTATAGAACATCTTTATCGAGTCATTACACACCTAACAATCTGTACGCCATCTATTTCGCCAAAGAGGATATTTTATTGTTTAGGGGGTCACGTGCTTGACAAAGAAGAGAAATCTGTAACTTTAAAAAAACCATAATTTCTTAAATGTTCATAAAAGTCAATCGACATCAGTTTACTTGTACAAATAAATTAAAAACATTTTAGGCATCATTTCAGGAACGAGAAATGGTATTTGACATAGGCAGGTATATTAGAATCTCAAATGAAGTGAGTTTTGCATAGTGAAATCCAAGTAAATTAAAAAGATGAGAAAATGCGAAAATCTTCAAAGTCTATACACTTGTGTGAGCACGAGAATTGCACGGCCAAGTAAAAGGAAGAAAGAGTAATTCAACTGATAGCATCTGCACTCGCGCGAGGCACATGTAGCAGGAGAATATGCATAAAAGCCATTGAAAACACAGTACAGCAGCACTGTCATTCATTACGTACTCTGCTCTTTCATTAATTGTAAAAACTCAAAATAAAATGTTGATACTTTTACAGCACCAACATCCATACATTTCGGCAATGGTTAACAATGGAACTCTGCACTACGATCATGATCGTGATGGAACTCATACGCAACTTGATGGCTGCGAAGCAAAGTTTAGAAACTTTGAACACGACACCCACATCGCCATAAGATACGAAAGAGATACCTTAACAGGTGAGTCAAAGTCACTCTACGTGGACAACCATCCTAGTTCTCTCATCAAAATAGAATTGCACTCACTCTGTTGTTGGTGTACGATGCTTTGGTGGGTGGGGCTTTTGGGTTTTTTCAGTACACTGTGGTTTTATGCGGTGTTGTGTGTAAACATTGCTATTACAGTAAGGTCTTACCCGGAGGCCTCGTGGCTCTCATCCTGGAGTGCCTCCACATCATTCGGTGGTATCTTTTCCTCTTAGTCTCATTACTCCTTTCCGCTGACTCCCCTTTCATTCTGTATTCAATAAATTTCCAAATTTATTCTAACGGTCTTATCCATTCAAGTTTTCTATGGCCTGACGTAAAGTCCTCTTCAAGTAGTCCTACGAATGAAAGAGGATAAACGGATTTCATTGATTTATTAACGCATGTCCACGAGATAGCAGTTAGCAAGCCTGGACTAGATACTAGTAGGACACACAAAGTATGACTTTATACCAAAATTTATAAAAGTGCACTATCAAAATACAGTATCAACTGACATCGCAAACAAGGCTGCGTGGAAGGAATGTCTCACCGTCAAGGGCATACAGCTTCCCACAGGATACTACTTTGGAATTACAGCGACGACTGGTGACCTTTCCGACAATCATGACATCATGTCGATTCGTCTCTTCGAGTTGGACTTGCCTGATGACGTACGTCTACATACTCAATTCCAATTTCATAAAGAATTCCAAGTGTCATTGTAGATCATCACTTACAAACAAATACCCCTTAACTCAATTACAGCCAAAAGACGACGAAGATCGATCCAATATTTTGCCATCTGCAGCTTTCTTTGAATCTCCAAGAGGTTGGTTAAATCTTTAATTGAAAAAAAAAGTACATTATCTAATTTAACGTGCCCTAAGTCTGCACTATTCCCGTCTGCGTATTCTCCTCCTAATTTCAGATCACGTAGACGATCCAAAGCCTTCGTCGTTAAGCGGCATCAAGATTTTCCTCCTGATGCTCGTCGGTGCACTCGCCCTGATCGCCTGCGTGGTTATAGGCATAATGTTCTATCAGAAACATCAAGAGAACAGTCGAAAACGCTTGTACTAAAGATCCATCGAAGTGCCGGATTGTAAGCAAACACTAAGCTACGTTCGAAGTCATTCCTTTACTCGGAATTTCTCATCTACCGAATGATCCACGATCGACGAACGACGAAAAAGAACATTTAGAAAAATAATTGTCCCTTTTTCGCGAGTGAAAATTCTGTCTACAGGAGCTATTGATGATGTCAACACACAGTACCGAGAAACAACTTCACAGGTAACACGATTCGAAACAAGGGATTAAGTAGTCACTGCGAGTAATAAATTGTAGAAAGATTCCAAGTCTTTATAAAAGTAAATTGTCGATGTGCTCCTTGTTTTACAGTAAAGTGATTATGAATTGAGGGACAAGCAAATTCAAAGCCGAAGTAAAATTTTCAGAGTTTAGCAGAACTTAAGCATAGGATAAAATGAGTCTTAAATTTTCAGTGTTTTTTCGAAGGGAATTTAAAAGGTTTTTTTGCTACGTTAGACAACAATTAAATTCTCTTTCCTACCTCAAGTAAGTCTGATGTTATTCGCTGACTACTGCCAGGTCAAAACTTGTATGCTGATGAACCTGTGTCATCGCACGTCATGGTTCGCCGCGTATATTTTACATTAATTATCAATAACAAAAGGCAGCGAATGTTCCGTTGAGGCGCGATGCCTCATTAGAACCGCGTGTCTGTAAGAAGTATCAGTTACACGATACGAGTGAAGTCAGGTGAATACGTATGTACTATGTGTCTAAGTATCTAGTGATTTAAGATAATTAGCCCAATCGGGGCGAAACGGTGTTTGACAAGGATGATAGCGATGTAAATTTTATACTATTTTTAGTAAACCAATTGAGCAACTCCAAGCGATTCGATTGACTCGAAGAAGGACGCTTCCTAGTTTCATTTTTAGCAAGATTGTACCAGCACGCAACTGTATTTTGTCTTTTTTTTACGCCATCACAATACAGAATGCTCTAATTAGCACTGGCTGCCATGCTAAAATAATTTCAACAGCTAAAAATGTTAAAACCGATAATTTGATCGATCTTGTAGATTTTGATGGATATCAATAAATTTTTCTTTTTATTTTGCTCTTGTCAAAATGCGCATAGTTACGTGTATACATGCAAATGTATTGTAAAACATTCGTGAAACTGTAAGAAATGATTATTTGTAAAAAAAAAAAACATTAACCTCGAGCTATATATTTAAAACATTAGAATCGATCTGTTATCATGCCGCTATCCAGGGCAGCAAAAGTGTATAAACATTACACATCGCAAACTATGGAGTTTCAGCCTAAGTGAAATAATAATAATAATAATAATACGTTATCGGGACGTCCTAGTGTTTGGTTATTGTGGGGCAAACGGTTTAGATAAAGCGGAAGAGACGTATAAATTATAAATTTTATATTTGTAAATAAATAAAACATCACTATCGTTGATATTAGGTAATCATAGAGTAGCATAGTATCGTGGAGTTGTTCTTTTTTTTTTCTTTTTTTTTTATTGAAAAAACAGTAAAGAATATCCGAGAAAGGAATAGTCGAAGAGGCGAGTAAAAGTGAAAAAAAAAAAAGAGAAAGCAAGAGCATCACTCTCGTTGTAAGAACTTATTTACTAAGAATCGTTGCCAAATATGAATAAATACAGATTCGAAAAAACGTACTCATCATTTTCCATCGACACGAAAAGAGAGTATAAAGAGATTTCTTGGTTGCCGTGCGAAGGTTCAGCGTAACCAATCGATCGATCAACAAGATTGTTAGTTTTTAAAGAAATCATTTAATATATCTTTTACAATTAAAACGCCTAATGAGACAAGAATTGGCACACTTTTGGAAAGTACTACGTTACGTTATACATAAATCTAATGCGACGGAAAGTTCTTTCGTCTTTAGAAAAGGGACTAAAAGAAAGTCTCTATATTTAACGCAAGTAACGAAGCTATCAGGGAAACTAAATACATCAAGGCACAATCTCTATCTCCCATTAAATTCCTTTTCTACATTTTGGTCGCTTATTGTCCTCCCGTGAGACGACAGATACTACATGCGGTCTCCATAAAATCCGCATTCACGTCAGGACTAAACATTTAACATTAATAATCGGTAATTGTAACACAGCTTCGTAAAGTTCTTATATATTTTCAGTGTCCTTATCAATATTCTAACAGATATCGCATTAGATTAAATTTTTTTTACTGTCTCACAATATCGATCAGGATCGATTTCACGCGAATTACAGGAATCGCGAGTGTTTCGAGGAGACCTTTTTCAATGTCTGGAAAGGAATGAGAAACTACTTTGCGATTCGTCTTTGTCTCTTTTTTTTTACTGGCAGTAACGATAATAGTGGGCTCACCGGGCTCTTTCCTTTAAAATGCCTTGAACATCGCGAAAAGTCCACTGATAAGAATGAAGTGTTCGCCACTGAACGATGTTAAGTAAAAGTAAATAAATTTAATAATTTTTATTTACGATTAACGGAATTAGAAAAATATTCGGCTTATTTCGTCGCCTTTAGGAAAATACATCGATCCTAAAATATATCGACGCTCTCGAAAATACTCGGATATAAATTTTTAATGAAATCTAAATCTAAGATGCCTGAGTTTACGGTAACATAAAAAAAAAAACATTCTAGGCTATATATATATATGTATATATATCTATATATACAACACATATGGAGAGAGAATAATTATCTTTTATTCAATTAGACGATCGGGCAGTACGCTCACGTGTGCCGTTTTATTCCAGATAGACTCACTTTGGGCTCCAGCACCGTTTTATTATCTGAGAATTCAATTTAAAATCGTGAACGTATCGCAGATCGTTTACTGCTAGTCGCGTCATGGTCGCACAAGTATTCGATAGAAACAAACCGTTAAAGGATTCCGTCGTAAACCTTGCATTTTTATTCCCGATAAGACTAGGTGCTTCTTTAAAATAAAAACCCTACAAACTTTATATACAACGCATGAAACTAGAAATCTTTGAAACACGTGAACAGGTGTCTTAATTCTTAACAGAGAGAATATCCTCAAGGTCTACAATCTGTAGAGTATTTATCACTGACATCCAATGGAAGTGAGGGATGACGCATCTTGGACTACGTATACCAATATATGCATTAAAGTATTGCTGCTCTATCGCGAGGAGATTTTAAAACTAATCAATTTGATTATGAAACAAACGAGCCGAACAGTTGTTCGTTGCGCGCCGTTTAAAAGTAATTATTTGATTCTCATTCTCAGAATCACTTGAAGATCACTAATGGATTCAATAGAAAATTCAAGACAGTCTTTACACCGAGATAAATGTCCCTTGCGATTGAATTAACGCTGATCTCGTACCTCCTCCGTTTGTAGGACTGCAAATCAATGGTATGACAAGCTAAACAACCTACTTCCTCCAGGTCAATGTGCGGCTCCATCCCGCCGAGGAGAGATTCAATTTCATAGCCGGAATTACCAAGGGAGCCCGTGAACCAAATTTTGTCACCTGGATAGATGTTCAGACTGAAATTGGTAAAGGAGTGATCGCCAAGGAGAACGACCTCCGCGTTGCTGCCCCACAAACTGGACTTCATCTTAACTGAGATTTCAAATTCATATTGGTTCCAGGAGGACAAATCGCACTTGTGCTGTTTACGCTTAATTTCATGTATAGTCTTGCAGATTCTCTGGCGCATCTCGTCACCCGTCGAACAATCCTCATGGTAGGGTTCCCCGTACATGCAAGTCAAGGGTATCCTTATACTGTCAGGTAGTTTACCCAATATGGATCCCAGACTGTTCTTTACGGACTTCAATCGAATATTCGTCACGTATCCTTCCCAAGATATTGGAATTCCATCCAAACGGGCACACTCGACTTGGACTTGGGCTTTCGAGGACGATTCCTCCCAGGCTGGTTGATGGCAATGATTCTGGTACTGTTCCCAAGACAGGCTGGGCGCAGCTTCACAGGAACTGGTATCGACCTCTCGTTTGTACTCCAAAATCATTGGCCAGGATAGAAATACACCGGCAGCGACCCCGGAAACAAGCTGAAATGTTTGTATTTTAATGAATTTTGTTACTGTTGGAAATGTGGCAATTCGATTGATCCGGACTCTTAAGTACCTGGATGAGTGTGATGATCCAATTGAATTTCCGTGCTTTTGTCTTCCTCAAGTACCAAGAAGCCAAAAAGGGTATTCCACCTAGTAACGCGGTGACCGCTATCCTCATGACCATATCACTTTCAGGTAGATATTTGGCTGCCGCTACTATTGGTAAGACAATAGAGGCCAAACCAGCAATTGGCAGAAAAAGCACCATTCCCACGAGAGCCAGAGCCCCTCTGATCAAGCCGTACCAGGTAGCGCCCTGCGAGCTGAGTATAGCTATTTGCCACCAGCTCAAGGTGACACAGTGAGGTATCAGAGTTTTGTATGTTCCACGCCAACCATCCCTTGCTGCCATTTTTGCAAATACCGCAGGTATCAATAGATAGAATACGGCTCGAAAATTCAGACAGAATTCTATACCGTTGCCCACGACGTAGGAGGCAAACGTCGGTACTCTTATATCGAGAAATCTCCAACCTTGGGTCACGACCATGTCAGTCTCATAAGGATACTTTGCAAGAACGTGAACTCCAAAACTAAAGAGCGCCAGAAAGTCCGGAAACTGCGAGGCGTCTTTCCACGTGAAATTTAATAAAGTAACAAGCGTCAACGTGACGGCTATAACGGTGAACTCGGACTGCGGCGTCCACTGATGGGCTATCAGAGGATAAAGCATGAGATTGACGAAAAGTGCTAGAAAGAAGTGACCATACGGCTTAAGATTGTTACAGCAAAATTGATACTCCGCCTCGTCAGGATTTAAATTTCCACCGGAATAACTGAGAAACAAACCGGACCAGGCGCGAAAGTCTGAGAGTTCACGTTTGCGCTGTAACATCTGGAAAGTAGCGATGACCATCACGACGAACGATAGATAATACAAAGCCATAGGAACGAACAGTACCAGACTTTCGGTGCCGAACAAACAATAGAGCAAAAGAAGTAGCAGCGTCTGAACGTTTGAGAAAAATAATTTGTTGAATATCGGGGAGCCGCGACGGCCTATCGTTTCCACCAGCCAGGTGTAAAAACGCTTCAAGGATGTCCAAGGGTGAACGAAGGGCCTTTGTAATAGAGGAATCGTGTCCAGGGCCATTTCAGATGGATCTACCATGCAGAGAGCATTAGAAACTATAGGGAGCAATCCGCGAGCATAACTGGCAGCTGCTGACACCAACGCCGCCTCAGTTATTTTTTCTCCTTGATGTTCCAGCCAGTCTGTTTACAAAGAAAATGATAATTCAGTATAAAAATTAAGAATCCATTGAAAATCAATTTTAGGACGTCTTCAGAGGCGACTCTTGATCGCCTTACCTGGCGGACTGTCTTCAATTCTTCCACCGTCTTTGAGAGATGCGATATGTTCGGAGAGATCATCGTCTGGGAATCCTTCTCGGTAAGTATCACCGAGTGATTTCTGAGAGTTCTTTTGCGAGGATCTGTCCGAACTAGAATAGTTTGATCTACTCGTGGAAGGGAAACTCAGGTCCCTCATGCGTCTCTGAAGCTGTTCAGTCGTTATGAAGTCTTCACCATTTGATAAGCTATCGATGAAAGTTTATTATCGTTTTCCTATCAATTTTATTCTTGGTGCAAAAATTAATTGCACAATCAAGTGACACAAGTATTTACATTTCCAACTCACCTCGTGAAGACTTCGCGCGCTGCTCGTCTAGCCAACTTCTCGTCTTGCGACATGTCTAGACAACTTTTCACATCGTAATAGTTATGTTCGGTGATTCCTCGGCCGGATGCAAGGCATTTTCTCAGGATATCAGTCGCTTCGAGGTTGCCCTGCTCCGAGGCTTTTGTTAACCAGTAAACGCCAAGCTTCGCATTTTCTTCTTTGTCCACATCAAGTTCTTCGTATTATGAAAAAATAATAGAAACGCTTCTCTTGAAGACATCGGAGAATCGAACGATATTCATATTTCCTCATCATTTCAATTACAACTAAGAATAATGCGTTTAGAAATTTTACGCTGATGTCACTCAACGGTTATGTGCTGGTAAGAAAGACTTTTAAATATAATGGTCCGTTACAACCTTTGGATCCCATATAAGTGCTATCCCCATATTACTGGCATGCTAGTTGGGCAGTAAGCGATTTAGAAAGTTCACAATCCTGACCTATTCTGCCTTGTCTATCTATAGAGTGTGGGAAACAGACTGCATATCCAATACAAGAATCTTGTCAGAGCAACTACTGATACAAATATTGCAAGGACCCGATTATGTAATGTTTTGTGTATCGTAATCTTTCTTAAAGCTCAATTATACTTGAAACCGAATTATATCCATCGCTAGAAAATTATAAAATTCTATTTTAACTCAGAACATACCACATCTTTCTTCCAAAAGATGTTTTCCCAAAACAACCTGAGATTCCGGACAACCATCTTCAGCCAATTGAGACCGCAAGCGCCTGAGAGAGCCTCTTGGTCCATCTGTAAAACAAAAATTAATGTCTATTTTCTTCTGTTCGATATTTCTCATTGACATGTAATAAGAACAGCAATAGCTAAATCTATAACAGAGTAAGGAAACTCATGAAAAATATATAGGAAATTTTCAATTCTCATTTCCTCTTTTAGCTTTTCTGTAAAAAGTATGGTCATTAAAAATTATACTTTACTAGACTATTCTCGGTGCAAAGCGATTATTATGAATATAGTTGCATACAAAAGCATAATAGTTTCAAAACTGATTGTGAGAAACAAAACAAATGATAAGATCAACATTAAATACTTATCGATAATATGCATTAAGAGAGTAACATTTTTTAAAAACTACAATTATTTATATAATATTATAGATAATGAAAGCATTTCCAGGTAGTATTGTTTGGAGAATAAAACACTAGAAGTTAACGCATAATAGCACATAACCTCAAACTGGTTTTACTGAATACTAATTGCAAGAATAGATTTTATATTAAAAAAAAAATCAACAAGGTATCAATAAAACTGTGATTAGTACATAGACATCGCAAAGGTTCTACACTTGAAGATTCTGTAGCACATCCTCTCACAGTAAATATGTCAAAATAAACGCGATGATCGGTTCAAGTGACAGCTGTCAAAAATTAACATAGGATCATAAACTACACCTGTATCCTAGGATACGACGAAGCCAATGAGGTGAAAATCTACATTTATAATAGATAGACGAAGATGATGTCTAGCGAACATTGTTTCCATTAGAATACGATCAAGGAAGACTTGTCACGTGGTTGTCAAATTAAGCCAATGTAATGTTGTCAGGTATCGATTGGGTTATTTCCGTACGCAAGCAACACAACGCAAAAACAGTGATATTGATCGACAATCAAACCTTACCGTGCAACGTCCACTGTTTTCTACCAGACCTCCCGGACAACGGTACAACACCGGCCATGTCCTGTAGACGCTCGAGAGAGTTGAAAAAAAAAATTTCCGAGAGCACCACACGTAAATCTACACCTTACATCGAGACCGCTAGCGAGCGACTGCTCAATTTTTGGAACGTGCTGACTGAAAGACATGTGCGCATGCGTGACTTCCATAACAGAGTAAGCAGCACTTTGAAAACTAAAAACAATCGCGAATACCAATCACTAATTAATGAAGATTATCGTATCATCTTCACAATGAAAGGAACGTGATGCTCTGCGAATAAATTCGCAAAAAAAAACGTAAGAAAGCTGCAACATTTGACTGGATATTCAATAAATGATAACAAGGGAGCCGGAATTACAGGAGCCTTATATTCTGTAATTGTTTATTTCATCGTATTCAATGGATTACATATTTATCGAGTATGTAAATGCTAAAAGAAATATAATAAATTAAAGGCGCACTCACATTGAATTTGCCGAGTGACGTGTGAATAACGTGCATCACTACTTGCAGTAGGTAACCTGGAATCAGCAGTCGCTGAATTTGTTGGAGCCAGTTTTTTCGATTTTGCCTTTCAGTCGCATTTTACATATGTAATTCGATCCGACCTTCCCATTCGAAGCTGAACGAATCTAGCAAAACCATGTTTTCGCTGGCTCCTCGTGCAGTCAGAAATCCGCCCGCACTCCAGTCCTTGAGCAAAAAAATTCTCATCGACTCTACTGAATCAATGAAAAGTTCTATCTCGCACAGCCAAAACTTACGTGTTCATCGGTCCCATGTATGGTGGTGGATTCGGTCGGATGTACGGGTTACAGCGTTCGCCAGACATTCTAAAGATAAACTCAATATATTTTTATAGATAATCCCATTGGTTCTAAAGGAGGAAATGTGAGACCCATGTGTTTCTCTTTGAGCGAAGTATCGGGAAACGTTCTAAGATGATTAGTACCTATGGGAGAAAGGATCCCAAGGCGTTTCACTCCTGGGAAGAGTGGGGCTATGTAATTATTGAGAGCTCCGAATAAACGGTCTCTTTGAGGATTCTGTTCCCACTAGAGAAACAGCTTTGTTCCTGGCCGGACAGAGTCGGCTACGTGTGCATAAATCACGATTATCTCAGGCACGGATCTTTCGACATTCCACAGCGCGATCATTCTCAAAGACCCTTCCCAGTGGCGTAACAACTAAAGCCAGCCGTTGCCTTTTGAGCTAACCCTCCTCGCACACCTATTTTCGGACGGAGTAAAAATGTATCTACCTCGGACTGCGAGACAAGGAGTCGCTTGGACTTGATGGCTGCGCCGACAATGACCTCAGAGTTCCCCTTTCCGAAGACGCATTCTGCACCGTTTGCGCGCCATTGTTACTTGATCCTTCGACGGGCGTCGAGTCTCGCGATTCCCTGAAAATTATTTGACCTTTGAAAAAAATAAAGAAAAAAAATGCAGGCAAAGCAAAAGTGCAGGTACAATATTGGCTTATAAAAAAAAAAAAAAAGCAAATTGTTGAAACAATACGTACCGTGGAAACATGCAGAACCGAAGATCAGAAAAACGACACAAAATGCATGGGTATAGAAAATAAAATGGTCAAACCAAACACGTGAAAGTAGTGCAGGAAAAAGGCATGGAATCTGGTGGACTGGAATTTCAAAGACGATCATGCTCACGAGATTAGCCTGAAAGAATATTGGAACAGCAATTTTGTTTTCCCGTTCGATTATCATTATTATATCCTACGGGTGTTTATTGTGCCAAACTGGACACGCCGAGAATTTAAAATACAATTTTCCTCGATGTTTGCATTTCGTAAACCTAAATCGTAAAAATCTTTTCTTAGATCTCCGTCCGAAAACAATAGCCGATCGGTTTACGATCTACGGAAATAAATATCGATCTTTGCTTACGGTACCAGGGGCGACCACGTTGCAACGGTTTCCCCTGTTACTATCAACTTTCTGATTCGTTGTCTTTGGAGGAGCGCTTGCCCTCCGTGGATAAAGCCCGTGAGTCAAAAATACGGCTGAAACTTTGCACTATTAGTCGTTAGTCTGCCAATTCGTTAATAGTTAGCAACACAAAGCCTGTGGAGCCTAGAAACTTCAAAGAGTCCAAGAAGAAACTTTCGTGCTCCTTTGAAACGATATGTCGTAGCGCCAAAACGGTCGCGAAGACAATTTTTACCTTACCGGCTCCTTCATCTCGAGAAAGGTGTTAAATAATTCGTGGAAATAAATCTCGGACTCCCGGTCAATTCTATAAAACAAAAAAAAAGCTTCAAGAGGACAATGTTAAGGACACTCTCCAATTTGAGTAGATCCTCCGTGCAGCAGCAGCAGCAGCTACCCGACAACGCTCGGTGTCCAATTTTTTGGCCCCAATTTGATAATTGCTATTTATAAGGGTATTTATGTGCAATAACCTTCTATTATAAAAAGTGATATCGCAGGGACGATAAAGTTTAGCCTAGACCAGTGCGACGTTTGCTTGTACGTAATGTTCAGAAGGAAACGTGTCCGAGAAGAGTGACGGATAAGAGCCTAACGACAAGATCAACGTCAGCGCTATCCTACCTTTATCACAATGGACGACAGCGGTCGAAACCACAAAGCGCAGAATCACTGATTAGAATTCCAGTTATGAAAATGTTTTCGTTCGACTTCGAACTTTTATTAATAGGTGGGTTACGCAATCGACTACGATGGTGCCGCGTCACGAAAATGCACTGGTCTTGAGTAGCGGACGTCATACCGGACAAACGGCTTATACTGCCCGCGGTCAGTTACCCGCCTGCCTCTCTTATTACGTCCTTACGTTCTACGCGTAAGCGCCTCAACTTCTTTTCATCGCGTAGACGGATTCGACCTCGTCGCTACAATCTGTCCGATCGAACGGTTCAGAAATTAAGCTCAAACGACCATGGATAATAATGGAAAAATTATATTTCCTTAAGGCGAATATTCAACTTTTTCCCCATAAATTTAAAATCCAAACTGTCGTCCTCGCTGGAATCTGAATATTCGCGTCGCCCGAGATATTGAAAACTGCGTTAACAGTTAACATAGTTCGACTAGCTGTACATTTCTCGATTTCGCTTATCAAACCCGCAAAGAAGTGCAGGAGGAACCCGGATAAAAATCAGGCATAATTACGTTTGATGTTGCAATCGGTACACGTTACACGACACGACTAGATGTCGATTCGTTTATGAATGAAAGTCGGCGTAATCGCACGAGTCCCCCCCCCCCCCCCCCTCTTTCTCAATAACACTCGACGACCTCTTGCCGTCCAAATGAATTTTCTACAGCACCAGCACGTGCTTCCTGAGACGCGCGTAGTACTTTTTTCCCAAACCCCCCCCGTTATACTGTCCTTCTGTTTCAAGTAAATTTTAGGATTCAATGAGTCCACAAAACTATCAGCAATCGCGTCACCGAAGATGCGTAACGCAGAATGATAAATCCGTGAAATTCTCTTTTCTACGAGACCAGCCCAAAGAGCGCTCAAATAAATAATCTCTCGACGAGGAGAAACCGTAAGTATCAGTTTGCGCGAATTCCTTGGGCAACTTACAATTTTTGGTGGTGCAAGCAGAGGACGGTGCTGAGGACAGTGACGAAAATCAAGAGAAGAGTAGCAGGTAAGAAGACTGCAGTGGCCATTTCTTTGAAGTAGCTTCTAGCGGGTGTCCCGGCCTTCGTGGGTCTTGCCCATCTCCATTCGGCATGACCAGAGAAGCCGGAGGACGAAAGTCCTACGACGTTCGCGTTTGGTCCTCTTCTTGCGCTTTCCTGCTGCAGACTCTGATTCTCCTCGATCTTTGATGCCAAATAATTATTCTCCCACGTCATCCTATGCTTGTGTTTGAATAAGCCATTTTCTAATAGAACATTAAATACTAACCAATCTGAAGGAGCACCAGTCCAGAACAAATCCTGCGACTCTGAAGTGTCTCTCGACGATTGTTCTCTTAAAATCCCTGGGACAAGAGGACAGCTTCCACAATGGTTTCACTTGCTCCTGCAGTTCATTCAACTCGTGTGAAAACTGTACGGAACTGCCCAGTCGAAGTACAACCCTTGAAAAAAAAAAAAAAATTAATTAATTAAATAGACGCGACAATTCTTGGTCGTCGCGCGACAGCAGCACGTAGACGCTGCTGTGTCTATCCGGTTGTCCCTGCGATCGATTCAGTTGGTATCGAGTATTAAAGGAAAATCAATTTCACGAGTTGCGTGCAACTGCCCCAGAATAATTAACACGTAAAACGGCGCCTGTGAGTCATGAGAATGTGAAATTGCTCAAAACGAAACTGTAAAACGTCTAGAAGTTAAATTGGACTTCGATAGACGTAGATTTATTAACTACGCGACGCATTAGTTTCCCGATCACGTCGATGCCTGCGTCATATCATCGAAATTGTATGTACAAGCCAGCTTTTCATACTTTGTATTCTTTCGAGTGTCACTCGAGTACATGAAAGTTTTCCATAATCTAAAAGAAACGGTTGTTCCTGATATCTCGGTGATCTTCTGGTCCAATGAATCGTCTTGAATAAAATTTCGATTGCGCCATAATTTGAAGTGTTTGTAATCCTTAAAAAAAATTCCAAGAGTCAAAGTGCCAAGACGTGTTATAGCTAAAATCGGTTGTACGTGACGAAAGTAAAAAAATCATCAGTGGCAAAAGGATTATGAAGGTTCCTGAAAACGACGCACGGGCTCTCCCACGGGTTAAAGTCGCGGTTACGACGCCTCGATGTAGCGGGAGCAAAATTTTGTCGGTTTTCAAGGATAAAGAGTGCCACAACCTCCCGTCAATAACTTACGAATAACGAATATTTCCATTGAGCTAATTATGCTATCATGAATATCGCTGTGCATGGCTAACTCGGCTCATTTCAAGGATTCTTCGTAGATCTTTGGCACGACCTCAGTTATCTCTCTATGTATGGAAGAAATAAATGCTAGACGTTGGAACCCAAAGTGCCGTCGATGTGGGACGTCCTGACCGCATCCTTATCGTGCGCGGAACAAGGGGAAACTATTCAGATAGGGAAACCGTCACGATTGTGCTAGCATAGGACGCTGTCACATTTAACAGCGTTGCGCTGCTTCGACTTGGTACGTGTCGTCTGGTGACGTCTGGTGTTGTCACTTCTTAGATGGATCGAGCTGGACGAACGTAAAAGACTGTGAATTCGGCTGGACACGTATTCGCAAAGTGACAAGGAAATTACAGTGATTAAGAAAGTTCTAAGACATCAGCAGCGTTTGGATTCGTCTGCACATCCGTTTAAGAAAGAATCCCGAGGAATTCAAGTGAGTCCTTATGCGGAGATGAATTTTCTTTATTACACTCCAAGCTGAATTATTTGAAATTCTTAAGCCTTCGGGCATCAACTGTTTTTTTTTTATATAAAAAAACTAAATAGGATTTCTTGAAAATTTCGCTTGGTATTCAAATGATTAAAAATTGAACAGTCGGAACATCCTATCAAACGTCAATGACTTTGACTCAGTCATATTTGAGATATCAATAGAGTCAACATCCGCGAATCGAGAAACCCAATTTAACATAACGCAATATTCTGTAGATTGAGCGGTTAGTATTTATACAATATGAATTTCTACTGTCCACAGTCTCTCTGCGGAGGAAAGACTTTCCTTATGCTTGACAATAAGAATAAGAGTGAGATAACATGATCATTGATTCAGTATCGATGCATGCCGCTCGATTACATTTGCAATAAGAGAACACATGTGCAATAGTAGAGCATATTTCGTTATTGGGAGAAATAGCGAAGTAGCAGAGAGTAAAGCGCGTTTTTAAAGATTTGTGAGACCTTAGACTTATGTGCCTACAAACGTGCATGAATTGAGATGAAATAATTGATAGCGTTTGGTAGAAAATAGAAAATGGAAAAAAGAGAAAAGGAGCGAGAAACTGGCGCAGCGCTCGCATCACTAAAAATAGGATTTCACTTCAGTCATGTGATTACAAGATTCGCTTAGATCCTGATGAGAGATACTTTGGCGCGAAGATTTAATTAATTGTTTTCACGTCGATTGAAAGCACCTGTACAATTCTTCTTGCCTCGTCTCCTCGTACAAAGACGAGCAATTATCACTACGTGTAAAATAGAAAACAACATTGTACAGAGTACGCCAGTTTGCATGATGCATTAATTTGATTTTATTGTGCTTACATCTGTTTCTCATGATCATCGATGGTGTAGTTGATAGATGCTGACAATAAATTAAAGGAAGTTGGAAATCAAAATGATTACAGCCTTCAGCAAAACAGGAGTTTCCTGATAATTAGGTAGAGTATAGCAATTATACTTGAGAAAAATGTATAGGAAATGCGTCACATTGTTGTTTTCCGTTGGTCGAATGATAAGTACGTCAAAGATAACTGAGAACCGCTGAACCTCGTAATAATCATACCATGCATTGTTTTCAAAAATCATCTTTAGTACTCAGCCTACGACGTTTCCTACTATGAGATAATACGTTAAGGATGCAGAGTTAACGATAAATGTTACCGTTTAATGGGGAATTTTTTTTGATTAACAAAAATAAGGAAAATTTCATGAGACTTACCCTTCCCCCTCTCCAGGTCTAAGAGGAAGACGCGCCCCAAGCTCCACTGCTGATGCTAGAAATGTCACGTGTAGATCTGTAGCCTCTGTCCAAAGTTTATTCCTATTATTGATTAAAATTTTAACACTTTTAATTGAGATCATGTTGACATTAACAAGCGTTACCAGATATTTTATATGTACCTGAAAACATTCAGCAATTTCTCTGTTCTGTTGTAATCCAACATATCCTCCACATTGAGATTATCAATTTTTAATTGAATCTCATATTTTGTTAGGTTTTCTTTCTCGTGAACACTTATGTTCAAAATCTTGTATCTGGTCTCATAGGTATGCTTATTGAGACCCACGACTTCAAGCTGAAGTTAATATTAAAATTGTACCATTAGTATAAGATCCATACTATATCTTGTTTTCAAATTTATAATTTACCTGAAAGTCTTCCTGATCTTGGGGCGCTACACCATATAAAAAGCCATGATGATCTTTTTTACTATAGATATAATGAATCCACGAAGGCAGATCAGGTGCACTCAACAAGGATGGTTGATATGAAAACTGATCGTGTCTCCCTGAAATAGAATCACACTTGTTCTAATCAAAATTGTGATACGATCAAAAAACAATTGCAAAATGAATCAAGTGTAGTACACAATCACGTTGCTATTCAAGATGCATGACCAATGTCATACAGAAGGATAGTTTAATTTTACATCGTGAAACAACTGGTGGGTTACTGTGATGTATTTTGTTTTACCATCTATGCTCCAGTCGAAAGTGTCTGGCTTGATGGGAATGATAAACACCTTGGACATTAGGATGCTCTCAGCACCCACGAAGGCTGCCAAAGCTAACAACACCACGATGCTGGAATGCATATTGGACTCCCTTCCCTACAAGATTGAAAAAAATAAACATTCGCAACAACCATTAACCTAAGATAACTATTTATAAGTGGTAAATAGTATTATGAAGAAATTGTCCATAATCTGCATCAAGTGTTGAAGATTTAACAAATACAATGATCAATCAGTTTACAACGATGGTCAATAGATCTGAACAGGCATAGAGCCACCGCTTGGAACACAAAACATTAAATCTTGAGTTATCAATAGAGAAAGTCTTTTAATGATTAGCATTAAATGGCAAAAAATAAACACAGCTGTACTATGATCACTCAGAGACTTGAACAAATTTGATCTATTTCTCTTGCAAAAAAGAAACCATCCGTGCAGAAAAATCCAATGCAGACAACTCTTAACGCCAAAAATAGAAACCAGGATAATGGATCGATTATCCACAGCGGAGATGAATTTCAACTAAAGATAGGACTACCTTTTTCAATAGACAACGCTCTTCGCAAGTTGACAAGACACAATTATATAGATCAAAGCATAGTCGTGACACAGGGCGAACGACAAATGTCGATCCTAGGGAGCTGATGAACTCACGACAATGTCAGATTTAGCAGACGACAGAATCGGGTTGCAAGTCGAACTAACATGAATAGACAAGAGAACGAAACTCAAACATTAGGATGAGTATATAGTTTCTTCGACGTAATTCTTCGAAATAACGTGACAAATTTCTCTCGGAATAATTATTGACGATACGTCACGTCGAAGGCTCAGGTTTACAGTGATTCCCAGCTCCCAAAGGATTCGGGCCGTATTACAGAATATTAAACGAATACTGCGATTATTTTTTACGTTAAGTAAATTCTCAGCTGAAGTTCTAAGCTGAAACGAGGTATAAGCGCGCGCGTTTCGTCCTTCTCACGCGCAGCTGGTACACCGCTTCTGACATCCAATAATCAGGACCGTAGCGATATTAGGTACAATTATTTGAAATCGACTTTGGTGGCATTTAGAAGAAACCATTTAAGTCTACTCTACCAGTAATGAGTCTATAAATCGCAAGTCGGACCATGACTTTGAAATCGCGCGACCCGGAGTACGTATCACAATTTTCGTGAAACGCGATCCAGTATTTAAGGTGTCTTCAGGAGATACGACAAGCTCATCGCATCAAAATTAAATTGCAAATGAAATTCACATAAATTGCTGAAATTCTTTGAATCGCTTTTACGTCTTTCAAACCCCGTAGTGTAATTAACTTTTCCCCGAGTTCCGTTATTCAAGGAAGTTCCTCCACTTAATGAGGTGCAAAATCGAACCTCGTTGTTGCTCCGTGGCAAATTAATTTAAAAAAAAAAACCCCAGCAGGTCTACGTAAGTATGATTTTTAGTTGTAATCGGTGTGAATGCCCCACGGTTCCCGAATACGACGTACGTTGTGTACGGTACTGCCTATTGACGTCTGCAGTAGGCGTGGCTTCACTCTACCGATAGAGGGATATATTTACCACACAACTTTTCTCGTGCGCCAGCGACTTGCATTATTTGATTAATAATGTGTATTTGCAGTACGCGGTTAGATGCCAACGAGGAAGGGTACGCGACCGTCGCCAATTATCGGCACGGGGGTTGAAAACTGTCAAGTTCCTGTGGGAGTCAGGGGTTCGGTTCCTTCTCTTGGATCTGGTGTTCCTACTGGCGCTTCGACCCTCGTACGCGGTGCAGTGCTGCTGGTGTAATAACGAGCCGTGCACCGGGGTGACACCGCACACTCACGATATCGCCGTCGCGCTCCCGGGGCCAGGACGGCCGAACTCCAGGCGGCTCTTCTTCGAAGACTTCCTTCTCCTTACGCACCAGAACCTCGTGATTCTTGCGAGTTACGCTAGAACATCGAAAAATGGCAGGCAACGTCCCGGTTCTCCTCATCACGGCGAACGTCGGCAGTATTTTCGAGGAGGTACGAATATCTCTCATTACCTTACTCCGAGTTTATTTAGTAGGCCGGGTTCTTTTTTGAGTTTTTCAACTGTATATATTTTAACAAATGACAGGCTATTTAAACGACTTCGTTGCATCCTTGAGATCGAAAGAATCGTTGCAACATTCTCACAGTTTCAATGAAAATCTCCGTATGAATTTTTTGCTTTCTCTGCGAAATAAATTTACAACTTTTTGGGTTTTTTTTTCCCCCCCGCGCATTGATTCAACATTAATTGGCTTCACTTGTTTCGTCAAGATTTTTTGACGCGTCATGACAGAATCTCCATTACAATAAGATGTATGGCAAAACAGAAAACATTTTTGTTGATATTCAGCAGCTAAGCTGCCCGTTACTCTTTTAGTTATTGGAGAATTGTTTTAGCTTGCACCTTGAATGAAAGGTCTATACACTTGCAGCCATTGACTCCTTGCACGTAGTTATTCATCTTCATAAAATCCCACGTAGTGTCGTGACTGTTGCCCTAATTAAAAGACGCCTCTTGCGAACTAAAGAAATTTGTAACTATGCTGGAAATTGAGAATTTTTCACAAGATGTGCACAACGAAGAGACAATCGTTTGATTCTATTCGCGCTTAGAAATAGCTAAAGAATTTATTAAAAAACATTAAGTATTAAAGGCCATAAGCACCGATGCGTTTATACGTATATTGGTCGCAGCTCCGTCTGAGGACAGTGCGTGCGTGAGTGCGTGAGTGCGTGCATAGTTGTTATTGTTGGAATTGGAAAAGTGGGGCGCAAATTAATGGCACTAATTCGTTTCTTTTTGCAGCCTAGTGTCATGCTGAAAATATGGACAGAGGAGTTTTTATCAGTGAGTATCAGTCCCTCCGTACATATCATTGCACAACATGAGCGTGTATGTCCCAGATTCACGTGGCGTCCTCCCTTTTTTATCACCTTCTTTTTCAGACAATATCGCGACTGGATCCGAAATTTATAGCGCTTCACTGCCAGGAAGTCGGCGGAAAGAATTATGAGCAAAGTATGAGGCACGTCGAATATTTTGTTAGGTAAGCCTTCCTCATACATCTATTCAGCGTTTTTCATTTATCTAATCGGTTTACCATAGATCTATATTAATCAAAATATTTTTAAATTACGTGCCCCGTATGAGAGGTTGGATCATGAAATCCCGCTAAATTCGTATATACTCAACAACTGCGAATTGATCCATTGATCCTAAAAGACAATTTTTTAATAACCGGGATCACTTAAATTCTTATCTTTTATTTTACAGCTCACTGAGCACCGACACAATAATGATCTTGATCATTTTTCTTGTAAAACGTAGACTGTGCAATTTTAAACGTGACTGATATTTTTTCTTTGTCAAGCTTCTTCTAGGGCTTCTGCTAATGGCCTTAATTTCCTACGCCCTAATTCGATTTGATTCTTCGAAAACTTTCAAGATTTTGGAAAGCAATGATAAACCGAGAATATTTCATCTTCTTCACGAGTCTATGAGTCTCTTATCGGTACAAAGGACATGAGATACTTTGCGCTCGCTCGATTTGGCTAATATTACCTTATTCTCCTAATTAATGCTTACTGTAGTTTTTCATTCAATTAAACACAATCTTACATCGCAATCGGTGAATATCCTGGCTGACACGATTCTGCTTATTTTAAAGAGTCTGAGGTGCCGATTGGTCTTGATTAATTAGCACGTAACTGCTGGCATTTCCTAATTGATTCGTCAGGAAGACACGCGCCACGTACTCTCGCGCGAACGTTTCGAAGTGAATAAGGAATTCTCAGTTTTCCATTTCCTTGCTTAATAAATTTCAATTTTCGAGACATTGACGATTGAAGGAAATCACGGGGTTACGTCACGGCAGCCAAGAATCCACAGCGCAGTTGAGACAATTAGCTGTTGGTCCTTGAAAAGCTCTTGCCATTAATACACAAAGAATTTACGATATCTTGATTAAACAATTCAGATACCAAGTCGCAGACGAAGCCCAAGCGGCTTTGACATGCCTCAAATTCCTTTATTTATTTGTACACGGAATATTGAAATTTATAGAAAGACTTTCTCTCTCTCTCTCTCTCTCTTCATTTATTAGCATTAAATCGATGCGTATAGCGACTCTTCGAAATTATGAAATTTGAAGAAAGTCTAGACGTTGCCAAGAGTTGCTTATCAATTTCGATAAAGCCTTGAAGCAATATCTATGCGTCAGTTGTATTTGAACTAATAACTACTTTTCTTTAAAATCTGAGAGCTGCTTTGTTGGATTCTCTTGGTATCTCTTTAGTCAATCCTGTAAATATAATCACGATGAAGGTGGCGAACTGGCCTCGCACAGTGTCGCATGCAGGAATTAACGCACAACTGGCAGAAAGGGGTAAAAATAGATAATAACGTGTTTCCTTATGCTCGACTACTCCGCTTCAAAGGGTTCGATACGCGATGCGAATGCATGCAAGGGGAAAAAAAAGGTACAAGGTTGTAAGGAAAAAAAAAAAGAAAAAAATAATTTATAACGAAAGGGATCAGCGAGATTAACGATTTGAGCGCATAAGTAGGCCAAAGACTTTGCTCATCCATCCTTCGATCATTTATGCATTGCTTCGGTTTTTTTTGTTTTTGTTTTTCCCCTATCAGATTACTAATGTCTTCAGAAGAATTGAGGCTGTTCGACAAAGTCCGAGTCTTCCTAGATGAGGATTATTCATCAGCGGAGCACTTCACGGTAAGACACTCAAGCGTCGCTCTTTCTCTCTCTTCGTTTTCACTTACTAATTGCCTCTGGCACTTAAAGATTTTCAATGTGACATTTTCGCGAGCCTTATCACACTTACGAGCCATACACATTGTCATTGCAGGCACTTGGAAATTTTTATTTTGTACACGAATCTTTAAAAGACGTATTACTCTGGGATTTCAAAGGTACGTCTCTCACCGTCCGAACGCTAATTACGAGCTCAGTTTTCGTTCCCTGTATTGAAACAATTGCCCTGGCCGTTTCAGAATGTTCCTTCGTGCCAGCCAATGGAAAGGAAGTTCACTCGGGCAACATAGAGGCAGTAACGACCAAAGAGAAGGCCAAATTCCCACAGGAATTCTTTCCAGAATGCAAATGGTCCAGGAAGGGATTTCTTCGCACTCGATGGAACATTAGCGGGACTGTCTTCGATCTCATAAATATACACTTGTTTCACGACGCTAGTAATTTCGTTGCAATGGAGACAGTAAGTAGGG
This sequence comes from Calameuta pygmaea, assembly GCA_031762395.1. Lineage (NCBI taxonomy): Eukaryota > Metazoa > Arthropoda > Insecta > Hymenoptera > Cephidae > Calameuta > Calameuta pygmaea. Next base: position 324,386 of record JASANN010000252.1, read on the forward strand.
CCAAAGTCTTTGTCGCTGGTCTTGCATCGACGCTACCTAAGATTATTAACGGTGAAGGAGCTTTCGTCCTGTTGCAGTTTCCTTCGGTGTACAGTAAAACGCGCAGGAGAGCGCTGGAGCACACGTTGGACAGGTTTCACAGTGACCAGTATCCAAACGCACCGTACTTCCTCTTCGGAGACTTCAATTTCAGGACTGACACTGCCAGCGTGATAAAGGTAAGGGGAACGCGGCTCGATCGCTGTTGATCCCTGGGGAAAAGCTCGGCTTTCTTCGAAGTTAGTGGGATCGTTGAAAATTGCAGAAACTTACGGAAGACACCGAGGAGAGCAAACTGCCGAGTAAAGGGAACATTTCCAGACTGCAATTTCGCAACAAGGATGACGATCTGATTCTGACCTTGGGCAAAAAGGAATTTTCGCACTGCGAGCATCAGCACGTCTTTATTGAGAATAGCGGGCAATGGGTAAGTGGCGCAGCTGCCTCTTCCTTCGGATGCGATGAAATCGAAGATACGTAGAACCTAAGGATATCGTTTGGCTACGATCGTCACTCTGTAATCACGACGAAACTATAAATGTCTGTGCAGTTGCGCGAGTATGACAGAGAATTAGAAGACTTTGACGGCAGGTTGTTCGAGTTTCCAATAAAATTCTTACCAAGTTATCCCTTTGAGGAGGACATCAAGGGTGGTACTAATTACATGAAGACCCGAGTACCAGCATGGTGCGACAGGGTCTTGCTGAGTCCTACAGCAAAGACGCTGGTCCAAGATGTAAGTGAGGCTGCCTCCACTAGATTGGACTGGTACACGCAATTCATCTGCCACTGATAGATGCCCGACTAACGAAGCGTCTTGCTTTTTATTTTCATATCTCAACAGATATCCTCGTCAGACGCGGTGGAGTACGGAATAATTGGTCCTACGACGTGCATGGGCGATCACAAGGTAAGACTCTACCAATCTTGGTCTTCCGCCAGTCTCCTGGTACTAGTCTCTTTTTTACTTAATACTGGGTACATGTACTTACGCTTCCTGATTCTCGTGCTGATGATGATTGATACTTTTAATGATTATGGTGCAGCCTGTTTTTCTGGAGTTTCGAATGAATCTCTAAACACTAAGGTACCTATCTACAAACTTCTCTGTCTGTTCTCGTCTTGATTTGCTCTCCCACCAAAAAGCCCGAATTTCGGTATCTCAAGTATCTAGATCGATCGGGGCTTGCTCGGTCCAGTTTTGTCCCCAGTCTCACTGTATTTGTTCCCCACTAATTTTCTGATCCGCGCTAGCTTTATTATTCTTGACTCGGCGCAACCAGTACTTGTGGCTCCACCTGTTGCGTGTACCGTGCGCCGGGCCACTTCCTCTCGATGTCTTTCTTTTCCTCTCTGACTTCATTCGATATTCATGTTTCCCCTTTAGTTTGTACCAAGTGATCCCATCCGACTTTTTGAGTACCCTAATATAACGAACGCATTAGAGTTCAGCTACCTTACCTGTCGTTGCGCTACCAGCCTAGGCGCGCGGTGCGTGTACAATGGCCCGCGGAATTTTCAAAGGCAAAAGTCCTATGAGCCACGGACGGAAGACATTGAAATCCCATTCGGCACGAATTACCAGTAACCCGATGTTTCCACTGTACCTTCTTCTGATCATCGTCCTCTGCACCTATTTCGCCTTCGAAGCAACAATATAGAGAATACAAAAGTACCCCTTTGTGCATTGCTAACAGTCGATAGGAGAAAACTGTCTCGCGGAGAGATCGAAGAATGGCTCAAAGGGTATCCTAGGAGATTGGACGAGGTCATCGAAGTATCTGATTGTGAGAGCCCGCGAGAAGAATCCTCGTCCAGTCCTGTTGTCCTCCTAGGATATTCTTAGTTGAGCGTAACGCAAAATTATAATATTATGACGGTCGTCCGTTTGTTTTACCGTTTCCAGCCCGTCTTCCTGAGGGCTGTGCTCGCCTCGGACGCAGGTATGAAAAACTGCTGCCACTTGCCAAACGCACCCGAGTTTTGCTTTCGAGTGCCCGACAATTACCTCGAGTTGTTGTCCATGTTGCCTGATTATCGTAGTTGCGCTGGCGCTCGCGCACTCGCTGTCGATCGTTCGTCTAATCTTTTGCACGCAGTACCTATTAAGCATGACCCTTACACACCGGATAGCATGGATAGTCCGAGTCCCAATGCGATAATGGTTTCCGGTGAGGTTCCCGAGGTAGATTTAGAAAATTTAGAGGGTCATGGCAGCGACGCCAGGTCGATCCTTCGTATCGCAGCAGCGAGCAGCAATACCAAACGAATCGACCGGGCCGTCTCGCCGGCTCTGCTAAAGTCCAAACTGGAGCTCATCGCACGCGGTAAGAACGCGAACTCCGTGGACTCCGAATTCGAGAGTATGGATATCAAAAGAAGTCCTAGCGAGTGTCATCTACATAGTTGGCCCGATAAGGAGGAACAACGTAGAGGCCTGAGGAAGAATAGGAGTAACAGCGACGTGTCCTGGCAGAGGTCCCACCTCCTGACTCAAGCCTGGATTCAAGCTGGAGGGAAGCAAGGATATCACTCGTTCACTCATTTCGGGCAGAGGTCATCTGGCTCGAGTCCGCTCGAAGGTAACGATGGTAACGATGCTAACGAAGGTAACGATGGTCTAACGTCCGATCTGATAATACCACGCATAGCCATTATAAATGCAAGTAATTTCGAGTCGAACGAGAGTTCTGTGCATTTGCACGACGACAGGCACAGCACCTACTCGGACAACCGGCTTAGCACTTACTCCGATCATCGAACAAAGACCATCAGCGGAGACGGTTCCTCGCTCGAGAAGTCTGACGAGATTTGCAATAAAATTGACGAAGAAAGCGAAAAGCTCAGCACGAATACCGACGACAAGGCGGAGAGTATCGAAGCGGATTTGATGAAGGATTCGCACCAAGAAGACTTCATATCGAAGATCATGATCGAGGAGGAAAAAATCCGATCGATAGACACACGAGCGATCGAGAGTTTTCGTACGAGGCAAAGTCTTCCCGAAAATGTATCCAAGGACGACGCGGAAATGGATCATCGTGTCGATAATTCTGGCACTAAACGTGTTGTTCGGGATCTGCCCGACGGACTGGAGAAGGATCAGGATCATCGTGCAGGTGCGAAAGAAGGAGAAATCTCAGGGAAGAACTCGAGGGACGAAGATCGCGCGGAGGTCAATGATCTATCGAAAAGTTATCGAACGAATGAACGTAGCAGCGCGCTGACAAAGGAAAGTCCTGACAGCTGCTGTAATCGCAAAGCAACGGCCAACGAGATAGAAGTCCTGATATCCGAGGGCAGGCAGGAAATGCTCGCTTCGAAGGCTACAACGAGAAGCAATTCGATTCAGAGTCAAGACGCCAGTGAGAATCCTGGAAACGCGAGGTTGAGGCTGAAGGCTTACGAAGTGACGGAGAGCTACAAGAAGGGCATCGCCAGGAACAAGGGAAGATGCCAGAAGTGTTGCTGCGTCGTCTCCTGATTTGGCCTATTGACGCATCGTTTATTCAATTACTGCTATTATCTCGAATCTCTGTTATCGGCGGTTCTTTTTATCCCTGGGAGAATTTGGACTCCTTGTATTAGATTTCCCGTAACGGAATCGTAATCGGCACACGCGACCTCAAGGACGCGTCTTCGCTTCGAGGCCGTTAAGAAATTTTAGTATTATCCAATTGACTTTTAGCGCTTGCGACGCGATATATGCCAGTGGTAATTAATTAATTGCCTTTATGTACGTGCGCGCACGATACTCTAATCAAAAACATATTATACGTATTTCTATAGCGAAATTAACGAACGACCGATTGACTTGCTGCTTGCATGCCGTATTTTAACGCGAATTATTCCTATAGAGAGAAACTATGTTACACGTTGTTTCGTTGCCTTATCTGTAATTGCGTTAATTAGAGCTTATTATTGTATCGTAGAATTGTAGAATCTATCGGAACGACGTTGGTGACGTTTACGTTCGGTCACAGCTCCAGAACACGCGCGATTATCTTACTCTTTGGAATTACGTGCGACTGATCTGCCCGATCTGCCTGATCTGCCTGATCTGCTCGATCTGCCCGATCTGGCTGATCTGCCCGACGTAGCTTCGTTCTCTTTCATGCCTCCTGCCTAGTCACACGGGCGACGAGGATGCCTGCACAGTGGGAGTCCACGTTCTTATCAGGTCCACTCGTTGCAGCTCAATTCTTCTTTTCGTCTCTGCGACTTCCGCGACTGACCGGAAACGCCACCGACGTACGTACGTACGTTATGCCAGGTTAGTTATTAAGTTATCGCCTGGTACTTCGACTCAACTGCCAAAGTTAGATTATCGTATTAGACAGAATGATGTTATTAATTTATATACCGTCGCGTCACAATCATCCATATTAAAGTTAAGTTTGTCATTTAAAAATGTATGTCGGTCTAGACCCTACCGAGCGGATTCAAAGTCTCCAGAGCTTCCGGTATCTCGAACACGACGTCAAATTCCTCATCAGGTTCGTCCTTTAAGGACGACCTCTTTCATCCACTGCAAGACTCCCAGTTACCGTTCGGTATTTGCGTTGCGCTCGTTTTAGGCTGATGCAACCCGAAGTACAATTGGTCCATTGATCGAGCCAATCTCTAGCCTCGTTTTCAGAGGCGCAAATTGCAAATTCTTGAACGATCCGTGCGAAATATCCTTATCCGAGTCTCATGCATTTTCTATATTATTATGTACAAACAGATACGCATAGAGACGGTTAGCTTAGTGACGATGGCCGTTAAATACGTTTTCGCAAAAAAAATTGAAAATTCGCCAACAATTACGAATCTCTTCTTCCCGTACACGCAAAATCGACGAGCTTAAAGACAAGATTTTGATAAGTTTTAAGATAAAGTCAAAGTCTCGCGCGTCCCTCGTTATTTTTACTCAACGTCCTGCCTCCTCATTTTTTAGTCTTCTTCTTCCTCGGCGCAAGTAAAAGTTGAGATGAAATAATTCGAAGATTCGTATTTATCATTGCAGCGAGATAACGCGCGAAAACTATTGACAAGGCGTCGTTCGTCGCATACTAGAAATTGCCATATTAGGTTTTAGTGCCACATTGATTTTGCCGAAGCTCTACGATCCAGGGTCTTCGGTGTACGTCACGTCTTTATATCAGTCACATTGCGACTAGAAATTAACGTACGTCGAACAGTTAAAGATATGATCGGTGAAGCACCTGTACATAATCTCTTATCGGTTACGTTATACGTATATATATCTTTGCATATATACACATATATATTTTTGTAAATATAAACGAATATTTTTTTTTCTAGATACCGAGACTGCTTCTTTATTTGCAATCCTTTTTTCTTTTTTTTCTTTTTTTTTTTTTAATGGAATTTTCTATACACTCGATGTTTGCGAAATACGCGAAAAGGACTAGAGTATTTTTTTTTATAGGTTCACCTTTCAGTTTTCTGCCACGTTATTATCTTATCCCACGTGGGATTTCTCAACCTACTAACAAAGCACTGTTTACGGTTTGTATAGATCGTCGGCATTGTTACTGCTAATGGATGTCGTTTTATATTTTTTTTTTTCGCATTTTTGACCGAGGTAATTATTCAGTTTTGCTTAATACTACTACTACTACTACTGCTACTACTGTGACTCTTAGTTTTCCTTCGTATTTTCGATTTTACTTCCAAAATTTCCTGCACGTTACTTTTCCGTGTAATTTGCTATTTGCACACACGCGCGTGCGCGCGCAAACACACACACACACACACAATCGCTATCGCAGTAACGACAGATCCAGGTAAATATATTAGTGATAGCGAGCAAATATTTTCCACTTAAAAATCAAGAATTCGTCCTTACCGTGATCTGTCATTGCGTCGAGAGTACATGTCGTAAATTAATTAGGTTTTTAATGGTTAATAAAAAAATAAATAAAAAAATGAATGAATTCTTGACTGGTTCAGAAACGAAGGAGATGAATCACGTGGAGGAGACGTTGAGGAGGAACTCGACGAATCTGGTGAGTCCGCAGGACGTCTACAATAACGGTACAGCTACGATAACGCGTTACATCCATATAAAACACGCTGACTCGCCGGTCAAGATCTTCCGCGAGACGACGGTTTGATATTTAATGGAAATTTGGCTAATTCTCTTAAAGGTCTTAGGAGGTCAAATTTGAATCTCAGAATGCGCCAATGGAAATCTTCTTTCAATATTCTAAATGTCTCTGGGTGTTCCTATGCACTTCCTCCTCTGTGCACATCCGAAGGATCCCTCTCGACCAGTTGGATCTTCTTCGAAGAAATTTCCACAGAATCTGGACCACGTGCTCGCAGGCCAAGGTTCATCCTTGGCCCATGAGATATTCTTACGGTCCAGCCAATCATTGCTACCATCGCTAACGGATTCCTTTATTCGCAGCGTTTAAATTGCCAACCTAAAAAACAAAGAAATTATACAAAATCCGAGTACAACTCGGAGGACCTTTCAATCCGTTCCATCGAGCCTGAAAGTCTAACGATAAGACAAAACCTTATAGAATTTATTGTTCTGTCCGATCCAGGACTGGAGCGACGGTCTCCTGGGACCATTTCAGTTGAAGATTGACATTATTGATACCACGTGGTAGGTGGAGAGCTATTCGCTTTAAATTCGCCACTCGGTTTTGACAGCTGTCATACTCGATGCTTTTGCTTAAGCACCATTCGCCATTCGTTCCGTAGCCAACAGATGGATCATCTATTTTTTTTTTTCAAAATTTATTTAACCTCGTCGTACGTCCACGTACTCGGCGTTTACACGATTTTTCAATGGGCATCGGAAATTAAATTTGGCAAATGATGATTAGGTAAACAAAGTGATCACACGAGAATTTTATCAAATTTGAATCGAATAGTCCTGCATAAATTTTTCTTTACTTGCAAACTATATGTCAATGATTATGAAACCATTCCCTGAGAGTTAGTCGTTATATTAATTTTTAACGTAACGTATACATTAGCATAAATATTATATTACTGTGCGACACGGGGATGAAGATTATGATACTATGTCCAAATGGGGGGGGGGGGGGGGGGGGTAAGAAAAAGATTGTTCCAAAAAACCAAAACGTGCAATTGCATCTTACCATTTAGCAATGAAATTTTATTTGCTAAATTTTTAAAGGTTATCACTGTGAGGCTAATATCGAAATTTTCGAAATATTTAAATTTAAGTATAAGATCCAGATATATAATGTTCTGCGAACGACTATTACGTGTAATCGAGAAGGGAAAGTCGTTTTTTCATATCATACATATTGGCAAATGAGTGTTGTACTTTTATAAACATAAATGTACTTATATTTTGTACTGCTGCTATACTGCTGGTACCTTACGTAAAGACGATACGTTGAATTTCAGCAAAAGATTATGGTTAACAGGCACGTTCCTAAAAGGGAAATAGTTTATAAAATGGAGCCGCTAGGCCCTTGCAGGGCAAACTTGATTTTTAAATTAATTTTCATCGGTCTTTAAGCCGGGCGTAAAATAGATTGTGATGTACCTACTACGTGTACTAGTCATTAGATTTAAAAATTAAGTTATCATCCCGCAGTCGATATTATCAAGACATTATTGTATGTATATTCCGGCAGCGAATAATCGTTCGCCGTTGAATTTAAAAGAAAAAAAAAAAAAAATAAATATATCTTTGAAGCGCATCCTGTATATCAGTCGGAGGGAAGATCGATTGGTGAAAATCGCCCTTAGATTTTATTATTTTCTACGACTACTAAAGTCGCTATAATCGTTCATTTATTTTGAACAAAAAACCGGCGACGATCACTTTTTCGATTTTTCAAAAACAATCGACGTAACTGTCAAACTACCTCAATGAAACTCTAGGCCCATCAACCATTCAAAATTCTCGTAAGTATCTCGTAATCGTTTAATAAATAAAAATACTCGTGTCTCTCGATGGCAATGAACTTTAATTTCAGAGTACCGAATCATGAAGTCATCACCCGTTTGAACGCACTAGAACAAAATACAGAAATAGATCTCGTGGGTCAGAAAATCCTGGCGCCCGCGAGGTAGAGAAAAAAGGCAAGAGCAAATCCTTGGACTCCAATCAGAATGGCAGGTAGAGCTGGCAGGGGAGGTCCGGCAATGACCAGAACACAGCTGATGCGTCAGGCTAAATCATCGGCCGTTGTCAGAGACACGATACAGCAGGATGGTGCAGGATGTCCGACGCGTAAGCCGCGAGTACCAAAATTAGCAAGAAGAGGTGCGGCGCCACCTTCGCCAAAGAAAATAGACTTTAAGAAGCCAGGCCTGACCAAGGCCATGCTGGCACGAATGCAGCACGCGAAGAAATTTCAGAGCGAGATTGACAAAAAATGCGACGAGGCTCGGCAGAAACATAAACGAAAACCTCCTCCGATCGGCGGGGATGCACGAATGGGCAGGGAACGAATAGCCAGAGGGAAATCCCCGTGTCCACCCCGGGTTCAGCAAGACCAGCAGCAATGGCAGCCCCAGTCTCCGGCTCCGCAGGAACTGTCCCCGCGGAGCAGGGCGATGCAGAAGATGATGAAGTCTCAGGGTAGCAGAAAGGCTACTAGCGCAAAGAGTCCAGCAGCCCAGGGTATTCCAGCCAAGACTTGTCAATTAGCCAAACGTATGAACGCTGATGTGATTCAGGCTGAACCGGTCGGCGACGGTCCCATCGATAGCATAGTCATACCTCCTGGTACCATTAACGAAAATTGCACTACGATTGTCAGTATCAATCAGGGTAGGAGCAATGCTGTGTCTTCCGCTGCTAATCGCTCCATGCAGATGATCAATCAGAGTCTGGACGCGCAGGACGCAGCGGAGTCCGCCGCTGTGCAGGAGAAACTGGGCGAAATGCATCAAGCCAGGCGGGACCTGGTGATGGCTGTTGCCAACATCGGCGGGAACACTGCGCAGATGGCGGAGCAGGCGTCTAAGTCCAGAGCGTTACCTGAAGACGAAAGATTCATTTACAAACTTCCGGATATCAATGCCGATTTCTTACAGCCAAAGTATGGCAAGGACGATAATCCGGCGATCAATGCGGCCAGGGAGTTTAGGCTCAGAATGGAAGCCGAGATGAGGCAGCGGGACATACAGAAGCAAATGGAGAAAGATTTCGCTGTAATAGCGCAACAGATTCCGGACGACATTCAGTTTGATCTTCCTGCGGAGCCGGAGTATCTTTACGATAGCGACGCATCTTGCGAGGAGGAGGAAGAACCCGATCCCCGGGTCATGTTTCCATGTCCACCTAAGAAGAAGACTTGTCTGCCAATTCCCGTGCGCCATTATGCCCCTCCCCAGGAGGGGATTGGAGTCGACGAGCTCGAAAGATTTTTCGATCTGGAAAATTATCCACCGAGTAGCGAAAGTATTTCGTACGCTGGTCCTCCTCCTGGACGAGAAGGTCTGCATCCGGATCTTTGGGAACTTGATGATCCCTGGATTTGTCAGCCACCAGACGGACCGGACCTCATTGAATTTGATCTCATGGACTTTGACAGTTAATCACCGTTTTCGATCGTTCACTTTTACGCCTATTTCACGAAAAAAAACCGTCACAGCCTGTCCCCTGCACTTTTTTGGAATTTCTTTTTTTTTTCATAAAACCTTACCGTATTATATACACATATACCATATATCTGAATTTTACGCACCATGTTCGTATCTCGTATAATAACTATAAATATCGTAACGGAAACAGTTTCCTCTTTTTCTTCGCTACGTCCAAATTAATATTTCTATAGTAAATAATTTGCCCGAACGCGTGCACAAAATAACTTTATTGAAGAAAAAGGATAACCATGTCGATTTACAGATTTTTTGACATTTAATATTTACCGGAAAAAAAATATCTTTACGCTCTTAGACTCCGAAAGCATCAACTCGTTTGATTGATCTGATTCTTTTTTTTTTTTTTTCCTAATCTTTGGTTTTGCTTTTATAATAAATCGCTAAGATTGCGCGCGCACATCGATACCGGGATTTTAATCTCCTTTTGACACGATTGCCTCAACTTCTGCTCGATGTTACCAATTCTTGCGTATTGGTCGCCCTCGACTTTCGGACGATGCTTCCTGTTCATTTCCACTTGCTCGTTCAACTTGTCTCGTACAGTAGACAAATTTTTCACCGTGGATGACAATCTTTCTTTAACGACCTTTCCTCCCCCGTAAAAAAAAAAAAAAATGAAAATGAAATGTATACATTTAACAAAATATGTGACACGGGTACCCTAGATTATTAATAAATTCTTATATTCATCTCGTACTTGTACTCGTCTTGCAGACACCACTGGTGTATGTCTGGGAATGAAGGGTGGTTTCAGGAGCCACCAAACCTGATAAAATTATTCGCTGATTTTCCTTCGTCTAATTAATTAAAGATAATTAAGGGTCGCATCGTATAATTAACGGACTCGTTCCATCAGGCAATCTTCGTCATCGCAAGCATCGAGATCAGCTTCATTGCCATCGACAAAGACCATATCCGTGATATCTTCATCATTCTCATCCTCTAAAGGACTTGGCTCACCCTCGTAACTTTCGAAGGTATTTCGTCCATTTTCAAAATTTCGAAAATTGTCCTGATCCTTCCTGGTTCCGTCGTGACGAAGAGATTTTTGCACGCTCGAAAAATTACCTGGGTCTTCCTCATCGTCAAACGCTGTATGTAAATTCAGGACGATCGATCAGGTTTAGAAATAACGAAAGAGAGAAAAAGAAAAGTAAGAAATACTTTGATAAACGTCATCCTCTTCGTCGGGATAATAAGTGATGGTTCGGTGCTGATCAAAACCGCTACTCCTTATTTTTTCAAACTCCAGAGCATTAGTGACTTCTGATCCGTACTCAGCGTTGCAACAGCATGACATGATGATTTTGAGAAATTGACACTCGGCCTAAAAAATATGAGACGTTTTTAAAGGGTAATAATATCGAATCGAAAAATTATAAAAATAACAGAAAAGCATCTTCGAACATTTGAACCACAGTTATTCTATAATCCGAGATTACATAAATTCAATTCAAACAATGATGCTCGAAGTTTCGGTAATCGTCGAATCGTAATTGCGGTAATCATAATGCAATCATTCCGCGTAGCTTGTTCCAAGAAATAGTACAGCTTAGCTAGGTAATAATAAACTACAGTACATTTTAAAATTGCAGCGTCGCAACTAGACTTATATGAAATTTTATCAGAACCTTCCATTGTACAGTTGCACAACAATATTTTTCCAAGAAATAACTTCCAGTCTTCACCTTTGCAACTGTCTCGTATCATCTGATAGATAATCTGCGAGAGGCTTTACCTTACATAAGTAACGTTTTGCGTAATATCAAATTTAACATCCACGTTCGTACCAGGATATTAGATGTCTCAGGATACAAAGTGCAGTTCAAATAAACGTATAAGACTTTTGAACAGCAAGGAGGGACGATCTCTGCGATTTCTTCATCCTACGTGAGTCTTGGCTCCTCTGTTTATTCGACAGAGTCTAGCTACATCAAGGAACTCTGTAAATACGAGTAGAATTTTAATGGATAGTTTCAATTAATTTTGATAATTAAGTAACAAAGCTGTCGACAGGAAAGCCTCAGTCCTTCAGTGAAATCAAGAGGATCCAAAGAGTGAATGTCAGTATGCCGAACGTACCGAATAATAGACCCAGCAATGTAAGCTAATGGACGCCAATGGGTGCTTTCTGGTCTTTCTGGTTAACTGCCAGTGGAGTTCAGTGGAGTTTGAGGTCCCCAAGAGTTGCGCCAATGTAGACGTAGCATCCTGCTTCGGGGGGACAGTTGTTAAATGTCGAGATAAAACAACAATATTTTATTCGCACTTTTTCAGTGCAAATTGCAATGTAATTAGTGTATATAAATGTGTTGAGCGTACAGTCAAAATGACGGTTACGTGGAAAAAGCTAAAGGAACGTCTGGGCGTAGGTGAGCAAATCATTTTGAGTTTTTATTTCTTCTGTAAGTGTAGAATCTCCCACATCCTGGGAGGTGCCCTGCGGGACCAGATAATTCAATTTTAATTGCCCAGAGCACGCTTGTTCGCTTCTACTAATGTAGAAGCCCTATTATATTTTTATGGAAATCTAGTAATGTTTTGCTAACGAGAACTAATTACTGCCTGACGTAGGCTTTATCAACTATTTATTATTATGAACACGTTCGTGCAGGGGAATTTAATTGATGATAGTATTTAGGTCATCGTAAATTCTTTGCCCAATTGTTACATTCTTCTTCGATACCTTTGTTACGCATGATCTCTTCAATTTTCAATGAACATTTGTAATGACTCAGATCCTTGCAAATGATTCATTCCGTCGATTCTCCTTGCATTTTTTTTATGGACTGTCAAAATATGTAGAGTTTTGCTACATAACCTAGGCGATTAAACAATATCGTAAAATCATTAATTCCGAGACAGAAATACAAAAGTATTAATATTTTGAAATACTTTAGTAGAGTTTATGCATGTCCCTCGTGTAGATTATTGCCATGAATAAATAATAAATCATAAACAATTAATTATCATGTCTAGCTAATGAGTTGGAAATTAAATGGTGATAACAGATTGGATGAGGGATTGATAATATTTTATCTATACATTAAATGTGAATCTTTTATATTACAATTTTAATTTTATACTGTGTTGCACTTACAGCAATCCACAATTTTGGACAAAATGGACCACATAGACTGCCGCTGACAGTTGGAGAAGTGGTCCAATTGTTAGAAGAATGTGACGACTGGTATTATGGTTGTAGTAAATATAAAGGAACTAGGGGTATTTTCCCAAAATCATATATATATATTTTACCTCAATCAATGAACATGGAAGCTCTCACACATGAAATTACTAGCGTTCTTAGAGAATGGGGACATCATTGGAAGCATTTATATGTGGTTTGTATCATACAAATGTCATTTACTCCGGAGCAACGTGAAGTACAATCATTTGATTTAAAAATATTTATATGTACGCAGACACATTCGGAACACTTTTCTACCATTCAACAGCAAATTATTGAATTAATTGGATATAGAAGTAAAATTCTTAGTGGTACCCTCACCGTCGATGAGTTGAAAGACATGAAGAGACTGGCCACTGCCAGAATAGATACTGGTAATCAACTATTGGGTTTGGACATGGTAGTTCGTGATGAACACGGCAATGTACTAAATCCTGAACAAACTAGTACGATTCAATTGTACTATCATCATGAAACAGCTGCAGAGAGAATCAGAAAAGCGACAACAGAAACTAAGAAGAAACCAAGCAAGCCTCAAGTACCAGTATACTCTCATATATTTTTTGTGAGCGTACGAAACTTTGTATGTAAAATGGCTGAAGATGTGGAGTTGCTTTTGACACTGTACGATAGTCGGGAGATGAAGGCGATTACAGAAAATTATGTTGTATCCTGGAGTAAAGAGGGTCTTGCTCGTGATATTGACCAACTCCACAATTTACGAGTTTTGTTCACTGATCTCGGTTCTCGAGATCTATCTAGGGACAAAGTATACTTGGTTTGTTATGCTATCCGAGTAGGTGGCATGGAAGCGAAAGAGATCGATCATCGTCGCTCAAGTATTGTTCCTAATAATCAGAAAAATAAAAGCTTAGATAATATGAGAAGACCATTCGGTGTTGCTGCAATGGATATCACCCTCTATATCACGGGAAAGCTCGAGGGTGACGTGGAACATCATCATTTTATACCATTTTTACAGTAAGTGTACATTACCCTCTTGTACAAGGATCTTTCCAACGATGTGATCCAATATATTCGAAGATCGAGGTAGAATTGTTTTGTTGGTTTCCTTCCGTTTGGGTTCAGATGCTGTGAGAAGGAGAGTCTGGATGGAACGTTACGTAGGATCCTCGCACAAAAAGAAGCGAGTAGTCAAAAGAGCGGAAGTGGGAGCGGCACTGGAATTACTGGTGGACAAGGATTGTGGGCCAGCTTAAAATTACTTCGAGGAGACACGAAACAAGTATGTATTGTACATTGGAAAAGTTTTATTCTTGCACAACAGAAAACAAACATTATTTAATTATTTAGGTACGCGAAGAGAACCCCCATCTAGTTCTGGGTAACGTGGCCATTGCCCGAAAAATGGGATTTCCAGAAGTGATACTTCCAGGAGACGTCAGAAATGATTTATATCTTACGTTGATTTGTGGAGAGTTCAGCAAAGGATCCAAGTCGACCGATAAAAACGTCGAAGTTACTGTTAGTGCAGCATATAAAAAATGTATGATTAATCTATATGTGGTAGCAAAATGAAAATATCGTCTCACTTGATACAGGTAAAAGTTTGTAACGAAGTCGGCATCCCTATTCCCGGGGTGATGAAGCTTGGTGGAGGTGCTCAGCCGATCGATGAGTATCGCAGTGTTATTTATTACCACGAAGACAAGCCACGGTGGTGTGAAACTTTCAAGATCGCTGTGCCGATAGAAGAGTTCAAGCAGGCCCATCTGAAATTTACCTTCAAGCATCGTAGTTCCAACGAGGCTAAAGATAAATCTGAGAAGCCCTTCGCCTTGAGTTATGTGAAATTGATGCAGCGCAACGGCACTACCCTGCAAGATACTCAGCACGAGTTGCTAGTTTATAAATTAGATCATAAGAAGTACGAGGAGAATGAAACGACGTATCTAAAGTTGCCAGCTACCCGAGGCGAATTGGTAAGAAGATATTTGATCTATAAAAAAATAAGATATGTCAATCTCATACACGCTCTTTTACGCCTTCAGCTGGAATTAAATGCAGAAAAGAAGCCAACACTTGGCCCACTGAGTCTGAGTTCAAAGGATAATTTTTTAATATCGACAAATGTCTGCTCGACGAAATTAACCCAAAATGTCGATTTACTGGGCTTATTGAATTGGGCGTCGCGCCGCACGGATTTAAAAGAATCTCTCACGGCTCTGATGAAGGTTGACGGGGAAGAAGTAGTAAAGTTCTTGCAGGTACGTGTCGATGCAAATGAGTTAACAAGGTTTGCATGAGCTTCTCTTTAATTCACAATCTGTTGACACGACTGAAAATCTTTTGCAGGATGTTTTGGACGCTTTGTTTAACATTCTAATGAGTAATTCGGATAGCGATGCCTACGATGATATGGTTTTTGAGTGTCTTTTATATATTATCGGATTGGTGTCGGATAGGAAGTATCAACACTTTCAACCAGTATTAGATTTATACATATCCGAAAGTTTCTCCGCAACGCTTGCATATAAAAAGCTAATTGCAGTTTTACGTAAAAGAATCGATAGCGCTGGTACTAACGACGGCCAAGAAAGAGACCTGTTGCTCAAGACGATGAAGAGCTTACAGTATTGCATGCGATTTGTTGTCGAGTCCCGTCTCCGGTTTACAGAGTGAGTTTCACTTAATAACTTCTGTAATCATTAAATCAGCATCCTTCAACATGGACCAGCATAAAGTCTCTTCTTTGTGCAGATTGGATCAGGACGAGGAAGAATTTTCACAAACTCTAACAGAATTATTGAAATCCATTGTGGAACTGATGAGCCACGAAACTGACAGCACCCTGTTGGTACAAGGAGCCTGTCTCAAGTATTTGCCAACCACAATTCCACACTTGTTGCGGGTTTACAGTGGAAAACAATTGAGCAACATTTTGACTGACTTATTAGTAACTTTGCCACCGGGAAGATTGACGAAGCAGAAGATGATGACTGTGAACGACATAGTGCACAGTCCGCTGTTTCTTAATGTGGATTGCAGAGCAATTTTATTGCCCAGGATAACGATTCTTGTCCGAGATCTTCTCGAGGCCAAAGAAGAGGTAGGATATACAGCGATACGATACGCACGTAAAAATGAAAAACATTACTAAAATGTTATGCGTTTCGCTCTGAAAGGATTGCATGGCTCATGTCGTCCCACAGTATTTTTTTTTAGTTCAATCGGGATAACATGAGCTGTCATTATATCGGCTTTGTTCATATCAAACTTCACCAAAGATTAGATTACAGGCAAATCTTTGTCGATGTGTCACTTAATCACATATCATCTATTAATTGCTCCACTTCTACCGCATTTCTTTGGTCCATCTGATATGAACTCACTCTAGTTTGCATCAATCTGCATTGCAATGTAACAATACAATACAACAAACTACTTTATGTGCTTACCGCGCAGCCTGACATCCTCTCGCCACGCATCTCTCTGTAAATCTTGTAGTCTCTGTAAATCCTTTTCTACTGGATGTCTTTTTGTTAGAATTTCGTTTTTTTTTTCCCCCGGGATATATCTTATAGCACTGTTCTGCTCTCAAGTCCACTGAATTAGAATGATGATTTCCTGACAGGAGTCCAAGAGCCCAAGAGCCCAATCTGCACTTATCATTCAAAAAGACATCCAATGAAATTCTTAACGAAGCATGTTGTCACGGTGGAAGAATGTATATCGAATCTTAATTTACATGGTAGCATGTCTCGATAATTAAATGCCGGTGACGGTTAGTTTACTGCTTCCCCTGTAATTCACATTTCAAAGAATCTGTTGATTCTATGAAAGTAGAAACGAGCCTTCCCCTAGTTAGGGGAGGGAACGTCATGGAGAAACTAATTAAACGATAATTAAAAACTGCTGTCGTGGTTCGACTAACAGAGGGTTGTTTTATTTTTGTGTTCGGTTTGGTTTTGGTTATTGGCGTGTAAAGGGGCTGTCAGGTACGCCTGGGAAAAGCGTGGCGAAGGTAGCCAGGCTGCTCGGCGAAAACCGACATCGACTGAACCAACACCGTGGCTACTCCGAAGAGGTAATTTCTAAAGCAGATGCTTCGCTTTCGAGATCCCCTATGTACCTAAAGAGAGATTCGCGCATTTATTCTGCGTCGCGCTGAACACTTGGACGCTATTCAAATTGAACCGTTTCCCTATTTCTGTAACCAATGACCCCGTGGCTCTTTACAGAATTTTAATCTTGATCTTTTACCCATTATCAATTTATATATTATTTTTTTTCTACTTGCATTCGTAACCACACTATGCACACTTTTGGAAGAGACTATTATCCCGACTTGCAGGTAGAACTGTGCGTCAAGATCCTATCAGACATTTTGGAATTGACATTTAGAAATGACATAGGTGCAACGACGTCCGATGTCAAGGAAATCATGCTGACCGCATTGAGAACGATTATACAAACTGTTATATCGATGGACAGAGAAAATCCTTTGGTAGGAAATTTGGTTTCGGTCATGCTTGCCATATTCAGGTAAGTGCTTAAATACAAAGGTTAAGAAGGGCGACCAAATGATCCTTAACATTGTTAATTAATGATTAATATTTTATTCAGGCAAATGACGCAGCATCACTACGAGGTGTACATCAATCATTTCGGCACGCGTTTCGACTTACTCGACTTCCTCATGGAAATCTTGCTGGTATTCAAAGACTTAGTCTCAAGAAGTGTATTTCCCGGTGACTGGTGTGAAATGATTATGCTACAGAACAGTGTGATCCTAAAGTCCCTGCGCTTCTTCTCAGCAACGATAAGAGACTATTTTTTCAAAGACTTCGAGCAGCAGGCTTGGTCTAATTTCTTTCACTGCGCAATAGCTTTTCTGACTCAGCCGACACTTCAATTAGATACATTCAGTCCAACAAAGCGTAATCGCATTGTTATGCGCTACAACGATATGCGGAGGTACGCAAAGCTTTACGTCTAATTGGTTAAGTCATCTGTTTATCGTTCTTGTAGAAATTGTGTTTATCTTTGATGTCCTGTTTTTGTTTCTACTCCAGGGAAACCGCTTTTGAGATACGATCAATGTGGTTCAATCTGGGACAGCACAAGATTTTATTCGTACCTGGCTTGGTCGGTGCCATATTGGAGATGACATTGATACCTGAAAGCGAACTCAGGAAGGCTACGATACCAATATTCTTTGACATGATGCAATGTGAATTTTACAGTTCACGAATTGTCGAAGGTTATGGCGATACGAAGCGAGATCCTGCTCATATTAAGGCAAACTTTATGGAATATGAGAATGAGATGATTGCGCAACTCGATATCTTGGTAAGTCTCCTCATAGTTGTTCAATATTTCTTTATTGTACTGTCAGTAAAGTTGTCTTTTTTTTTTCATTTCCTCTAGGTTGAAGGTGGTCGAGGTGACGAACATTTCCGTGTTTTATGGGTGCAAGTCATGGGAGCACTTTGCGAAAATCATTCGACGATGCGCGATCAGGGTTTGCGCTTTGTAGACACTGTGGCCAAATTGATGGAGAGGCTTTTGCAATATCGTGACATAATTCATGCGGAGTCACAAGAGCACCGCATGTTGTGCACTGTTAATTTACTCGAATTTTACTCGGAAATTAATAGGAAGGAAATGTATATTAGGTTAGTTGATATTCTTATGGAGAATCGTTAGATTTTTTTTTAAGCTCCTTGGATAAACCTTTGACTCTTTATAAACAGATACGTGAATAAGCTCTGCGAATTGCATCTAGAGTGTGACAATTATACGGAAGCTGCGTATTCATTAAAACTACATAGTCAGTTACTGGCATGGAGTGATCAACCTCTTCCACCTTTATTGAGATCGCACAGGTAAATTGGATCAATGTTGCTTTAAACAATTGTCTGAAATATTGTCTAATGTCATGTTGTCACTCGAAGGTATCCGCACTGTCAAACGCATCGAGAATTAAAGGAAGCATTGTACAACGACATGATTGAATATTTCGATAAAGGAAAGATGTGGGAATGCGCGCTCAGCGTATGCAAGGAATTGGCGACGCAATACGAAGAAGAGACTTTTGACTATTCGCAGTTGTCCGTTCTGCTCAGGCGAATGGCTAAATTTTATGATTCCATAGTTAAACAACTTAGACCAGAACCAGAATATTTTCGTGTTGCCTATTACGGTCGTGGGCATCCACCATTTCTGCAGAACAAAGTACATCGTACTTTCATTGCTTTAGTATAACTTTAGTCACAATTTTTTATTTCTACAATCTAGAAATTATCTTTGACAGGTATTCGTTTATCGTGGAAAGGAATACGAACGACGCAGCGACTTTTGTTCGCGAACTCTGAATCAATTGCCGAATGCTGAGCAGATGAAAGAATTATCGCCGCCCAGTGAAGATATACTTGATTCAAATAGCCAATATGTTCAAATTAATAAAGTGGACCCATTGATGGATGAGAAGAGGCATCGCCTTAGTGGTAAACCTGTCACTGCCGAAGCTGTATTGAGGTATGGAAATTATGCAGGCGCTGTGCGTGACGCTGATCCTGATGAAACGTTATTAACTCGAACGAAGTACAGGTTGTTGCTCAATCTATTGTCAGGTATCACCGTGTCAACGACATACAACGGTTTCGATTTTCGCGACCTGCACCTAGAAAGAATACACTAGTGAACTCATCGCAACCTGGGAACAAAGACAAGGAGCCTGTCAGTGGTGGTGGTGGTGGCGGCGGCGGCGGCGTCATCAGTAATGAGTTTGCTTCGCTATGGCTGGAAAGAACAGTCCTTGTCACGAGTCATCCTTTACCTGGAATACTGAGATGGTTTCCAGTGACGTCCAGTGAGACGTATCTAGTCAGTCCTCTGCGCAACGCCATCGAAACAATGGAATCCACGAATACTGCCCTGAGGGATCTTATCATCGCGCACAAGTACTGTATTTTTAGGCGAAATCGCATTGGCAGAGACAATTATTTGTCAAATGTAAACCTTCTGGTTTTACGTATCCTTAGGGCTGATTCCACTCTGCCGTTAAATCCATTGAGTATGAAACTTAACGGTGTACTGGATCCAGCGGTGATGGGCGGGGTTGATAACTACGAGAAAGCCTTTCTCAATCCTGATTATCGAGACGCTCATCCGGATGAAAGCTCTGATCTTTTAAAATTAGAAGGTCTTATTGCCGAGCAGATACCCCTCTTAGGTGTTGGAGTGCAAGTGCATAAAGTGAGGGCGCCGCCTGAACTCTTACCTTTCCATCAGCACTTGGAACAATGTTTTAATTCTATGAGAAGTCATGTAGAAGCCAAGTATGGTAAAAGGGTACGTAAGAGGGATATGAATTTTTTGGAAGGATGGTTGATACACGGATTTAGTTGATTTTATTTCTTTGATACGTAGACTTGCGATCTGCAAATTGAGACTCTAACTCAAACTGTCACCATGCGAAAACATCCAGCTTCCAGAGGGGATTCTCATAGATTGTCCGAAACCAGTGTAATCAGCACAGAGTAAGTTACTTTACTATACTACCCATTTGTGTATTAATTCCAACGTAATTTTCCTGTTGATCGAGTGCTAACAGGCAATGGGAATATCAGACGCTGGTCACTAATTTTGGTTTAAAGGAATTTTTACATGGGGAAACGTGTAATGCTACCATTGCCGGGTTCAGTTGCTCAAATTTGGTTATTGTAAACTAATCAACAACATTGAGAATCGTACAAGTGATATGTCGATCATGCTTTCACGTAATTAGCGTCCATACTAGGTGCTCAAGATTGTAGACGAATCGAAAATACTTTCTTTTTCTTTGGTGCAGAAGTATTGAACAAGATGTATTTATTTGAGAGCGACATAACTTCATTAACGAGATCAATGAATCCGGTTGAGCAGTCAGACGCTAAAATTCTAACCTCAAAAGATATGACAGTTCACAATATGCAATTAGAACAAAGTCTTTTCTTAATTTGGCCTCGATAGCGTAGATTAGAAAAGTGTGATACAGCCGTTTTGCGATTCTGTCATTCAGCTGCGGTTCACGCTCCAGAGTATCTTCACTCACAAGATCACAAGTGGCAACCCTCAAGTCACTCGCATCCTTCAATTTTAACAACAGCTCACCCATGTCTGGTGTTCCAAACGTCAGCGTCACAAGGTAACACAATCGAAGTGTCCCAAAAAGAAAAACGGAGTGCTAGTTCACAAGATGCTTATAAAAAGAAAGAACATGGTCCTTGCCAAAGATTTTATTAGTAATATGCAGGAAAAAATAATAAGTCTTCTTAGTCATTCGGTAGTTCCCGCATCTTGCTGAAATATTCGTCAGCATTGCCTCAGGAATTTCAACATTTTCGTACGATCGATTTTAATGACTTTCTTAATAAATCCCAACGCAGGAAAAACTTTAAAGAAAAAGAAGAAATTTAATGAAATAGTCTTTTCTTGAGATCCGGCACTTCATTGTGCACTGCTCGAAGAGTTCTTCATTGTGTGCCGTGTCATTGAAAATTGAATGTCTGTCTGCTGTCAATTAACAGTAGTTGGACTATTGAAAAGAATGGAATATGATTGCAGGGGTATTGCTGCTGGGCCAGATAAAATCTCGCACAATGCACTTTTGTCCTTCCTTCGTACATAGCTTTATTTTCATACTAATCACTATTTGTTTGTTCATCGTATAACTGCCAATGTTTAAATAATGCCGCTTCAATTCATATACATTAACCAACAAGCACATGTTTATATCCATTATCACATTGAAAATCCTGAATGTGTCCTGCAACGATTATACTACAAACTGATAAGATGCCATCCATTAATCACAAAGTAAATCTTAAGTAAAACAAATTGTTCTGTAATTTTTATATAATTCAAATGTACCCAGAATGAGCCTCAAAGAGAAATTGCATATTCTAAAACGATTAAGGCATGCAGCTCACAATTGACATGTCTTATCAGACGGCTCCTAAATGCCTCGTGTGATTGTACAGAGAATTTAAATCCTTTCGTTATCCATTGGTGGTTTGAGTTTTTATTACTTTTATATACGTTAACAAATTTTAACATGTTTCTATTACTACACTCTTATCACACCTGCCCGAGAATAACTTCTGGTCCCCTCTTAATATCTTCTAAGCCTACGATAGGACACCTTAGGTAACTATCAGTGCAGCATGTCTACTGCCAACTTCTTTAAGTCAAGATTAACGCGCAAAAAATTTAAAAAAAAAACTCAAGGCTTTATATGTGCGATTAAAAAATATATTCTCGCTAATTCGCGTGTTAATCTTAACTTATGACAGTTCAGCATCTTCTTAAGAAAAAGTGACTAATTCGTTTGACGTACAGAAACAGCTCGGTGCGTTCCCACATATTGTCATCGGCATCGCTGCAGAAAGCTCTGGGCAACCCGAGTCCTGGGACAAACAAGAAAAAGGACTCGAAGCGCAGAAGTTCACGTAAAAGTGACTCCTCATCGACGAACAAGAATGACCAGCCTACCAGTCAGTGGTATACAACTCCGGAATTGACCCAGAATTCTTCATCCGTGATCGTCTCTTCCGCCAGCCCCTTACCCACCCCAATATTTGAGCTTCGCCAAGAGGTAAGCTCGTACTTGGTTCAGATCATACTTGGTTCTCTGCGGTGGTACAAAAATATCTGATGATTCTTCACAGCTGACGCCAAAGCGACCACTGAGGTCCGAGGCCGATAAGGAGCGCAGAATAAGCAGTCGCTGGTCCGGACAGTCTCAGCATTTTCTGAGAAGCTCAAACAACGGGATGGAGCCGAGTGGCTTGGGAAAAGGCAACAGGGACAGCGTCGGGACGACGGACAGCACAGCTTCCGAGGATGATCCGCCACCTCCGTTACCAGTGAAAACTCGCGAAGCTGATTACTGTAATCTACCGGAAGATGCGCCTGTGCCTTATCGTCAGACTAACCGGTTTAACAGCGTGAACCGTTCGATTAGCTACCGAATTAAGAGTAAGCTTCCTACGCCGTCGGAGAACGTGGACAATCATAGTGTACCGCCGACGCCACCGCCGAAACCAAAAAGACCAGCTCATAGCTTGAATCAGGTTCTACTGGCTGCTACCTCCGCCGATGTGGATGGCTCAGCGGAGGATTCGTCCGTTGCATAAATTAAGGAACACGTTCGTAGGTCCATTGCGAACCACGACTCGTTCTCTAATTCCAGCTGGAAAAGAAACGTTCGGCCTTTTTAATAGGTAGACCTTTTTTGAGCAAACCACTCGCTTTGAATGCTCCCAAGTAAAATTCCTAAAGTTCTCCAGGCTTCTATTTCCGCGAATTTTTTTTACTTTGCAAAAGGACACACGGGCGTACCTAATGATCACTTTGAAAGGAGTAACGTTGTTTGCTTATGTTAATACAGGAGTTACTCGAGTATCTCGTCGAGTAGCCGAGTGCAACGAATATGAGGAGGGACAACTGTTAAGATTTCCATTCGAGTAGCCGGACGTTAAGTATTATAAAATTAAAAGATAAAAAAAGACAAGTATAGCACATCACTTTTAGACGCGCTACTTTTAGCTAATTCCCAGCTGTTCTCCAGCCAAGGCTTCTTCCCAGTAATACCGTTACGTTATTTAATATCAATTATAATCGCTATACGATATGCATAATACTCGAAATAATTGTCGCGTGTTATAATAATTCATTCCATTAGCTTCCTTTTAATTGATTATTCGAGCCGCTTCTCGAATACTTGTCACCTGATTGTCTCGAAGGACGGGAACTACCGAGCCACCGGATCAATCAGTTCAATAATACAAATCCGTCGACACTTATTACTACAAGTTTAGATAATACCTATTCTCGTCTTCTCGTTGGACGTGAAACGTCACAAATATATACGTAGTGTAATTAGATAAAGGAAGACACGATTGCGAGCGCGGTGCAGAAGTTTCTTTTGGACGCTGACGCTCGAGTCTCTCTTGGCATAGTTAAGTGTTCCTGATGAAGGCTGATACGAAGTCGCGCAGCCATGCGGGAGATTAATTCGATTTCGCCGGGAAACGTAATTATGAAGTTTACGCAAGGTGAGAATTATTTTTTCGCGGTGAACAAAGTAGGGTAAATACTGTTTCGTCTGAAAGGGTTAAGGGATGTTAATCGTACTTGTCAAGTTATAATTACCATTTCATTATTCATACCAAAGAGACCATTAGCATTATTTATTTGAATTGTCAACCAATCGCGCACATATTGACAGCACGATGTCACGTGTATTGCGTACCGCAATGTATGACGTAGGAGTGGCCCCCAAAAAAAAGTAAAAGAAAAGAAGGAGGAAAGTAAAGAAAGAAACGGGCAGGATTTTCCATAGGTGCACACACGTCTGCCTGTGCGTACGAAAGCGAACAAGAAATAGAATTATTTATGGGAACGTAATGACCGCTAGTCTGCTCACTATGATAATAGATATCAGATAACCAAATTTTTGTTACTATGTGTTACATAAATTTATTACATATATATTCAGAGAATTTTTAATAACGATACACCGAGCATGAAGTTGCGATAAGAGAGAAAAAAAAAAGAGAAAATGACAATAGTGCCATTTTATTTTTTTAAAAGCTTATTGTAATTATTGACTATTAGTTAGGGACCAACCGGCGCGTTAGCATTTTATACCGAAGCTAAACCTATATTTGTTCATTGTTATACATTGTCATTTTATACATAATATATTGCAATAATTCACAAGGTACCAACATACTAATTTTGTTTTCCGTTAATCGCACAAAGAAGCTCGCAGTCCTTTCGATTTAAATGCTCTCACGAAATAAGGATCGCGAGGTGAAAAGAAAAAGAAGGCTGAAATATCCTGTTCTTCCTGTTACACTTAGACGAATTTCTATCGAATCCGGCAGGACATCCATAGCGTCGATATTGCAGTATGGCAAATTGAAGTATTGCAAAAGGTACCTACATCGGTCATTCGAACTAAATATGCAAAACGTACCATGCGGGAACAATGGCTGCTCCGACCACCGTGAGTTCACCTAATAATAGACGAAAGTGCGTGCAGCCTGAGGCCCTAAATATACATATATTGCAACTCGTAGGGGATTTTTCTCCAACACTTGGACGCTCTGCTTGCCGATGGCAGCCATACCGAAGCGAAGCGTCGTCGTACGTACGCGGGCATCGGCAGACTATGTGTCTCTTGGACACACAGAAATGACGCCTAGTGTGTGCCTGTGTCAGTGCCGACATAATCTGGACATAAAGGCGAGAGATGAGCATATTTTCGTCAGTTGCGCAGTGGACCGCGTACTTTGCGGTCCGTTGGAATTTTATTAGAAGATTCTTTTGCGTGCAGTTCAACAAGACAGATACGAGAAACAGTGTGCAAGAAGCGGGAGAAAAATGGCTACCGGAGCCTTTCTTTGCGTCGCTCTCGCATTTCTTGGCTGCCTCGTTAGCAGCTTCCCCTTCGTCGATGAAATTTATGGTAACTTTATAATATTTATACATTTTTAAACTTAGCTTTTGGACTCTCAGCGATTCTTATAGACTTTCGTTGCGCTAATCATTCCTTTGCTAATTTTAATTTCTATGACACTCGGTAGGAAGTACTTAAGTATCTTTTAATATTATTAATATCGTTCCTCTTGCATCCCCCATTCGAGTCTGTTCTGTTAACTAAAAATAACAACGGTTACAAATTCTCTTTATTTTACACCTGTGTTAAGTAGCGTGACAAAATTAATCGGTTCGTAAGTCATTAACTTTAATGCGAGTACGCGTGTGCACTTTCTCCAATTTTGACTTTCCTTTTCAAGATATCAAAAGTACGCTGTAGAATTTTTTTCTCTAACGTTTCTTTATACAGTTACACGGAGACAAGATTTTTCTTGGAAAAAAAGATACATACGTTTTATGATAACCCCAATTGCGCTTGATGTGCTACAATCAGTTGGAATTATACCAGGCGGATGCCAATTATTCATCATTGTGACAAGAGAAATTCTCGATTACACGTAGAAGGACACAAGTGGCAGAAAAATGAAAAATATGTTTACCTCGGCTTTATGAGATATTAAAAGCTCTATAGAAGACTAGAGAACACGTGTCCATCCTGTTATATTTCATTAGATATATGCTATATTTGACAGTGCATACGGGTTATGATAAAAGAGAATTATCAAGGACACGTCAGACTGGAAACAATAAATTTTATGATAAATAAAAATTGTCGTCATACCTTTAGGGGCTTTCTCAGTAGCATATCATCGAATTAGCTGTCATTTGAAATGGCGTAAACGGACGCAGCTCATATCTTAAATCCGGTTTCTATAACTGTATATGTAGTATACAGTGACATCTATGAATCAACAAATAACGACACGCACACAAGAACCTATAAATACGTACAATCCTACACTGGTAACTGAACACGTGTCTCAGAGATTTTAAAGTCATTATTCTGTCGAGTAATAAACGATAGTATGATAAATGAATCAGGCTGATTCGATAGCTCCCGTACGGTAGAAAGAGAGAGCACGATAATCACCGTAAATGATTCTTGCGTCAAATCCTCCGATCAGAATCCACAGATGATTTTCTCTTGTCGCAGAAGGAAGCTCCTGTCCTCTGGAAGATGGCGCCACTGGAGTCTGCAAGAAGCTGCCCGAATGCGCCGTGAGACTCAAGGAGGTCCAGGCAGGTAGAAGGAGCTCCGATTCTTCCGGTCGCTGCGGTTTTGCAGACTTCACGGAAATAGTCTGCTGCCCGCTTAATATTTCTGATAAGATCGGTAGCAGACCAGCAGACATTGGTACGCAGACCATATTCGTTAATCGTCGAGTGTCGTTCGGGATGCTCGTTATCTTTGTAACGGCAATGAATAAGGATGAAGAAAATAGTGTACTGCGAAAAACTGTTATAGAAAAATGTCATTTGCAGACGATTTCTTTTCTGTGGTCACTTATTAATTTAGACAATAAAATTTTGACTTTTGCGAATTTAGCTTGTCAGCAATATTACAACGAAGTAACGTCGGAAGGTGTGGTCTTCCACATCTTGGGTGGGGAGGCAGCGTCACCGGGTGAATTCCCGTACCTGGCCGCCCTAGGATACCTGGAGACTAATGAAGAGAATGAAGAAGTCATAAAATATTCCTGCGGTGGTACGTTGATATCATCCCAGCACGTGCTCACAGCCGCGCATTGCGTTAGGAACATAAACGATCAAGTTCCGATCGAGGTAAACCCGTCCTAGAAAGAAGTTCCCTGCTTAAAGTCATTAATACGTTTTGTCATCTTCACCCAACTTTGACAGGTGCGTCTTGGAAGCGAAGATCTGCAGAGCAACGATCCAATTCCACAACGTATCTCTATAAGCAGCATCATCCCACATCCAAGTTACAAACGAAGTGTCAACTACAACGACATAGCTATCCTAAAGCTGAAGACACCGGCACGCTTGACGAACACCGTAAAACCGATATGTCTTCAAACAAAGTCGTTGACAAGCAGCCAAATGCCTCCGAATGCCTCGCTAGTGGTAACGGGTTGGGGCGCGACCAGGAGCTTGGGCGACGGCTCCACCAAGTTACTGAAGGCAGCCGGACTACGGTGCGTTTATTTATAGAATTCAAATCTTTTCAGCAATCTTAATTTCTGCCACTTTCAGTCTTCCGTTATAAACATTTGTTCCTCGCAGTCTTATAGAGAAGGATTCATGCTCGAGACTGTACACGAAAGTCAGAAGGCTGCCGCGAGGTCTGGACGACCGCATGATCTGCGCCCTGGACGCTAACACAACGAGACACGCCGACGCTTGCCAAGGCGACAGTGGCGGTCCCCTTCTGATGTTGTCCGAAACTAGTCAGACGCTTGTGGGTGTGACGTCCTTTGGACAAGCCTGTGGTGGACCTTCTCCAGGAATTTACACCTCGGTTTACTCCTACCTGGACTGGATCGAGGCGCAAGTCTGGCCTGATCAGGCTAGCGACTGAGCATAATGCGACCGTCGCGATGAGACCCTCTTGGACCAGAGATCAGAGTCAGACTGATGTCCACGTAGCACCAAGTGGACGCGAGTAGCTAAATATTAGGATTCTTCGTATGGAGAAGCTTCATAAGCGACTAAGGACAAAGTTATGCAAAACATATCCACGACAGTGAGAACTATTTGAATGGTAGAAGCAAACTCTTACGGCGAGTACGAGTATAATTGTTGTTTACGTAAGAGTAACGTAACCATTCTTAACGACGGAGAACAATTATTGTTACAACGACTCTGTCTAATTAATGGGTATGACATGGCCATTAATGATTTTTTTTTTTTTTACTTTGATAGCAACTTTAACCGAGAGGAATATATAATCTTGTGAGCTAGAGGACAGTCACTGTGGGATTTAGCATAACGTGATGCCATCCAACCGGGAAGACGAATTGTACAGGGTAAAGAAACACTATGTAAATTAATAGTCTTTTAATAAAAAAAAAATACTTTCTACTGCCTACTTATCAGACAATAACATCAAACCATTAAATTGGCTAGCATAAAATATTTTGATATCGCTAGTAAACCTGAAACATTTCTTCTAGACCACGAGACACGCTCCATTGTTGAGCATTGATATGCCAACAGGAGCTGATAATACTTATCGCTCTAAGTACAGCATATGGTTATATACAAACCCAAGAAAGTAAAAGAAAGGTACTTAAATGGCTATTATTGGGCTCAATCTGATTGAAGGATATTTGTTCATATAGTAAACATTAAAGCGACTTGTGTCAACTTATTAGGACAACGTCGGAGTTACACTCAAAACATTTGCTGTTCTAATAAAAATTAAACACGGCAGCTTGGAAACCACAATGGATTCAGGACATAATTGTCCTTCTGAATCACGAGACACTAATCCTAATATCAATTAATAAAACAAGTACATATTCTGGCAATCCTCCCAGAGCATCCTACTCTAAGGGATGCCTGTGGTGATCAAGTAAATTAAAATAGAGGAAAACAGAAGCATCGGTTGGACGTCTCGTAATTCCGTTAAATCAGTGCTTAAGAACCTTAACTCAAGACATAAAATATTATTTGATTTATTGCGAACTACTTTGTGGTCCTAGTAGAGGAAATATTTGAGTAATTTTTCCAATTCCTTTGGTACGACCCTCTCTGAACAGGAGACGCATTCCCACGTGAAGATATTCCGGATGACTTACGAATCGAAACAAAACAGAGGCTGTGTCGTTTGTCTGTAAGCCTGCTTCTTTCAGGTCCATTATTCCTTCGATTATGCACGTCTGTCGCACATTTCCTACGTGCACCGTTGCTTGGAAACCCGGATACATCGCAGTAGCGTGATATACAACTAGCACGGTGGCCTGAAATATAAATAAACATACAAGAACCACGTGCCTCTAGAAATTCTAGGACTTTGTTGTTGGTACGTCGAGTTCTTGCAGTTGCTAGTCCTACCTGGAAGAAGAGCGTCGCGTGGGGATGATCTCTAAGAGAAACCAGGACCATGCCAGGACGAAGATGAGGCAATGGCGGATCTCTGTTTGTGGAAGGTACTAGTGTTAAACTGGCACTCTGCGACGCTCGTACGAGACAGCAAGGTGCTTTATTGCGGTGCAAGCTAGCTACTTTCACTGGACTAAATTCTCCGTCTGGTAGAGGACCCACCAGCAGCCGCGTTCCTGGTGCAATTGCCCCCCTTACCAGCAGTCCACCCAGCACCGGTTCCGTCAGTCCTGCCACTCTAAAAGACATTCGATTGTCACCTGACAATGTAATTGTTCGTTTCTACTCTAGAGCACAAATAAAGAAAGACCCTATGGAGCATAGCTGCTACTTCAGCGAATAAAAGGAACTCGGGAGCATAATAAATAAACAGCGTACCTAAATGTTTCGTCGATTTGGAATAAGCAGGATTCGGGATCCGAATCCGAAGGAGTCGGCTCGGACGGCGGCAAGTCTCTGATGAATCTTGTTAATCCCTCTAAGCCTTCCCCGGTTACGCAGCTAACAGCAAATACTGGTATCACGTCCAACTCATAACCCCTTGACACTTCATTGATATTGCTGTATAGTATAAGCTGTTTGCTACAGCCATGCGCCTGAACTGCGCTTTTGAGTTGGGTCAGAGCCTCGCGCGGGTCGCAGAGACCCAGATCAGTCTTCGTCATAACAACAAAGAATGGCAGTCGCAATGCCAAGCAAAGTGCCAAATGTTCCTGGGATGCTTCGTTCATCGGAGGCGCTATCACCAGCATAACGTGATGTGGTGAATATCCTGAAAAGGGAAGGACAAACCCTGATTAAACCTTCCTTGGTCTCGATAAAGAGAAGTCACGAATCTCTGCACACCTGTGAGTCCCAGCAAGGTCGTTCGCAGGTACTTCCGATGTCCTGCCAGATCTATGAACGTGACGACCTTAGAGGCGTGCTCGCATATCTCTTCGGCCGTGTTCATCTCCGCATAGCTTAGTACGTGACCCTCGTTATCAAAGCCGATGATCTCGTGCGAAATCGAAGATGTGCGTCCGGTTCTGATCTCATGAAGATGACGAAACATGTTCAGCCTAGCTCTACCTCTGCCATTGTCCAGTTCGCCTTGCGTCAACACACCTGAGCATGAGAATACGAGTTGACTAGTGTTTATAAAACTCGTAGCTTATCGTCCTAACTAAAACTTCAAGCCGTATCTTTTCGGAATACAGCGTGCAACGCGCTTTAGGTATATTTCTCTACCTGAAGTGTTGCCTGCTAATCCTCTCACCTAGGAGGGTTGACTTTCCAGCGTCTTGTCCACCCGTTACAGCTAATCTCAATTCCACCACGCTCTCCTGATCCTCTCGGTCATCCTTCCGCAATTTTCGCACCAGAACTTCGGCCACCCTTCTCTCCTCCTCGTCCTGCTCCTTTGTCTGGCCGGTCTTACCTTTAGCACTGGCAAATCTTTCACGAAGAACGTTAGTGGTGGCGCCCAGTCTCGCTGCCATGTCTCTTAAGGTTTTCAGGGAGGCTTTCATCTCCTCTCTGGATAAACCAGCAAGAGTTCCATTATCTTCTACGCCTAAATTATTTATAGCTGTAGTCACTTTCGGCTTAAGATCTAGCAAAAGATTGAATAGAAGGACAGGATCTATATTTAGTATACCAATTTGATATATGGCTTCCCCATGACCTTCACGAAGTCTCCATTTCATCTGCGTCACAAGATGTTCGAATCTCTGACTGGATGGATTTACGAGCTTCAATTTGTACTCGATATTGCCTTGTTCTGGTTCTGGCGGAAGTTTTTCCTCCCCATCGGAATTACTATGTTCGTGATCACCATCTAAACTGGAACTCTCGTAATCGGACAATCCGTTTCCTTCATTCTCAAAATCATCCCATGTCTCCTTGCTGCTCCTCTTATCTTCGCCCGGATCGAATAAACCAAGAAACGACTCCATATCTGTATTACAAAAAAATCATTCAAACTCATGATGATAGTCATAAAATAATAAACTTTAAAATGACAATTTTTTGATTGTGCAATATAATAATAACATCAATATGGCACGAATAGATATATCGGTCTAAATACCCATATAAGGTGATAGAAAAGATGAGAAAAAAAAATATTAATTATACTTTATACTCAACTTTCCGGGCGATAAACATATTGTTTACAGCTGGGAAACTTACAAGGTGGGAGATTAATTACGTTAGCCATCTAACAATAAAGCGTTCTCGTGAAAATAGCTAAACCAGTTCATACGTAATATATACAAATTCTATTGCCAAATCGGTTACACAACTTTTACATGTAGGTTGCTACATATAGAGTATAAGCAGAGTTAGAGATCTTCTTAGAAGTTTTAATTAATTTAGAAAATTATCCAGATTTAATTACTTAATTGTCATTTGGTGTATCTAAAATTAAGGGACGTTATCACCAAGGAAAAAAGTTTATTTATAGGAATCATCAGTGCGCACCAACTATACATCAGTTTATATTGTTATATATTCAGCATATTGAAATTCATTATAAACGAGCTAACCGAACTTCACGAATCGAGGCTCTAATATAAAAAGCAGCCTGTACTCTCGTGAATATCGTTAAACTAAAAAGTTGACGTGACCTTGAGGATCAGCATAGTTCCGAAAGATCAGAACGCGATTCAAATTAAATTGGAACACCCTGTAGACAGACCACGTGATCATTTGACAGCTGTACGCACGCATGACGTCAGTCTCACGTAAAAATATTATGACACTAACGAAAATATGGCGATATATCGCGCAACCAGAAAAATATAGAGTTTTCACAATCTTTCTACTTTCCAGTTCCATGCGCAAGTAATGTCATTAATTATTTCATCTGCAGACTATTGTTTTGCATAAAAACAGTTGCTCGTCGAAAGTAAAAGTGAGACAACTCGGAAGGCAAGATCAGCAACGGAAGAAGCAATGATTTCGGGGAAAAAAAAATTCTTTCCTTACACTCAACAGCTTTGTCACGATAAACTCAGGAAAATTTGAAAGAAAATAATAATAGATAACGACTTACTTTATTTGTTAAACGTTCGATCTTTCCGTACCAGTAAAGAATAACCAATTTAAAAGTTCACCCGTTGCCCTCGTAAAGCTGGTCAGCCATGTTGCTCTTCCTTTCCCGTTACCTCCTGAACTGAACGCCTTAGTGCCAATAGGAGAAATCTAAAGACCCCAGTATTTTGAAACTGTTTCGTAATATTATTGCCGCAAATAAAAGACTGTTGCACAATCATATGGCTTTCCCATTTAATATCTATAGTATAATAGGGATTGCTTCACTTTATATTATTTGTATACTTGGCTCGGTAGAAGAATAACTTATTGTTCCTTTTCCTATAAAAACTTAAATAATAAAAAGCTCAAGTACCTTTTGAAATTATTTTATTTTACTTACCCTAATTGATATAGCACCAAGCTTATACGGCAAGATATATTGATTGCATATTCATATATCAAAGTATAAAGATTTGTTAGAAAAAAAATCTTTTTATCGTATTACAACGCACGAGAAGTAAATTATATGCAGTTCGTTTCCGCATCACAGCAATGTCCTTCGTTATATTCTTCTTGTCGTGTTTACATATGTATATCCCACGCTAAGACAATAAAGGGTTATTCGGCCCAAAGACACCACCATCTGAAAACTTGACTTCACCGTAAGAATCAAAGGGACGCTAAATTCAGGTGGCATGTTTGGACTGAATAACTCGGTATATTTACAGCATATCGTTATTTACAGTTCATAAATAAAAAAAAACAAGGTCTATGAGAAATTCATGTCACAAATTTTCCTCATTGAGGAAGAAGCGGCTCGCTGCCGGCCCTCGTGACATTCTTTGGCGCTTTGCTATCATCATCCGTACTTTCAGGAGCTTTTTCCGCTTTCGCTGACTTTTCTGTCTTTAACAGTGCATCGTTCAAGCATACGTTATTGAGACTGACTGCGCTGTTGGAAAAGATAGCCATAGTAAGACTCGGATTATTCGGATCCAGATTGTTCATTTCCGTATCACGGGGTGTCGGTTTTGAGGTGCTTTTTGACTGATTTGCATTAGTATGGGATGAGATCAAATCGCAGGCTTTGCCTAGGATAATTAAACTGTTCAATATACGAAGTGCTACGAGAATCAAGTACGCCAGGACGAAGAGGATGATATTGGCGGGTCTGGCTGCTGGTGTCAAAGTAGTACTGATAACGCGGCCCATCGCTACGCCCAGGGGAAGAGGAATAAAGCCCATGCGTCTTGCCACAAGGTCCGACGGATCCGAAAATGCCATTTCCTGTCTCGTCTGCGCCATATCGTAAGCCAGACTTACTGTATAATCTCGGTATACCGTAGAGCGTAATTCGTTGAAGCGAGTTATGAAAGCGTGCTTCACCTGCATGGAAGAAAACGTGTCAGAAGCACCTTGTTCTGGTTAGTTTCTAAGCATTCTCTAGATATTCTTGATCTCATGTACCCAATCTACGAGAACTTCTGCTATCAGCAAGAAAATGCAATCGGGCAATAGTACAGCTAGACGATCAGCGCGCCAGGCGTACTCCTTCATCGTCTGCAGACTGACAGCAAGGAGTAACATAGTTAAGTGAAAACGTTCCCTCACGTCGTTGCACGATAATTGAAAGAGATTGTTCTTGTCAAACTTCTTGAATACGGATCCCTTGAGTTCCACAAACTGCAAGGAAACGTAACTGTAAATTCGTGGATTGTGGAGTAGACCTTTGTTTAATGTGATACTCACGTTGTTAGACATCATAATGGTCAGAAGGGCTTTATTACTGCTATTTATCGCCACGTTCAGTGTAGTAGCTTGAAATAACACTAATATACTGTGCAATACTTTAAAAAATTAATTAAGGTATTTATAGTATTTTCTTAATAACGTATAAACAGAAAACGAGGATGTGAGATAGTTCGAACTGGATGAAAAGGATACAGACATAAGCGAGAGCGAACAGTAAGTGCGGCAATGTGCCAAGATGCTGCGAATGCGAATGAGAACGTGAGCGAGGCTCCGTAGCAGTCCATAGAAGTGCATCTATCGTATCTTGACCAAAGGCACTGAAAAGACGATCTCCTACTTCTAGCATATTATAAAAAATATAGAGCTTGATAACCGATTGACTTTTCACAAGGTGATACATCATGGATGTGTCGACTTTCCAAGTTGCTACCCAGCAGCCAACTACTACTACCCCTTTTAGTAGATCACACATTTCAGCTGGTCTTAATAGACGTTCTCCCTTTTTACCACGAGAGCTTTTTCTGCTTCAAACATTGAGAAAGAATCATGATCATAGCTAGGAAATGCTTAGTCGCATAAATAGTTACTTATTCACTTACCCCAAGCACTGCATAATAGGTCTTGCCGCTACAGCCCAGAGAGCCATAAGAAACCTCAAAGGCAAGAAAGTGTAGACAAATAAAAATGAATCTGCACACTACAAATATAAGGTTCTCCTTACACATAAATTTATCCTTAATATAAATAAAACAATTTATAACAAGTGACTCACTTGTAAAAATCCATAAGACATGAACTTTTCCACCTCTCTTGGAATTTTCATGAACGAATAAATTTTTTCCCTGCGAGCTGAATAGCGTTCCTCGTCATGTTCTAACTGATAGCCTCGAGTAAGTTCCTTTCGAAGGAATTGGCCCAATGTCACCCCTAGGGAATAGGCCAAGTATGAATAGCAAGCCTTACAGATTCAGACGATTGTACTTAGACATTGAATTATACACTGGCAATAATGTCCAAAGCTGTACACGAAAGAGACACACTTCCATATCTAGTTTGCAATTACAAATAGAATAAAATGAGACACTCTTGCTTGGAAGATACAGAACCTCAATAATTTTAAGGGCATAACAACAGTGATAACATAATTATAAACGCACAAGAATCTGCGAAATGACCATTATGAAGTACACCAGCACAATAATTAAGAGATATCAGCGATAATACCATGCTTTTTGGAAGAGCTTGGCTTTTCTGACAGCTGCGGTTCGTTATGGCCAAGATTCACATTCTCGACTCGGATTCCATGAGATCCAGCAGCAGCGGCTTTAGTCGTACCGCGAAACCTTATGTGTCTCTTCTCTGAGAACACAGAGCGGTCCTCCTCGCTCTTTTCATTTTCAACATTCATTTTCCGATACTTGGTACTCTAACTCTTGACGCAACGAATTGAGTACGCATAACCTCGACAGAACAGCTGTTCGAAGTCTACATGAGTAATCCTACACTTCGAGAGACACTATTGGAGCCTCGTATACCTCGTAGGTCTTCATAGGACTATAGAGCGTTACGCTCTCCTCAGTGGTTACAAGCTGTGCATGCTCTACTTTCTTTTCGAAAGCTACTTGTTATACTTTGCTCTAGGTATTGTTATATTACTTTGTGATGAACAGGTTTAATATTACATTAATCATGCGCCGTCATCTTTAAGAAGTTTCAATCTCGGTTTCAGTGACAAAGATGTAATCTCTTTTGCACTCCTGTCAGCGTCGTCTTTCTATTGACAGGTGATATGAAATAAACATGGCGGCATCCACGGGCGAGTCAGTGGATGACCGAATTTCCTGCAAAGTATTAATTATTGGGGCTGGTATGGCGGGTCTTTCGGCAGCTAATCATCTATTGAAAAATGGACTAACAGATTTTCTAATCGTTGAGGGACGAGGTCGCATCGGCGGGCGAATTGTTGCGGCGCAAATGGGTACGATTAACTAACCTTAGCATCTCTGTTTTCACATAATTTTATATAATTTATTGAAATATTTGTAAATTCTTTTCACGATAAAAATATACTCTGTACTCATAACTTACGTAGCGTCAATTTACTGTAGATGTCAATTAGTAGATGTGACTAGTCTATTGACATATCTGCTAGACGTGTCTCTTGTATTTGTACTTGTATCAAATTAATTCTTTACAGGCAATGAAAAAGTAGAATTAGGAGCTAATTGGATCCATGGAGTATTAGGAAATCCCATATTTGAATTGGCCATGGCTAATGGACTGATAGATATAGTTAGCGTTCCAAAACCTCATAAGGTGGTAGCAGCAATGGAAGATGGCAAACAGATACCATTTCCTATTTTGCAAGAGATCTACGAAGCCTACGTGTGCTTTCTGAGACGATGCGAAGAATACTTCCTCAGTGCGTATAGTCCACCTGAGGGAATAAATAGCGTGGGTGCACACGTGGCTCTCGAAGCTAATCTCTATCTATCGTCACTTTCGCCTGACGAAAGAAGAGCTAGAGAATTGCTCTTTGATTGTTTACTTAAGCGGGAAACTTGTATTACCGGTTGTGACAGTATGGAGGAGGTAGATCTTCTTGAAATGGGCTCGTATGCTGAGCTTCAAGGTGGAAATATTAGTCTTCCCGATGGGTATAGTGCCATTCTTGAACCCATTGCAAAGCACATACCAAAAGATCGTATCCTTACAAGGCATGCTGTTACTAAGATCAGGTAACTGCATGACATATTTCAACATAGACGCCATAAAATACATAATTGTATGTCAAAAAGTACTTAACGTTCTTCGCAGATGGGATAATTTAGATCTTGGTGGAAATGAATCAGACGATTCTAATCATACAGTTATCTGTTCAAATGGAAATGAGGATCTAATTGAGGTGCACTGTGAAAATGGGAAGAAGATAACAGCAGAACAAATTATATGCACGCTACCATTAGGAGTTCTCAAGGAGAAAGCACGAGAGATATTCGAGCCTTCCTTACCAGGCTACAAGTTGGAAGCCATAGATAGGTTGATGTTTGGGACTGTAGATAAAATATTCCTCGAGTACGAGAGGCCTTTTCTAAATCCGGGAGTGTCGGAAGTGATGCTTCTTTGGGACGACAGAAGTATCACCGAGGAGGAGAAGCGAGATCTCAGTAAAACTTGGTTCCGTAAGATATATTCCTTCACCAAAGTTACGGAAACGCTTCTTCTCGGTTGGATATCGGGCAAAGCGGCAGAGTACATGGAACAATTGTCTACGAACGACGTAGCCGAAGTATGTACTACGATATTAAGACGTTTTCTAAACGATCCGTTCATTCCAGTCCCAAAGGGATGTTTACGCACATCCTGGCATTCTCAGCCGTTCACACGAGGTTCCTACACCGCCATGGCTGTCGGCGCGAGTCAACTAGACATTGAAACCCTTGCTGAACCCTTAGTCAAGCAGGATGATCCCTCCCAGGTGAAGATAGCATTTGCTGGCGAGCACACGCACTCCTCGTTCTACAGCACCGTCCACGGTGCTTACCTCACAGGCAGAACGGCTGCTCAGCTGCTTCTCGACTCTAAGCAGAATGAAAAACAGTCACTCAGTCTAAACTGCGAGGATACGAGCGATCTCAGCTCGTGGATTCAAGGAATATCCCTGGGCTAAAGATTCTATAGAACTCGTGGATACTTCTTACCGTTGTCAACTACGTTGACAGTGTTGACAGCCGATATTTCGCGTAGACGAAAAGCGGTTGAGTCGATGGGTCCTTTTTGAAATCGAATCACGCGCATGCATACTTTTACACTCAGTTTTATCGGCTTGCGGCGTTGTAAAGCTGTTGCTCTTGACGAACGTCTTGATTTTGTAAATATATCAGATTGCTGCCTGCGCCGTGTACATAATGATGCCTAATTAGAAGTAACAATCTATTTTATAATAGAATATTAATTTATTAGTCTGGTCTGGTACCAAAGTAAATCGAGTAAGCAACATTTTTGAGATCACAGTCATTTGCTCGTTAAGTTTTGTTTGTGATAAAAAAAAAAGAATATTAAAGAAAATACAATGAAACTGTTGCGCATAATTAATTCAAGAGACATTCACCATGCTCTCTCTCTCTCTCTCTCTCTCTCTCTGAGCAAGGCTATGACACTTTCGTATAGATAGAATGCAGATTTTACCGTGTAACACACATTAGGAGCATTTACTTTTGCACAATTATTTAATACTGTTAATCAATATTACACGATAGGTGAGAGTTATCTAGTCCCGCAACTATGTCAGTTGACACGTTTTAATTGAATCAGCTTTTACATTCGTCTTTTAAAGCCAGTATTTCTGTAACATTTCTGTAGCCACAGGTTGCAGAAGATATTTCTAATTAAAATATTTTAGGCAGTAACGCCAATCTAAATAAAGCCGTTATGCATTTTTGAACTTGAAATAGTAAAGCGAGCAATAACTCCGAATAAACTGTGATAAATATATCAGCCATGTATTAAATCAAAGTACTTTAATCGCTTAACGCAATTTAGTGGGGAGCTTACTCAAGCAAAGAGAAACATATCTTAAGCACCTGTGGTTTGCAGCTTCTTAAATTCATAAGCATCTCGTGACGTCCGTTTGCAGCTACACGTATAGGAATCAGGAAATAAAATAGTTACACCAAAAAGCTAGCGAGACATTCATAAAACCAAAATCCATCATTTTCTTTTGCTATCTGGACTGAAATACCATACTGGGTATTCGATATCTTTTAAGATAAAGATTCACGAACTCGTCGTTACAGT
Source organism: Calameuta pygmaea (assembly GCA_031762395.1). NCBI lineage: Eukaryota > Metazoa > Arthropoda > Insecta > Hymenoptera > Cephidae > Calameuta > Calameuta pygmaea. Next base: position 363,309 of record JASANN010000252.1, read on the forward strand.
GTTTTGTTTGACCTCACGTTTAATTGATCACAATTTTATTATACATAATAGCCTTGTACAGATGGTGTATAACTTATTTATACACGTGTATGTTATACAATATTTAATATGAATGTAATGTGAATAAAATACCGTAATACCTCCGATAAGATTCCTTTTTTTTTTTCTTTCCCTTTATCTATTACACGTGACAAAGGCTTCAGCTTAAAGACACATTGATCCTGCCTCAACTACTGCTGCCGTACCATTTTCTGATCCCTTTTTAGATAAAAATATATTGTAAAAAACTAATATCTCTGATATTCGAATGAAAAAACTTCGTCCAAAATTATTAGCGAACAACTCTCCTACTATTTACACTGTACCTCGTCGCTTATCAGCGTCGGGATGACGCTCCCTTCGTTTCGTCTCTGTGTCTTCTCCTTTCCTTTTGCTTGGGCAGAAAAGAAATTCGTATTTACAATGACCTTGTATTGAAAAAATATCTTAGGCATTTGTTCGTCGATCAAAGACCTAGCCAGCAGGTAACGAATTTAAAAACATTTATAAAGGCGCAGGGAGTACACTTTTCTCCAATTACACTTCACTCTCTCTCTCTCTCTCTCTCTCTCTCTCTTTCTAATTTATAATTAAAAAAGAAAAAAGAAAAATATATATTTTTTAGATAGTCTATACTTTACTTTCGTTTTGCCACTAAAGGATATCTCGAAATGTGATATTTTTACGAAGCTTGGATCAAGTAAAAATTTATCTGTTAAACTTGAAATAAAGTTAAAATCGAATAACTGCAGTAAAAATGAAAACATTCGAATGATCAGATGAAACTGACTTACTTCAACGAATCATTTTCTTTTCTTTTTTTTTTTCCATGAAAACCTTCTATTCAAATTTGAGCCACGCATTTAGGCAAATCCAATTGATATTAGCTTCGTTATTTCTTAATGTAAAAAGTACAAGGTAACAATACGGTGTTATCAATGTATCGTCGTATTCTTCTCATCGTAAGTAATCGTATATTCATACATACGGAATATATTAATAAAATATATTTAAAAATCAAACGCGATATATTTCGACGTTAATTGGTAACAGCTACCAGAGCTAAATACGTACCAATACGTATCCCTAAGGTAAAATATCTTTTTATATTTAAAGTATATAATGTATCCTTATATATATTGTATATAATGTATCCTTTATAAATCGATAGTAAATTTTCTGCCGTTTAAACATTTTATGCAGGTATAGCGTTTCATTCTGAGGTAGACCGAGTCAACTATTATTCCGTACCCGAGAGCCAGACGTCCCTAAAGTTTGGTGCAATTTTTTATACTTCTTATCCTTTTGTAGAAATATATTGTTTATCGAATAACATTTAGGTACTGATAAGTCCCTTAGTTTCTCGAAATTCCGTATAAAATCGTGAAATTCGTAACTTCTAATGCAATTCCATCGTACGACAGCGCCCTCTCGGCTTCTTACACCACCAATGCGCTTATCTACAGCGCACGGAAGAGTAAATGAAATGCTTATATCGATTACCCATTAAACACATAAAAAAAAATCTTAATTCGAGGTATCAGAAGGATTTACAAAAAAAAGAATGAAAGAAGAAAAGAAAGATAAGAGAGAATTTGTATAAAATCTGCAAAGATACGAATGGGATGAGGATCGGTAAGGAATGCCATAGACTTTGCCTCGCGAGAGATTAACCGGCTAACCGAACGGATAGAAATTCACAGAATCTAAAATTAGTGACGGCACTGATTAGGGTTTCGTAGCTCTCAAGCATAGACGCGTTTATAGCTAACGTACTATACTCTACTAATCATTAATATTAATTAATAAATTAACAGTAACTTTCTGGATCGTTTTGATAATGATAAAAATATAGCTGCTGTTGATTCCTCTTTCGGTTTCTGTACGCGCTTCAACGTTAAGCGTATTGGCAAAAGCAACTGAACACTAAAACTCGTCGATTCCACCGTCGGGTACACCAGCCCTGACTTTGTCCAGCACTTTGTTGACAAAGTCCGTCGAGTGACTTGCTATTCGCACTTCTGTATATATCGAAAGTTAAAGAGAGTTAAAAAAGATGCTCCTCGAATCAGCAAAGACCATTCGGCTCGGTAAAGCAACGAAACGTAAATACTCACTCGTAGCGTATTTGCAAAATTTGTCCATCTGACGCGTCAGTTCCTCCTGATTCTCAAGATTTGTCTCGGTCAGTTTGGCAGCTAGAGTTTGCTTGGCTTGCGATATTCCGTGAATGAGACGCCCTGCAAAGAAACATACGACACTCGAAATCAGACCTGTCCAATCATCGTGGGAAGAAATTGAATAGGGAACGATGTACTGAACTGTGTTCTTGTTCGAGACCGTGCAACTTGATCTTGTTCGCTTCGTGCTGAGCCTTTTTCTTGAGGCGACATGCGCGCGAAGCCAATTTGTTCTTCTCTTTGCGCGTCTTAGGTCGCACATTGAATGGCAGCTCCGAGACAGGGGTCATGTCGTTGATAACTCGAGAAAGCTTATCTAATTCACGTCCGATGTTGAACAGCTTTCGAGGATTTGGCGTGAGGTCATTTCCATCGCCTTTTCGTGCTTTTCCGCTGTGCTTAATACCGCGCAGGGCGCAATGAGGACTGAAGACTGGATCGGTCGCCTCGTTCAGGACATGTGGATCCTCCAGGCGAGCTCTGGCTACTAATCTCTGTCCCTTAGGCCCCTTTGCCTGTACGTTATATTGCCAAAAGAATCTCTCCTTCTTACTGTGCCTCTCTCTTGCTGATTCTCCGCCTGGCCCACCGACCCTCATGCCGCCCTGATCCTCTCCATCGCTGCCACCGGAGTCTGCAAGAAGGGGGTACTTTTATTCGTTTCATACGATTTACCGTCAAGAATTGTTCGCATGTTAGCAGTAAATTGACGCAAACCATTGATTAGACACACTGCGTTTGCGTCACCTGTATGTATAATAATTTGTTTACGTTTATGTCGTCGATATTTTTATATCTAATCTGTTTAATTGATTTATTCGCACTGACACTTTAAAACAGATTGTGTTATCGTGCACAACTTTTGATACATTCATTAATTTCACGCATTTTCCAATAAGTTAAGATAGGTTCGGTACCATGTTACTTTATCTCTCTTACACTTTTCTTATTCTATTGTACGATTATCAGTTAGTCAATGAAAATTTACGGCGTCCCCATGATACAAAATATGTTATCATAATTTGAAACTATTGTCGGTAAAGATGCAATAGACTCCTGCTATTAAAGGATACTAAAAATGTAATCACTAAATAATATTAACAAGTCCGGTACCGTTATCGCTGCTGTAATCGTCGTAATGATCACTGTCCTCGTCACTGTCTTCGTAGCCCTCGTCGTGACTAAGAGGATCTAGATGACCGAGAGGATCTGGGCTCAAAGCACCACCTGTGCTAAGACTGCTGGTAGAACCAGCCTCTGCAAGGCCCAGGCTGCCGGTGCTCAATAAGTGTTGTCGAGGTTCACGACGGGCCCAAATCTGCTCCAAGCCCATTGATTGCGTTGGTGCTGACATGGAGAGTCTCGAAACTTTCGGTTTTCCAGTCGAGGCGACCGTAGTATCCATTTGACTGCACATTGGACTTGAAGGATTTTCCCCTTTTCTCATAAGGAGATCGTGAAGTGTGGACTGTCCTGAAGGCCTAGACACAGGATGAGGTGAGGTTGATGAGCTTGCCGTTGAACTTCCTGAAAAGTTAAAAAAAAGAAACTGATCGCATTGAAACAAATTAATATGTCATCATAAAGACATCTGTATTTGCAAAAAAGCATAATACTTATTGGCTGACAAAATGCATGAATATTTAAATTTTGTGCTCATTTCATTTAATTCTGATTCTTAATATTTTTCAGAGACAATTTTTTATCCACCTTGGCAAATCGAAATTCTATTGATAAAAGTGTATACCTGCAACATTACTTGTTCCTGGACTGGGAAATGCAGGTGGACTGACTGCTTCTGTGTTATCTATAAGGCTTATTCCTCCGTTCAAGTTAAATCCTGAAGAGTTAGTGTATGGTGGGCAGCTGCGATACGTTAAGCCAGACTGGGGAAAACTGCTTGGTGCAAATCCAGGTCCACTACTGAATAGGGAACCTACGGATGGTCCGAGATCGGTTCCTACTCTCAATGGTTGGATTCTTTCCTCAGGTAGTAGTAAATCATCAAAGTTCAAATCACCAAGAAGCGTGTCGTCATTGGCATTAAGTTCAGCAAGCGTGGGACCCTGAATAAGATCAGCTTTATCGACTTGGAATATATCGTCATCATCCATTTTGAAGGAACTATCCAATTGGTCAGGATCCATCTTGAATGGTGATTCCATGTGGTCAGGTCTGGTACCCCAAGCAGAGGATGTTGCCAAAGGCGAAGGTGAAAATTGATCATAAACTCCTCTGGCACCCCTATGTCCTCCAGGAATAGGTACTGAAGCTGAAGATGGGCCCATTTCTTGCAAAGGCTCTTGTTTCACTATACTATCCATTGCATTACTTCTCAGGTCAAGTAAAAACTCTGGATAACTGGAATCTCCCATTTGCCAATAGGATAAAATACTACTTTACCAAAGCAGTAGGTCCTTGGTAAGATTTTATATCAATGTTAAGTACTAACACAGGGTCTACGATTAGTCTCTTTAACAGAATCCATATACTTAGAAACTTCCATTTGACAAAGTGTAGCAGTATTTAAGAGTACTTGGATAATTAGATATAAATAAAGTCTCTGTACACCAAGTAAAAACTTCTACCGCGATGAACGATGAGGTAACGTTTTCTCGAACTTTAAGAAACGTATAAAATTGAAAAAAAAATAGTAAAGTCGCTTAAATTCCGATGTGGAATCGATAACGAAAGCAAGTACTATTAGCCTGTACAGATCCTCTGTTTGGGAGCAAATGTCAATCGAGGAATGAATTAAGTTCGACGATCGATTCGACAAGAAGCGTCTTTGCTTCTGTACAAGTAGAGTGATCCCCGGATGACGCGTGGGAGGGACAATGACCACTCAATGACAGTGCAAACTGGTTGATCACAGAGACGACTAAGTCATTGAGGTTGCCAAAGAGGATGCAAGGAGACGAAGGAGAGCAGAGCTTCTCCTTTAGATTCGGGAATCGTCTGGCAGGATGGCGAAGCTAGAAGTTGACGCGCTGTCGTGAACGACAGAGTCTGAGGAATGGAAGGAACGCGGTTGGATTACATAGCGGCCCTCCTGCGTTCACGACCTGCACGCATGATGACCATGACTTTCGTCAGCAACTATTATTCGTGATTGACAGCATCGCAAACACCTCGGCAACTGTTTTGAACTAGCTGAAGAATCGCACAGCGCGCACAGCACATCAGACGCGACACACTCAAGGATTTCCCACGTGCGACAGGCGAAATACGAGAGCGCGGATCGCGGGACACCAATGTCTGTTGTTGTTTTGCCACGAGATCGTGAGAAAAATATCTCTCGAGGTTTGCATAAATGGGAAAAGGTCACATGAACAGCCCGAGCGATCAATCGGGGGGAGTCCTTCGACCAATCACAAACCAGTCTGCCACCTCACGTCGCCGGAATTTCGAAGTTCATCGCACGCGGAAATCTTGTTTTTCCGTAAAATTCAGCAACACGAAGTAAGCCAATTCTTATTAAGGGATCCTTATCGGTCGTCCAATAAAAACTCTATCTTCTCGATGTACCTTTGACGCGAATCAGCTTCCTCGAGCCCGAAAAACACGAAAATAAACATCGCAGCCTCTGCTGACTCTCGCTTGACTGCTTGTGACTACGTCACATCAACGTCAGAAGCGGGCTTTCGAATGGACGCCTGACGAATTACGAACGTTTATATTATTAACGTTTCGAACAACGTGGTATCATGCCCCTCACTCTTATCACTTCTTACACGTTGGCCTCTCTCTCTCTCTCTCTCTCTCTCTCTCTCTTTGACCACAATCAATTTACGAAAAAGTCTTTAAGTAGTACACTAGGTTTGTATCTACTCGCCGCAATACTTCATCGCGATCTCTTTGTTCCTCGAACGAAGAAAACAATGTGAACCCCCATTTGAACAACCCGTGCAACATGAGGCACAACAAACACAAAGGATCTCATCTAATTAATTAATCGCAAAAGCTTTAAACACTATCGATTGGCTGCGCGAAGTACCACGTGGTTACTCTACGTTTTTATAATTATTCCAAAGCTAGACGAAGCACGAAATTCAATTCGCTATCACGAAAGATCTAGGGAAATTATTTATCTTTGAAGTTGGAAGAAACTAGAATTTTAGCGCGTCATGGTCAGTCTGACCAACGTAACTCGTGAAGATAGCCGCTGTAGTGGCAACACGAATACCAGCTGATCATCCATGATCGAGCTACTCCGACGCTACGTTCAGATCAGTTGGAAAATGTGTGATGGCTGTGCTCTGTCGTATGTTTGCAGAGAAACACGGCAACGAAAGCGCTCGAAAAACGAAAGACACGTAATCCAGGATGAATCCATTAATTTATACTAAAGCTAGGACAGCTATGCGCGCCAGTGTCCTGAGACGTACGTATTCAGAATTTCTACTGCATTTTTTTTTTTCTCTTATTCCATGTATAGGCGTACATCGATATAATTTACCCTCTATGCGTGCGTTCTACATGCTGCCACTACTTGCACGTGTTTATGTAACATGGAGAAGGTACGCTTCCCTGTTATGACTATTAATATACGTGACTCCAAACGGTCTTCCACTCATTGCCAGAAAGTTGTGATTTCTAAGTCAGTTACTTTACTAAATTATATTTGATCCTATCTTAGGTTATGTTTAGGTTGTTCCGAACGGTTCCGACGGCGTCTAAGAACTAATAAGATCTCGTTCAACAGCTTATTTAATAATTATTATAATACAGTCCTATCAGTAGCATCGAGTGCATTCAACTTAATTTTCGATGCCACGTTGAAGCTGAACTTTAGCCTTATATTGATATCATCCGAAAGGTCGCACTGAATTAAATCTGCCGACAATATCTTCTTTTTTTTTTTTTCATGACTTTCATCGTGTTCCATATTGACCGTTATTTTCTATTGGTAAATGCATTCGTCGTTTCGCAAATATCCTTTTTATTATTTTAAGACTTATTAATCTAAATTAGGACACTAGAATAACCGATTATATCTGTATCATAGACTAACTCAAGTCAGTTTGAGGCTGCACGGAAATGGTGACTTCCGCTCAAGGACGTCGTACGACTTTTTGGTGCCACACAGTCTCGTTTTAGTGGCAGTGAAAAAGATTGTTCTAGGTCATTCCCACATGTTTTTCAGATATTGACCTACATGATCATTAGTCTCAGAACGAATTAACATTACCAAAAAAAAGATATAAAAAATTTTGAGTGTTTTCTTAGCTTTAATTGTTATAGATTGTGGCTGCCGTAAAATATGGTACAATGACGACAGCAGAATCGCAAGTCTCGCTCTCATGTGTACCAGTACGAGAGATTTCAAGGCCGTTCCGAGATCCATCGATCCGATATCGTTGAATGCATCCGCAAGTAGCGTATCCTGCCTTCAAATTCGTAACTTTCACGTGTCACACGCGTGGGCAGGCCAAGAACCTTCCTCGAAAGTCGAGGAGACTGTCAAGAACCTTAAGGAGCAAAAGGAAGAAAAGGAAAAGGAGAAGATGTCAGCTTTGCACACTACGGACGTGGTGAAAGCACCGGAAAAGGCTGTCGCCGAGAAGCGTACACTGTGGCAAAAGATAAAAGCTGAGATATTGCATTATTATCATGGCTTTCGGTTATTAGGGCTGGATATGAAAATCTCGCTTAAATTGATATGGCGAATCCTTCAAGGAAAAGAACTCAGCAGACGAGAACATAGATTGGTATGCTATTGATTCTTCTCGCACTTTGGCTCTAAGTCACCGGAGAGTTTATCATTTACATTATATTCTTTGCAGCTAGTTAAAACCACAGGAGACGTCTTCAGGTTGATACCTTTCTCTGTGTTTATCATTGTTCCATTTATGGAATTCTTGTTGCCCGTAGTAATTAAATTGTTCCCTGGACTACTACCATCGACGTTTCAAACTGCTACTGAGAAGGAGGATAAACTTAAGCAGGCTTTAAAGGTATAATTACAGCCAGTAAATTACTTAACCGAAAGCAGATACTGTACCGCGTGATTAATTTCAGGTCAAAATAGAGATGGCAAAGTTCTTACAAAAAACTCTTGACGATATGGCAGTGCAGTCGTCGGATCACAGATCTCAGAAGGCTAAGGAATTTGCAGAATTCTTCTACAAGGTCCGAACGACCGGTGCTGGTGCCAGCAACGAAGAAATCTTGAAATTCAGTAAACTTTTTGAGGATGAGATAACCCTGGATTCACTCTCACGTCCCCAATTGATTGCTTTATGTCGAGTACTGGACGTGCAGACCCTTGGCACCACGAACTTTCTGCGATTCCTCCTCAGAATGAGACTGAGAAGTCTGACAGCTGACGATAAGGTACGCGAAGTCGTGCCTAACCTCGAAGAATCATAATCATTGATAATTAAATGGTTTTCTGCTTTAATCAGTTAATCGAAAAGGAAGGAGTAGACTCATTGACCAGGGCCGAGCTACAGCAAGCCTGCAGAGCTCGTGGGATGAGAGCGTACGGGATGCCTGAGAATAGATTAAGAGAACAATTGTCCCAGTGGCTCGACCTCAGTCTAAATAAGAAAGTGCCACCCTCGTTGTTGCTACTTTCTCGAGCACTCATGGTACCGGAAACTATTCCGATGTCCGACAAGCTCAAGGCTACGATTTCCGCTCTACCGGATGCCGTGGTGGCGCGCACAAAGGGTGCCATCGGAGAGAAGGAGGGTAAGATGGATCATAGGACGAACATCGAGATCATCAAACTGGAGGAACGGCGCATCGAGGAAGAGAGGCAAGAGAGGAAAGAAATTGAGCCACAGCCAACGGTGCCCGTGCAGGACGACAAGACGGATGAAATCACAACGACGGACGTTAAAGTTCTGGAACAGGCTCTGGACTCTATCGGGAAGGTCAGTTTCAGCCAAGTGTTGCCATTGCGTGCCCATTCCTTACTGGTTAAATCTTTATTAATGTGATCTTGCATCAGGACAACAAGAAGATGTCTGTCGAGAAGGAGGAGCTCAAGGAATTGAAGGAGGAGATGGCGGAGTATCAGGAGGACATCCAGGAATTGTATCAGATCAAGGCCGAGGCAAAGGGTCAAATGGACGTGGAAGATATTAAGGTGTCAAAGGGCGCTAAGCGACTTTTTAACAAGGTCAACAAGATGATCGGCAAGATGGATGCCGTATTGCTGGAACTCGAGCAGTCCGAGAAACAAATGAAGAAGAAATTGGAGTCCCTAGCCCCCGAAGAGAAATCCGATTCTAAGACGGCCGAAGAATTAGTCAAGATAGACGAACTGATAGCAGCCATTAAACAAATCCAGAATGTTCCTGATGAGTCTCGATTAACGCGCATAGCCGAAATTTTAGGGAAGATCGACGACGATAGGGACGGTGCAATTAAAATTGAAGATGTACTGAAGGTACGTTTTCTGTAAAAGAGAAGAATAAAGTAAGTGCAATAAATTAGATAATTTTTACTTATACGATTCGTCTGCTACAGGTGGTGGAGCTCATAGGAAAGGAAGACATAAAACTCAGCAAGAAGCAAGTGGACGAGCTGATAGAGCTAATGGAAAAGGAGGAGGTTCTGGAGGTAGAGGAACAGATTCAAAAGGCTTTGCAAAAGGAAAGTAAAGACGCGAAAGGAGCGAAGGAGGCGAAAGAAGCGGAAGATGCGAGGGATAATAAAAAGGCAGAAACGCCCTCACCGGTACCTGCAGCACCAGTGACCGCCGAGCCACGCTTTCCGCCGGAAGAGCTCACGGAAGACTCCGGAATACCTGAAAAACCTGTCAAAGTCAGTCCTCCTGTTGGAGACGACAGAAATTCCAGCTCATCGGTATTGAAACCCGACGCGAGCTCCGATCCAGTTAACAATCCGCCGATTGCTCCAGGCGGCGTGCCGCCTTCGCCGAAGAAAGCGGAGGGCTCGAAGCACCTGTGACCTTCGCACAAGGGGACGTAAATTGTACACTTATTAAAACTAGATTAATGTTTCTTACCAAATGAAGACACCCGATTACCAAACGACCGGCGCATTATTTTCTAAATCGAAAAATACAAATTGCCTAGGCACCTTGGGTCTTGCCGTTAGAATTGGCACGAGGAAAGCAAAAGAGACGAATAAGAAACTTGACTCGTTAGACCTTTTGCGTATGATCTTCGCGATAGAGGTGAGTCGCCGACTGGTTTCACATCATACCCATACGCTATGTAATATTTTACTTATCGATTAATTACCTCTACGTATAGCCTCTGTTATTTATGCATACGTGAAGAACCTTCTGATTAGCTAAATGAAGGGGATGCATTTAACGGCATCTAATCGTAATAACTTTTCTTCCCGATATCCGAGTGACAATATGCATTGTGCTGGTCACAATCTTCTGTCACTTGTTGCGAATCTTACGGCTACTGGGCGCAATTTAAAGACGTTCTGCATACTGTGGAAATATCATTCCATCTTTGAGAGAAAATCGATATAGTCTTTATGCCTTTTCCGATCATTTCCACGTTTCCTGTGAACCTGAGTCCTTTCGCAGGGAAGGAAAGAGAGTATTAAATGTTTAACACTGATGCTCCCATATGTGCGTGTAAGGCGACGAACGAGATGTGATGTACAATTATAAGTATATACTAATTCTTCATATTTATCTATAAAACAAGAAGCGAGCGAAACAAACACACGTCACATATTGTATGTATGTACTACTGTTATATAAAAAAAAAAAGCCTATACAAAAATGCATTTGACGAAGTTTACTCAAAAGCACCGTGTATCGTGAAAATCATTGAAATATTTAATTACGAAATCGTTATGAAAATTTTACCTTTGATTACGCAATCTTACGCAATATCTATTTATATCCAGTTAAAACTTGCAAATCATTTTATCCTTCGCTCAGATAGACTCCTTTTTCAATGTCAATCTTATCAGACTTAAGTATCGTTCTATGCGTCTCATAAAATTTTTATTTTAATTTTAAGCGCGTTAGCGTGAGTAGAGCTAATATGTAAAATTGTTCAGAAAGAAGAGACGAGCGTTGCGTCTCTTCGAGAATCAATGGTATTTATATATTTGCAGTCCTGTTTTAATTTGACAAGATATATTTTCAGCATGATTTGAGGATTTCGTCAAATCGACAGCTGTCCAAGCAGGTAAACATAGTATATTACGGTAATGAGCGATAAACGATACATCGGCCTATTATCTGACGTTACCCCAAGATTCGATTTTTATAGATATTCCAAATGATGAAGTTACTCGAGAGGATGATGTCACACCGATGTCATCGATCAGGCACACCCTGAAAAAATCTGCGCAATCTGCATCAGGCCAGAAATGCACGTGGTGCGATGAGAAACCTGTGCGGTTTGACAGGCTGCAGATAAATTATCTAGATGAATGGTCTGTGGCAAAAGATCGTTGAATAATGATTATCTAGGACAAAGATGACAAGATGTCCTACGTGTGACATGCTGCGACTAGTGTGAACGTTTGCCGTAGAGAACCAGCGCGTTGGAGATGCGCAGTAAAATTGGTGGGAGAATCCTGATCCAGGTGCGTAGCTACGCTAAAACCTACAGAGGGGCCTCTTGATTCATAATCAAAAAATCCGCTTGACGATGATGAAGCTGCTGGACTGTCAATGATCAGTTGATATTGATTGATGGTTGAGCGGAAGGTGTGACGTAGAAGACTTTGGCGTTGTTTTTTGAGACTGAGAAGAATTAGGAAATCGAAGAGCTGGAACCTTGTGAAGATGGTACGGACCTGCTCGAAAGTCGGGAAGAAGGGAGGCGAGGCTCAGGCTTAGTGGCCCGCCATGTTTTTCACCAAGTGGGGTGTGTAGAAGAGGCCGGGGTGAAAATCATCTCTCGGGATATGCAGGTACGTCGGAATTAAAGTGTTTTTGATTTATTTGTACGCGGGTGGCAAGTGGGTTTCCGAAAATCTCAAAATTTCGAACGGAGAAGGTGCAAACGCGGCTTTATTTCGCAACGTCGTGTGCTCAGACAATACTAAAGGAATCTCGTCGTCGTCGTCGTCGTCGTCGTCCTATGACTCAGGGGAAACGCATAGCGCAATCGGCAAGGTTATTTGCATGATCCGAACGATGTTTTTGCTAACAATAACATCATCGGATCCATTGTTTCTTCAGGAAGATAATATCGTTTCCTTTGGACGTTAGGAAAGGGCTGCTTAAGGCTTATGGTGATGTCAGGAATTATCTGGGCAAGGGTGGCGCGCTAACTGTTCAATTTTATTACTGTCTTTGGCCCTAACTGTACAATTGTTCATCCCTTTGCGAGTCGAAGTAGTCGTTTTCGTACAATGCTTCAAATTTTGCAATTTGCTGCAGTTTCGTCAAGGTCCTCGTACCTTGCGATAATTCCTTGCCATTTCGAATGTTCGCTCGTGTTCCAGTGACTGAAGCAAGGCGACTTTTTTTTTCCCCGTTTATTTTGATTGTGAGTATTCCTGACGTTGCGACGACGACGCCACTGATAGTATTACTTTATGACGTTCAAATATAAATGTTTTTTTTCTTGATTGTATCACTTGTATCAATTAAGTATATTTTCTGTGGGTTTCAGTGTCAAAATGGAAAGGAGACTGTACTGCTTATCCTTCACTAAGGCCTGCCATCCTCGCGACGACGACGACACATCCACCATCTGTGTACCTGAACCGGATACCCACTAACAGTCATTAACCAAATTATAAGCAATACCACCGCAAGTAACTGACATAAAGCAACAAGCACAGATCAATTTACAAAATTCACAAATACATAATTAAATAGGGATCCATTGACAAGTGAAAAGGGTAAAAGGCGAGAGGGTGGTGGTGGTGGTGGCTGTTTCCGGTGGTGTCAAGACGTTATAAGGAAAAAAAAGAAACTTCCAAATTCACACAGGTAAGCACAACTGCTTTACGCATGCTACATAAAAAAGTCCTTCCTTTGGCCAGTGCGATGAGCTAGTAGTACTTGCCTCACTGCAGGAGAGAGAGAGGATGATCACCCCGGAGGCAGCAGAGTTCGCGACAATTCGTGGGTCCTGGAGGAGATCCGTCGCGAGGGAATGAGGAACCCTGCTCCTCGTCTGGTTGGGATTGCGGCATCCCCAGGTGGGGGTGGGGTCTTTGGTAACAGGGCCGAGGAGGAGTTGCGCCAGTGGCTCGAGGCGCGCCTGGACGCATTGGGAATTGACCCGGTGGCGTACTCGCGCTTTGTACTCAGCTTGCTGCGCCGCCCCGACTCGGCCCTCAGCCCTCCGGCAGAGGCAGTGGGCGTAGGCCGAGGCGGAGGACGTCGTACGCGCCAGAGACCTAGAGGGTGGCTGCCCTTGCCAGGGGACAGGGAACAGAAGCGTGCCGTCGTGCAATGTCTTACCAGCGCCGCTGACCAGGTACACTTTTTTATCTTCTAACAGGAGTCATGCGTGACAGGCAGAGCGATCCACAGTTTGAGCTACTTTGCGAGCTTACGGATATTTAGCCCAGAGGAAGTTGATGTAAACTCAGGATTTTCCTTTGTCCGGTGTTTTAGAAGTGTGGAGTAGAGTCGCTGGTGGACGAATTGTGTGCAAAATTGCGAGAGCTGGAAGGAGGAGGCTCGAGCGACGAAAAAGAAGAATGCAAGAAGACAGAGGTAGAATCAAAGGCAGCCTTCGAATCCCTGACTCCAAGAGACAAAGCCCTCAGATACTACGCGGCATTCCCGGCCTTGCAACCTGCCACCCCGAAAAAATTTTCCCAGAGGAAGGACAGGAACGTGGGAAACAATAATAGCAACAATAAGATCAACTGTAACAATAAGAATAACAGCAAGAGTAACACTAGCAACAATACTAATCGCAGCAACAGTAACAACAACAACAACAACAACAACAACAACCAGAAGCCTCGTCATAGGAAAACTAAGATGGCCTTTGTAACTAAGGAAGAAGTTTTCCTGAGGATGACCATCGGTGGATCCAATGAAAAACCACCGAGCAGCGAGCGCGCATTCTTTCAGCAGGCAATCGATATGCGGAGATCCGACGAAAAGGAAAACTACGGGTTCGCGAAATCGATGGAACGCGAACGAGAGAAAGAGCGCGAATTGGAACTGGATCAGCTGCGATTGGCGCAGCTGCAAGCAAAGTTCGACCAGAGCTTAGAAGCACTATGGGATTCGGGTCCCGGCAATGCCCAGGACACGGCTTCTATTTGGGCAGCTCCTTCTCTCTCGATTCCTTCCGGACCTCTCTGGCCTACGGACACCATCGATGCCACTTTCGCCTTGCCCACATCGGACAAGGGTCACTCTGCAGCAGTGGCCGACACACCGTATCAGGAATCTATCGTAGACGACTCACCGCTTATCCCATGGGACATCGATTTGATTGGCGTCGAAGATTACGCGGACGAATCCGGCAACAAGGAAAAGTCAGGTAGGTAAAACGGAATCGAGACCGTGAATATAGATGGATAAGACAATTTAGAGTCGGGGCTTATTTTGAGAACACACGTGTCCAATTGCAGAGTACAATGTGAATTGGTCCGATTCCATAATGGATGGACCCTGGTGCTGGAGAGATCTTGGCAGCAACTTGGCCACTCTGAACGACAGTCCAGGAACAGGTAGCTGCTTCTTCCCGGTTGCACCTCACAAGACCCCAATCGGCACAGGCAAGCAGTCTCGCTCGAACCTCAAGGTAAACAGCCTTCCGGATCCGGACGAAGACCTTCTTACGTCGAACCGAACCCACTTTCGGCCGATCAAGGACGACGGTCACTGGGCCGACGGGACCACCTTTCCCGTGAACAACACACTCGAGCGTGTTGCCTATCGCAGATCCGAGTCAGGTAACCTGCTCTATCTACCAGGAGGAGAGAGCCCGTACATGGAGTATCGGGAGAGCGATTCGCCGCCCCCTGCCGCCGCCGCCGCCGCCGCCGCCTCCTCCTCGAATCTAACGCTGAAATTCAGGGTGCGTCAATGTGACAAGTGCGTTCAAACCGAGCCCATTCGATCTCCGGTCAAACGCAGAATTCTCTCCGAACAGGATCGCTCTTACCATTCACCGGTCGGTGTCGGAAGTTCTACTATCCAGGATCCTGTAGAAAGCGAGAAGGATACTTTTGCAACGGGCCAGCTGGGCTGGGTACAACCTAGCTTACCCTTACACAACGACAGGAAGAGGTAAGTTGTTTTGTGGGGGGTCACCTTTACCTCGACCTTTGACCCTACTTTGAGGATCTTCTTTGTAAAACATGTTCTTCCTTATTTTACAGAAGACACAGCAGTAGCCTGAGATGCCGGCCATTGGCTGCATTGCGCCCACTAACCCTCTAACTGAAAAGACAATAAAGAAAAATACGATGAAAAAGTGAAAGGCCGAGATATAGGTAGAAAGGAGAAAGGAGAGAAAGAAGGGAAAACTAAGAGGAGGTTGGAGTCGCCATGCTGCTACCGCAACGGCGAGTTGTGTTTTAGCTATAATTTTATTTTTCTCAAAACAGAGAGGAAAGAAGTCGAGAGTGCAAAGTATATGACAGGGGGGTCCTCTTGGCATGTGGAATTTGTTATGCATGAACCCAAGGAGGCTCGGCTAAGCCCCCTTGCCATCAGTAGGAAACAGCAATTCAAAAGCAGAAATACGAGAAGCGCGAGAGTACTATGAAATATGAGTAACAATGGTTTATTCAGATAATAATTTTATCGTTATTAATCCTTTGACAAAAGAAAAAGAAAAAAAACACAAAAGAAAAGTGAAAAGCAAAAAAAGTTTATAATCTCAACGTCTTATTTAAACGATGAGAGAACATTGAAAAGAGTAGTACGAGTGGTATTTCCGATTTATTATTTCTAACTTGTTGATCGTGATTTCTCCCATAGATTCTTCTTCTTCTTTTTTTTTTTTTTTTTTTGGCCAAGATCACATATTTATTATTCGTTATTTCGCCGCACCTTGGGAATTCATTCTCACTTGTATTTCAATTTGCAAGATTTTTAATTTTCTCCTTTCGTCCCGTTTGGTGATATTCGCAACGCTATATATATTATTATCCTATACACAGGAAGACGTAATCAATTATAAAAATGGACGACGGCGTAGCCACTAGCGATTGGACTTTCGCGGAGATAACGCAGCGTCGAGTGACGTCATGCTCGAAAATGCATCAGTTCTACTTCGAGGGGACTTTCTGTGTGCGTGTGTGTCTAATTCGTAAGGAAGATCGTCCCTCGTGCATACGAATAAGCCAAATCGAAGTAGAGAGGGTCCGATGGCGTCACTGTAAGAAATAAACAGAATCGCTAGTGGCTATCGTGCCTCGTCTCTGTCTCTACTTGTATATAATGGACGTAACGTGCTCGAACATTGGTACGTAGAAAGGTGGGGAAAAAAAAAGAAAAAAGAAAACATCAGGGAATCACATCTTAAAAAATTTCAAGAAAAAAAAAAGAAAAGAAAAGTCGATCGTTGCACGCTACGAAAAGATATTCAAGTGCTTATCTATTTTCTCGTTGTTTTCCTTAATTATTAATTAATTATCTTAATCTTATTTCCTAATATTATAATTTAACACCTTACATGATTAACCTTCTCCTTGTATCCGACAGCTCCCGTTATCCCCTTTTACTCCTACTACCCTTAATCCCGACGACCCCTCCCCTTCAATTACATAATTCATTGTTACTTGAGTAACCATATCCTGCGTCCAATCCGAAGGAAAAAAAAAACAGGCAACTTACTGTTTTCCTCACCAGAACACCAGAGATTGTGAAATTTCAAAATTTCCCAAAACTTTTCCCTTATCTACGACACGCGATACACATCCGATAACACACAAGACACACACTTGTCCCCTATGGAAACCAAGTAACTGAAAAACGTACATGTATAAAAGTATATTTGAAAGAAACGTGCGCACCTTGAGGTAAAGAGGTGTGATGGAAAAAAAAATGGAACGCTAATTGTCACTAAGAGGACATGAGAAATGCCTGTTGATAATGATAATAGAACACGTACGTGTCACTGCGCGACGGAGGAACGATGGATGTTAGGTCTAGCGAATGCTCCCTTGGAAGAAAAGAAAAACTGAGAAAGGAGAAATGAAATGATGCAATGAAATGCAAAATCTATTCTTTGAGCGAAGGATGTACGCAATGGGAGTAACCAAATAAAGGCATTGCAAACTGAACGTTCAAATTATGTCCCTCGTGGTCCTCGAAGGACGTTTTTCCTCTTCTCCATTAATTTTTTGTCCATTAAGATCCTCGTTGGCTGAAAACATTAATTAGCCTTAACGACTCAGCGGTTGTCGCTTGGATTACTAGTTATTGCCACATGATTTTTTTTTTCATAAGAAAAAAAGCATTTTCTAATTATCCAACACGCATGGTGTACACCAAACTGATTAGTAACCAGGAACGATATCCTCTTGTCTTGAATTATGTATTTTTACAATTAAACATACACATTCGATTTACATGAATAATTTTTGTGCGTGCAAAACAGCATCAGGGAAATGAGCAGTTCGGCCAATGACAAAATTCTGGAAGTTTGTGCTGTAACGTCGTCCGTTACGTGTTCGTAAATGTGATTAATTTTCATTTTGCTGTAAAGTCGTTTTTCTTTGTAAGGATTTAGAGGGTTGACAATGCTCAGACACTGTTATTAATTGGACGGCCGAGTTATCGATTCTGGACACTATATTCATCTCATAGGTATGGATGTGTGTGTGTCTGTATATATATATATATATACCGTGCAAAATGAAAGACTTGCATCTTGAAAATTTCGAATTTTGCATAATTCAACGATACGCGGCACACGTGCAAACGTTATTCTCTGTGTGTGTTCCAAAAAGACACTGCAGTTCAATTAGCAGATTCCAACCTATGCAAAGTTCACGTTTCGCCAAAATGTATCCGAATTTCGGGACGCCGGTACATTTGTTCTACGAGCAAAGTAAAAAGGAAATTTTCAAAATTTAAAAACGCGCCCGAAACTTTGGCTGTGGCTGAAAGGCGCGCGTCGCTGCTGGTTGCAAATTAAATCTTATCGGCTTAACCTTTGGTGCACCTTGCGGCACTTGATGAATATTTTGATTCACGTTATTGGCTCTGGGTCGATATCTGTACCACCAGTATTCAAAGGCCAGCGTCAGACAAGCCAAGCCAATTCCCACGAAAATGACAATGAAAACACCACCGATATTCTGAATGCTGATCCCGTCACTCTGATCGTCTTGCTTCTCGCAGGTCTTCTTCAACGGATTACGATTCCACCACTTCTCCTTGAGCTTCTCCAGCTTCCGTCTGTTCAGTAGGACCAGGATTCTGCAAACGGTACGTAAACCTATAAGCTGCAGCTATCCGCATTACCAGAGTATTCAAAAAAACAATGATAAGGTGATAACGGTACGAACGCGTTGTTGAACTGATCCTTGAGAGGCGAGCCTTGCTGGACGGCAATGGCGTACGGCTTCCTAGAGAACTCCTCGCCCACCATAGTCAGGTCGCAATTGGTCATGGTGAGATACCTGATGTCGGTTGCGTCGCCGATGAATGCAAATTCGTCGTTGGAATTCTTCGAGCGTCTTACTCTGCTCAGGGCGTCCTCCATGTCCGTGGGGAAGCCGGCTTCCTTCATGGCTTGGAACATCTTCGTGTATTTGTCACTCACCGGGTAATCCCAGACGGCCAGCTTCGCCCTTTCCACGTCGGAGAGACTGTCGTTCAGACTCATGTCCTTCCAGATCCTGCGAATTTTTAAATATTACTTCAATCGGAATCCCCGAGAGCTACTAACGTCAAAACTCGAGGATATCTATTTGAGAAATTTGAACTTTTGAAGGCAAGTATCGCGGAGGAAATTCGCAGAGTGGTCTTTTGCTATATGAAAATCAGAATACGAGGCGATTTTTTATTCATGCATTGAATATTTAATTCTCCGATATCGAATAAAAGAACAGGTGCGAAATTCAAGGGGGAATAATCCGCTTGGCCTCCATTCGATCATCCACATACTATTTTTCATCGGAATAGCAGCAATCTGCTTCGACTAACGAGATTTTCGTAAACGCCCAATTGTGCTTCGAACGTTCGAAGGTTCAATGCGAACATCGACATCAACGATAATGTCTATGAATTATTTCACTGTTATTTCCTTTTAGCCCGGAATCGCTATGTTGTACAGTTTTTAATTTTCCAACGTGCCAACGTATTCGATTTTTGTGAAAAAAAATTCAACGAATTCGCATAAAAGAGTGACGACACGCGTACCATTATCGTTTGAAATTTCTTATTTCCAATGAACCGCCGCGCCAATGCGATCCAACGGAAATTTATTTATTTTTCTCTTGCTCTTCCTCGCCCTCTTATTTTTCTTCCAATTTCAGCAGGCAAAACATTCGCCAGGATTCGCACAAGCAACGTAGCCCGAATACAGCCAGGGCCTGCTAATAAAGTGCAATTTCCATAACGTAACCCTGAGTTATTGCCACTCCAAGTGTAAAGGCAAATCTGTCACTTGGCTCAGACCAGCGAAGCGAAAAACAAGACCAGCTAGCTAATCCTTGAGCCTGAATTTCCCAGCATGTACACTTCGAACTCCAATAATAATTCATTGGCTGCTCATCCCGAAGCCGTGTTGTTCAATAATTATCCCAATTATACGGGTTCACGCCGAGGTATAAAAAATTATCGACGCTGATTTGCTCGATCGATTAATCACCCGAATGTCCCAGACCATTGGTGGCGCTGCCACGCCGTGACGGATAAAGTAGGAACCTGCTCAGTTGCCAACAAAACAGGGAATCACCATTTTACATCTGCGACTACAAGAAAGGATTCTATTGTTTTATCGAGCCTCCGTAAGTAATGATTCGTCTAAATATTTAGATATTTAACGAGAAGGATCTTCCCGAGGTCAAAGGTACTCCGCCGAACCTAACCTAACCGAGTGAAGTTTGCGCCTGTAAAAAGAAATGCAGCCCTGGAGTCTAGTTGCTTGTAACGATTCTCGTCATTGGGTATTCATAAAGGAATGAGCTTTTGCGTGTCATGGCGAAATAATCTCTATTGAAGCGTGACACTGGCACTTCAGCGGATAATCGAACCAGCCCGTTACTTATCTTTACGAATAACACGAACCTGCACGCTTCGCTCCCCTCTTCCATCGAAGAACGTCAACTCCGTGGAAAGTGAACTGCTATAAATTTGAACGCGCGATACAGTCTCGCCTATGTATTTACACATACACATAGTATATATCTATAGTTTGGAAAATTGTCGTTGAATGGGCAGATGAGCAGTGCGATTATTTCGAGAGCTAAATTTTCCAGGAGCACCGAGCGAGTCTGTATAAATGGTCGATGCGATAATCGGGTAGGCGGCATTTTTTAGCGATAAATTAAAGAGACCAATACCGTGACTATTCCTGGATCGCGTGTGTGTACCTTGCCTATCTGCACACGTGCACCAATCGTTATCGAATGCATTACAGTAGAATGCGGATGCATTGTAAAATTGAAAATTATATTTTAAAGAATAAAACTCCAGACAATTCCGGTGAAATTCCGTAGTGGAAATGTACGAACGCGTCGTCGCTCTATAGCAGCAGCAGAAGCAGCAGCAGCAGCAGCAGCAGCAGCAGCAGCAGCGTAATGCGCATTGTCAGCATGCGAAAGCGGCAAAATCGAATTGTTCCAGTCTATAAAATCGTAGGATATGCATTCTAACGTTCCTCTCCCGGAATTGCAAGAGAATTTGTGCAGCGAGCCGAGATGCATCCTGTGCACCGAGATTAATAGCTGAAAGTTGGCAGTGCATTGGACCAGACTACCTGGGCGCAATGGACTTGGTCAGAATCGCGGGAAGTAATAATTATAGAGAAAAGCAACTCACTCGTAAAATTTCTTCTCGATGTCGGCCATCCTCTGGAAGTAGGTGTAGGCGGACGAACCCTGGAGCGGTGCATATTGAATCTTGTACTGCTTGCTGAGGTCATCCAGAGACTCGACCGGAGTATCCAACCTGGAGACGGTCAGGAAAGCAGCAAGATTGGCAGTGTAGGAGGCGATGATGATGAACCCAAAGAGCCACCAGGTCGCGGCGACCAGTCTGCCCGAAAGATTCTTCGGCGCTTCGCCTCCACCCTGAGGCGTCAAGGAAGTCATGCAGAACCAAAGGCACTCCTTCAGGTTGAACTCGCGCTTCTCCTCGTCGTCCTTGTACTTCTCGCGGTTGTTCTGATAGCTGTACGGCGACCAGCGGTCGAAGACCCACATGAGGAAGCTCGTGAAAAAATATGCGGCCAGGATGCAGAGCCAGACGTCATTCTCGAGGACAGTGAGGAACTTGAAGAGGGAGGTGGGTGTTTTGGGTTTCAGCATGAGAATCGTTATGCCCACCAGGTCGTAATAGGGCACTGTGAAATCCACGACGTTCTCCCTCTCGGCCATAACGGACAGTGAGCCCAGGGCTATGTCCGCCCTCTTGTCTTTTAGCTCCTTTATCATCCCGTTCCAATTCCCTTCTTCGTCCATGTTGCCGAAGAGCTTGTCGTCGACCTCGCGGATCTCATACTCGAACATGAGAATCTCACGAATCTCGTTGAGCAAGTCGATGCAGTAACCTGACCACGTGTCGTTTTCAGCATCGTACACGATGAATGGAGCCTGCTGAACCGTTACTACGCGATAGCTCGTTAGCGCCGTGTGATTCGTTAATAGATCCTCCTCGAAGACCTTTATGAAAGTTTTAATAACCAGCGTCAAGGGAACGTGCAGCGTTCGGTGAAGGTGTTTAATGGGCAGATGTGAATGGCCATTGAGTAGAGTGAGAAGCCAATTGTTCCCATTGTGAGAAAAGACACTAGCCGAGGGTTGACCGAGAGTAAATTTATCGGACCAGGGTGATTATGGACGCCTCGCCGGAAGCATTAGCCTCATTTATCAAATGAGGAAAGGAACGAACCAAAGATAACTAACGCATGGGGTGTTAGGTAGAGTAATTGGAAAATAATCAATCATGCAGTCATGATCTCAGTTTCGTACTTGCCTGCAAGTCGCCATCGACGTCGGCTTGCCACGCACCTATTTCCTCCGTTGATATGGGATTCCCGTTGTTAATCACCACCAGATTGATCGTCATGCTGAAGTTGGCGTGATGCTCGCCATTCGACTTGCCCCAAGCAAATCCTCCGTAAGTCGGGACAAAGTCATTGTTGCGCGTCGTGGCTTTCAACGTGGACAGAAAGTCAAAGTTCCTGACGGGAGTGTTGTTGACGTTGTAGTCGTCGCAAGTGATGTGACCGGGTTCTCTGGGCCACTGGCGGGACTCCAGAGCCGACCTCATGGCCGAGACACCAAGGCGGACCAAGTCGTAGTAGAATGCCGAGAGCAGCAGCGGTTTTGGCAATAAGCCACGACTGGTCAGCTCGCTCAAGACTTGCTGACTTGCGGCGGGCTTGGGTTTCAAAAAGAGAACGGAGATGTTCCTGCAGGTGCATTGTAGACTGAAGTCATCCAGTGTAAGTCCGTACCAGGCGTACTTTCTACCTGTGAAGTTCAAGGTCTCGCCCGCGTCCAGGGCGACAGTAAGGGTCTCCTGGTCGCCCAGGACGAAGAAGTTGACAATGTCAAGATCCCGCAACCGCGACAGCTGCGACTGCAACTCGGGGGTCGTTCTCTTCGCCTCGATGATTACGTGTCTGGTGGGCACGTTTTGCAGAAGACTCTTGTACTTGTGATCCATTACGAAACCATCGTCGAAGAGAATGGCGGCGTTGCTGATGTTCATCGAGAGGCACAGCTGTCTGATGACCTCAGGAACCAGGTCGGGCGGTGGCATCACTTGGACCAGATATTTTTGTTGATCCGGTGTCAAATTCTCCCATTGCTGAAGATCACCCTGCTGGCCGTACTGAGCCGACAGAGTAGGCAAGCCTAGAGCTGCCGTGAACGAGCAGACAGTCTCAGCGCCCAAGCCTGACTTGGTCGTGTCCAGGACCAAGTCTGGAACTTTGGTCCTTCCTGATCGTAGCGCCAAATCCCAAGCGGCGCAGAGTCTATCCAATGTATCTCTCGGATCGGATCCATTGATCAGCACAACGGAGACCTCTCCTATCCAGTCTGGATTCTTATCTCTCAGTGTCTTCAAGGCATTTAGCACGCTCTTGTTGGCTATGTCGTTAGTCACGTCGTTCACGATAACTGCGGGTCGTTAAAAGATTAACTACAGTTCAGACATCTAGATATCTTAAGAGATAGCGATCACTGCCATTCCTAAGGCTGATGCAAAATCCAATTGAAAAAGACATCGATGGCCAAGCGTATCGTTTGTCCTGATGCGTCGATATGATTTGGTTAACTTTTCCCCGCCTATCTTCAAAGATTTATGTGAAACCTATCGAAAGTTCAAGTCGACTGGCGACCTCTGACCTTACCCGGTCAATATCAACGGGTGTCCATAGTACTAGCAAGTACTGTGGACCTCGAGGGAAACTTATTTCCCTGGCGATTAACTTGAAAAACGTGACGCTTGATACATGGATACGTGTGTATAATATCTGTACAGCAGCGAAGGTGGCTACCGCGAGAGAGCGATTGAAAAATATTAATTTAAATTTCAAAAAGTCCAGACAAATCGAACCTACGCGACTCGATCAATTTCGAGTGCAGGAGAGCAAATCGTCGCAGACTTACAAGACCGAGGGAACGGGATATAATATCATGGAACTTCGATGAACTGACGGATGCTGGGAAATTCCAAAAACAATGAACCCACGACTGGTGAACCGAGGACTCGTTAAATAAGCAACGTTCAGCTGTCCCGAATATTAATTAAAAATACCAGGAATCGCTGTCAGGTCGGTACTCTGACAATTCGTCAGTGCCAGCCCTACCTTCGCA
Organism: Calameuta pygmaea; assembly: GCA_031762395.1. NCBI lineage: Eukaryota > Metazoa > Arthropoda > Insecta > Hymenoptera > Cephidae > Calameuta > Calameuta pygmaea. The sequence goes on from JASANN010000252.1 coordinate 387,419, forward strand.
CCCTCGTTCTCTACAATTATCTAATCCCCATAGTGCGTTAGTCGGAAAGCAGTGACGCATCTGTTGCCTGTCCAGCACGATGCTGACGTCATCCTCCAAAAAGGTTAACCAGATTTTCCATAGACTTTAATCACTGACATAAGATATACCTACAGAGATTAACGGGTCTGACGTCCCTATTGTTCGACGTTGCCCCAGGATCCTCTTGCGCTTCGGCGACTTCATGCCCACGTAGAGAGAAAGTCGCGCAGTGGATCGCGATCACCAGGAGTTGGAGTTTCATGTCGACTACGTTTATCCCGCAGGACGAGGTGCGACGTTCCTGCGCGTCGCGACGCGTTCACCGTGTAGGAGGGTCCGACAGGGGGAGGGGTGAGGGGGGGGTGTAAGGGGGAGGGACGCAAGCGAAAACAAATCGAGGGATATCGCGAAGGGGAAAAGCGTGCTCGGGACACTGAGGGCGGACAGGAGCGCTTTCCCGGTTGATGGTCAGCTTATTTGTGTTTGTCCATCGGTTGCCCAGGGGATGACCCAATCAATCCTCACCGACCGGCCTCTCAACCCCTTTTTCCCTCAACCCTCCCTCCTCACGAGCTACATGTATTTGAGATCCTCGTAGGCGTCGTAGCTGCTCGATCCAAGATTTGAAGTCTTCTCGAAAAGCATGGCACGTGTGACGCAGCTCTGCAGTCTCTAATGCTTCATCAGCCGTGCTTGCGCACGCATCGCCGAAGGACGTCTTTGAGAAGACTTTCGAAGGATACGTGACGTCACGTATACGCTGTTACGTCCTACATTAGTATGAAGCGTGCCTAGAGGCGATTTGTAACACTCGACAATGAGTATCTGCCCTAGGGAAAGAATTATTTTCACGGAGTCTTTCGAGACGCTTGGAAAGTCTCGAGGAGTCGGTGACGTCATTAGCTCCGGCGACAAGAATCGTTGGTCCGACATTTCTCGCTTGAGATCTTGAACCGAACCTGAGTGCAGCGGAATCTTCACTGTCTTTTTAAAAACAGGAGCATGAAATTGGGGCTGGGATCCTTTGGGAAAGGGTGCACGCGATCCACGACAATACCTGCGCTTAATCCCCGCCAAGAGGATGTCGGCCATTTCTTTTCCGTTTCCTCCGGCCTTCGGAGTCCCGAGATCTTACTATTTTACTAGGTAATTCCAAAGCGAAGGCAAATACAGTGTAAGGAGGTCTGCGTTGAACACGTATTTCACACTTTTTTTCTTTTCTTTTCTTTTCTTCGCAGTTGCCATTCTTCGTGCCTTTCTTTCCCCCTTACTTCCGTCTTCTTCTTTTCCAAGTTTCTTCGAGGTCCCAGGAAGCTGCTCTTCGTCGCTCGCACGGCTATAATCTATAGGACGAGAATGCTGAGAATTCGCATGCTCGGCTCGCGTGTCGATGGGTCGCTGATGTAGAAATTTCGTACGATATAACGACAAAAGCTCACAAGGCCCCCTGGCCCTGCCCCTTGAGATCTTGACCACATGCTACTTCATTATGTACCGTGCATATTAGTTCGTGCAGCTTCGTTTAATCTCCCGCGAGAGGCTTTAACGTGCCTGGAGCTATGGAGATCAGTCGGTTCCCACTGGGCAGGGAAATCACTTTGCATCCATATGAATTTTCGTAAAGCCAATTTCACGGGATATCAAAGTCGTTTTGAAGAAGACTCCTCCGTAATCCCTGACTGTCTCTATAGCTTTTTGATAGAAACTTAAAAATTCCAGCAAAACCATAAAAAGACTACACCCCCAATACTTTGGAGACAATTGTGCTTCCCATTCTCGGCTCGCGGTAAAGCCCTACAAAATTTTATGAAAAGTCCTTCGAGAGCCTCGAAGGATTCGAAAGAGGCTCGACAGGATTGTACCTAGAAAGTGAATAGCGCGACGACCACAAGAATAGAGCCAAGATTAGGTAAGGTCGGCAATAATAATAAGTATAGGCCATAAAGAGAGAGAGAGAGAGAGAGAGAGAGAGAGAGAGAGAGAGAGAGAGAGTGAATTATTGAACCTGAAAGAAGCGAAGCCAGAGAGAATATGCTTGGCCGTGCAAGTAGAACAGTCATTTTCGCAGAAGTAACACCTGATAGCGGTAGAGAATTAGATTGCTAGAGGAAAAGCAGGATAGAGTGCACGCACCTATGTAACGGATGTTCCTATATGAAAAGGGTAAATAGGAGTAGCTGAGTATTACCCAAGGTATCGAACACGTCAGGTGGCTCCAAGGTATATCGACCACGGGGTAGTAGTGCGCGCATGCGAGAGATCAGGAATAGGATTCAAAGGAGTAAATGACAAGACCACGCGAGCTCAACTATTTTTACATATATATATTTCCGATGTTCATTCTGTTGCTCTCGTTCGCGATTCCGCACTTCTTCGCGACACTTTTACCTCGGACGCGCGACACGTTCCGATCGCATTTCCAAATCCATCCTGAAAGGACATCCGCAGGACGACTTTCTAAGGACGAAGGTGTCGCGAGGCTTCGATATTATTGATTAATTCGAAGAAATTTTCCATTTATTTCGCGCAAGAAAGAGTGGAAAGGAGGTTGGCCCGGGGTGGGGGGGGGGGGGGTGATGCAATTGTGAGATCGAGAGGGGGGGAGGGATAGGCGCAGGATAATAGGGCGGCGACGGCGACGCGCATCCTGAATTCCTGACGGCCTCCCCGGATGGATTTTCAACGGTTCGACCTTGACACTGTATCGTGCGTCCGCGTCCCACTCGCAATCAGCGGCGCTGCAATGTCATCTCTTTGTTCCTTTATAATTAATATTCAGCATTCACGCGATATATGTATATCAATATATCATATACGTATATACGAAGATTATTCGTTATTTACACACACACGCGCCGACGCCGGCGCACAGACATTCGGACATACAGACGCATCTTCATCGCACATGCAAGCGGCAGGCTCTCGTGAGCTTTCTGCTCGTGTCCCCGTGTGTCGTCGCCGTCGTCGCGACGCTACGAAAGAAAGTAGCGGCAGCCTCGAGATTTGCGTCCTGAGATGGCGCTGGCGTCGCCTGCGTTTGATCCTGATTGCGCGCGCAGCGGCTTGCGCCGCCAGACAAACATCGAACACGTGGGACAAGAGACTCGCAGCTCCAGCTTAAGTATTGCTATACTTGTAAATCACAACCAATAGAGTATTAGTTCTTTTAATATTATATTGTAACGTGTACGTCGCTCGATCAGGCAACCCAGTGCCAGCGATATATTCCGCCAGGATCGGTTCGCGAGTTCGTCCGCTCGATCCTTCCCGATCGTCGATCTTTTTTTTTTTTTTTTTTTTCTATGTATTATCATTGGTCAACAGAGACTCGATTTTAGTCGCTATTCGTGATTTTTAAACGCGTAAATCTCGATAACTGAACGAATTTGAGGAAAAACGCGTGACGCAGCGAGTGGATCGAGCGAACTCGTTAGTCGATTGACAAGAATTGGCCTGTATCTGTGCATCGCGTAATTTCTGCCCAAGGATTCTGCCCGGAGGAGATTCGAAGCAGTATGTACTCTCGGATGTATACGTAGCTACTGTGAGTTTCGTGCGCCGAGAGAGAAATGGAAATGTCAAGAAGCGCGAGTGAGAGAGAGAGAGAGAGAGAGAGAGAGAGAGAGAGAGAGAGAGAGAGAGAGAGGGAGAGAGGGAGATAGATGCGGATTAAAGAGGAAAGCGCGCTGAAAGAAACCCGATGAAATAGGCGGGGCGCGCGTTAGCGAACGGCGAGAAAGGTGAGAAAGGGGGAGGAGAGGAGTGACGTTGCACCGTTAGAAATTCCCTAATTACTACGGTTATGTAATTCATTTCTGACGGTACGTTCGAATAGTTGGAAAAGGAAACGCGCGACTTCCGAACGGAGGAACAAAGGAAGTCGCGTCGGGCTCCTCGAACAAAAGTAATAAGAATTTTGTACTCTCCTTGGCAGCATCCGTTAATTTTCCAATACTTTGTGGCCAGAGAAAAAAGGTAATCGCGCAAAGTTATCGATCGATCCACAGGGCGACGCGCTTCGTCAAAATCTGGACAGAGATCGCTCGCGCGCACTGGACCAGTGTTTCTTCTTAAATCTCTAATATAATTAAAAATCCTGTGTCATTCGAAGCACGGCTAAGAATGTTTTTCACAACCTTATCACAACCTCATTAAAGAGTGCCCGGATAACGAATTCGAATGCCTCGGAGTCCTTTGGCGTGTCGGCACTCGAAGGAACGGCGGACCGTCCCGGCCTCCCTATCCGTTCCCTCGTTCACAATAATTAACCCTAATTATCAACTATCAATCGATCAATTATTAGTAATTTTATTGTTGTTCTTCTTATCTTTACCTACGTATGCATATGTGTATATAGAATTCTTTTTCTTTTCATTTTTCAATCTTGATTTACATGTATAATATATCTGTTTGTTTTTTTTCTTCCCCCCCCCTCCCCCCTCCCCCCCTTATAACACGTACGTCAACGTACGTATTATGCATTTTATATTCACAAGTATACAGAGCTATTCAGAATAAACTATCAGATTTGACAGCTGTCGTTACACGCGTCGATCATTACTTTCTGACAGCAGTGACGTTCGATCGACAGATAACCAAGAGCAGTTCCTGTGCTCTTATCAAATTCGTCCGTTCACTCAGGTTTTCGTTCGTATCCGGACTGCGCGAAGGAAAGGCGACCTTAGACGTTATTACGTTACGCAATAATTGGGAGTCTGGACCGTCGGTTAATTCGATGCGGAGCTCGTGTGCTGCGTTCGTTATCGCATTACAGCTGTCAAATTCGATTAGGAAATTTCCTAGAAATAGCTTTGTATAAGTATAAACGTATAACGTGATACGTTCGTTTTTCTTCTCTCCTCGGCCTTGTTCTGTTCCCTGGCATTACTCTCTGTAATAACGTCCTTAATAGTAAATGGACTCTAATATAGTTCTGTTATAATACTCACAACCGTAATACTTGTATTTCAATCTAAAGGGCAGGTTATTCCCGCCAATCTACGATAGACGCGTCCCGCTTATCGTTGCTAATGAATATTTAATTAACGACTTATCTCGCGTCCTTTCGGCTAGAATAGCATTCACCGATCCTTCCCAAATAATTTCTAATACAATCTCAATGGATACGAAACAATATCGCCTAGTTCTATATAACCGATCGGAAGCACGTAGTCTGTGCGAATTCTTATCTCGTGTCGCTTGCAAATATTTGCAAATATATCGGGAAGACGCGTGACGCGCGTCGCCGACACGGTTGTCGAAAAATTGTTCTATGTCAATATGGAGATGATTTCTTTTTTTTTCCTCCGTTTGTTACTTTATGCGTATAACTAGGAGAAGTCACGGCGATATAATAAAGTATACCCAGTACAAGGTACGATCTAGCTTCTAAACACCTTAAAAGTGGACTTGGTCGATTTGTAGAAAAGTCCTATCGGTAAACGCGAATTGCTGTGCTTATCGTGATTACGACTTGCCCTTCTCTCCAGCTCGTTCCACTCGTTCCACTCGTTCCAGCCGTTCCACCCGTTCCCGTCTCCCGCTGGTCCTGATCCGTCCTTAGCGGATGTGCAAGAGTCTCCTGAAGGCCCTCCTGTAGTCCAGGTTGAAGATCGTGTATATGAGCGGATTGAGGGCGCTGTTCACGTATCCAAGCCAGGTGATGAAGTAGACTATTCTCTCGGATGGACAGCACTCTGGACAGAAGGGCACGATGACGTACATCAGGAAGAACGGCAGCCAGCAGACGACGAAGACGCCCATAATGACGCCAAGCGTCCGAGCGGCTCGTCTCTCCTTCGAGAGGGAGATCCTCTGTCGCTCCTCGATGAACTGATAGACCGCCGTGGACGTGGTCGTCGTCGTCGTCGTCGTCGTCGTCGTCGTCGTCGTCGTCGTCGTTTCAGCCTGACGACGGTGTCCCCCAGTCCCGACGGTTGTCGTCACCGTCGGTCCGTCCTCGACGAGAGACGGCTTCGCCTGGGATCTTGGTGTCGATCTCTCGTTGTGATTCGTTTCCGAGCTGACGGACTCCTCGGGGTCGTCGGTCTCGCGATGCCTCGCCGAAGGCATCGTGCCCAGCCTACTTTGTCGGGCGCGCTCCCGCAGTCTCCTCCTAGTCGCCAGGAAGATCTCCAGGTAGACCAGACTCATGAGAAGCAAAGGGATGAAGAATGAGCCTAGAGAAGAGTAGATGACGTAGCCCTGTCTTCTGGTCAGCTGGCAGGGTGTGCCTGGCTCCAGTTCCTCCGGCCAGTCGTTCCATCCTGCCAGGGGTGGCGAGCTTATTGCTCCAGATAGAATCCAGACCCCGGCGATCGTCCCCAGGACTCTCTTGAGCGTGCGCTTCTGCGCGTAATTAATGGGGTCCGTGATGGCCCAGTAACGGTCCAGGGCGATGGCGCAGAGGTTCAGGATGCTCGCCGTGCAGCACAAGACGTCGCAGGTCAGCCAGAGCTTGCAGAGATGAATCCCGAAGATCCACTTGCCCAGGAGGAGGTAGGCGACGTTGAATGGCATCACGAGGATCGCCACCGTCAGGTCGGCGACAGCCAGCGAGACGATGAAGAAATTCTGGACGATCCGGAGCGGACGATAGGTGAAGACACTTAGGATCACGAGGACGTTACCAAGGACCGTTGCCAGGACTAGAAATCCAAGGGTCAGGGATGCTGCAGCCGCCTCCCACAGTGGTAACGTTATGCCGGATTCTTCCTCGGCAGCCGAGCATCCACCATCGTAGTCCTTTCCCATCGTCCCCCCACTGGATTCTCCGCTCGAGTTCATCCCGTCCAGACGGCCTCCTGTCGAGGAGTATCGTACTTTATATAGATTTACACCTATTTCTAGCCTCGATTCATCCCTTTTTATGACCTCCGACCTTCTTAGGTCAAACGCACAAGGAGGGTTCATCCTGCATCCTCCAGTAACGCGCGGTAAGACGTCGCCAAAATGTCGCACCAGCAGCTGAGACTAGATTTTAGTTTCGATTAATAAAGAGAGGCAAAAGGTAGGATATCAAATCTTTTGGATTACCGCCTATTACGTACCAGGTTGTATATGATTTTCGACATCTTTCAAATTAGAAAATACGAAAGAGGGAGAATGAAAGAAAGAAAGCGAAAGGGAGAGAGAGAGAGAGAGAGAGAGAGAGAGAGAGAGAGAACGCAAGAGAGTGGAGCAAAAGCCCTTTGAATTATATCTGAATATAATATAAGAGTGCAAAGAGAAGAAGCAAGGAAATAATAATTACTGACATCGATTTCACGTGACTGCGTCTGTGTGAAAAAAAAAACAAGATAGGCAATTTTGGCAATTTCGGCAATTTGGACATTTCGATGTCGCTGCTAAGAAACCTTAAAGCTCCTCGAGACACTTTATCCCCATGACGGATATCAAAAATACTTATTTCTCAGGCATCGCTTAATCAATGTCTCGCTCACTCGTTTCAGGAATATCAGGGTCAGTAAATTCGAGACCTCTCGACGTTCCAACTTCCACTTCTTCTGAGTAACTACGTCGACCCTTGACTATCATTTATTATGCCACGAATTTGATCTTCGATCGCTTTTGACTAGTTGATCCCCGAGCTGACGCAGCACAATGAGACACGCGCTGCCCCTTAAATCCTCTGATTCTGTACTTTGACTTCACCTGTCGCTCTTGATCCGAAAAGTAAAAATTATAAGGAAACATCGACTCTCAGGCTCGTGGTTAGAGGCAGAAGACTGAGAGTGAGAGAGTGAAAACGTTGAATACCGTAAAAAACAATCTATAGAAGCCTCGCGCGAAGAAAAGACGCCTCGTGAAATTCAAAAACCTACCAATCCGACGTGCGCTAAGCTTTTCGAATGAAAATCAGATTCCATTGATCGAATCTGAATGTGAGGCTTTGATCGTTCTCTGGTTTTTCCCTAGCTACTTTCCTCAGGCTCCCCTCGTTCTTTCTCTCTCTCACACACACACACACACACACACACACAGACTACCTTTCTTTCTCTTGTTAGCTTATTCACTCGCTCCCCAAACATTCTAACTCAGCGTTTCTTTTTACTCGACTTTTCGCACTAGGAAAAAGATTTTTCCCCAAGAAACCGTAGCCGAGCGGGGATTGAGAGAAAAAAGAATAATAGAAAGAAAGAAAGAAGAAAAAGGAAAAAATTGTATAAAGTAAAAAAAAAGAAATAAAAATACGAAAAGAATGGCCGGGCTCTAACGTGACGGGTAGAGCATTACTGCTCGGAGAGGCTGAATTACAGGAATTTCATGGAATTGTCGAAAAGCGTCGACGCGCGAAGACGATTTCCGTATCGTCAGAGACGCGTGAACGTCGGCTTCGAATAGGACAATAACGCAGCAGCCTCGATAAGGCAGAACTGCGCAACCAGGATGAAAATAAAAGAGTGGCTGAACGCATTTGAAAAGCTCATAACGAGAGTGTGCGCACGCAATTATGAATGCCAAACGAGAGCTTCAACTTGTTGCTACACTCAAACCTTAATGGGGTTCTTATCCGGTTTTGTTTTCTGTCCGCGATTATGAATTCCCTGGAATTCCGGTAACACGCGCGTACGGCTCCTTCAGCGAAGAGGATGCCGGGAGGTCTGCCGTTCTCAGCGAACAAGACGACGGAACGAGTTTCGACGCCTTGACTAATTAGCAGAGGACTTTTGCCTTTTTTCGTGAATTAACCTCCGACCTCCATCCGCGCTTTCATCTCCACCCAGAGACACTCGGAATCAGATGGACGAACCCCAGGAAGTCTTGGTACAAATCCACACCGCCCGTCCTCGCTTCCGTTCGCTTCTCAATTCCATCATCCTGTCAAATTATTTCCAAGCAAGCGCCACTCCCGTTGCAATTGCTGCTGGAAAATTCGAAGCTCACTGGAACATCGATCGAGTTGGACCAATTTGGCTCATTCGAAATCCTAGAACACGTCGGCCTACTTAAAGGACCCGGGAAGAATCTTGAAAGCCTTTTTGTCGGCATGTACGAGGCGCAACGTGTGGATACGCCGGAAGTGCCGAACAGTCAAAATAAACTGGTCGACGGGACTTTTTGTCTTATACGTTGGCAATGAATCGCAGTGCGCATGCGCAATGCGTACCCTTAACTCGGAATCCTAAATCGCTTAACCTGCGCTTTGATCGATTCAATAAAGTAATGGACGATAATCCATGACCTTTTCCCATCGACTTGCATACGTCTGCGTTTGCGTTCTTAAGAACCTGTACATTGTTCTAGGTACTTGGCTGACATTAAGGGGATTTGCTATACTGGCTACCGTCACGGTAAACGTTATTCGTCAACAAAATCCATCTGTTTCTCTCTCCTCTCTCTCGCTCCAGTTAAACCCAGCCTACGCTCGGGGGACGCAAAGTGTCGCTTGGATGAACTTTGTATACCTTTGTCGAGAGTCACTGTGTATCAAAACTGCATTTCAAACAGAGTCTCTACTCTGTACACCCGTGTACAGGTTATACCAAATCTTAATGCTGTTTAAAGGCACGAGAAAAGGGCCGCCAGACCTACGATACTGTTCTTATACGTCTTCGAGACGGGAACGGCCGCGGGATTTTATGTGCCGGTTTAAAGGGTTTTCACAGCTGGAATCTCTCGGACCAACCCGGTGACGACTTCCGGGTTAAAATATATGACGTCATCGTCAACGTTAACCCGAGCATTATAGTACTACTTGCCATTATTTAAGATCGCCTTAATCTTACAAAGTGTCATTTGATCCTTTTAAATTAATTATATTCCATCGAGGAGCCTTTCGATGTGGAACATGTCCAGTGACCGACGCGCATGCGCGATCCTTACTAAATTACTTTCATCCTAGAGTTCTTACGTAAGTGCTTCTAACCGAACTCTGAACTCATTCGAACGAGGTAAAATATTCCGATTGGCTTCCCTTCGCTACTTCAAGGTTGGTCAACTTGTTTGAAAACGCTTAACCGACGTACACGAAGAGTTCGTTACCGACATTAAGCATTTTTCCTTTGACGTTATTGCTCTTAATTTATTTGACGATCCATACGCTGCGTTCGAAAAGGAATCCGTGAGTCTGTGAAACGGAGAAAAAAAATGCTCTTCAGACTTTACGAAGGATCGCTCAAAGTCGTTATTCGATATTCGATAAATGACACAGTCGCCATTGATGAATTGGCAACAGTGCAAATGTAAGCTGTCACGTGATAAGGTAAAAGCCATCCGAAAGGTAAATGATATTAGGCGAAGGAAACGTCAATACATTTCAATCGGAAATATTCTTGGTTCAAGGAGCGCACGGATACGTGAATACTCGGGAGGGTGGAGGGTAGAGGAGGGGGGGGGGGCTCCTATTTAGATGCGTAAGCCGGCGGAATATCAGCCGGAAAATCTGCAAGGAGCGACCTAGGTGAAAGGAAAGCCCAGATAAAGGGACTGCGGGAAATGGATTAAAAGGAAGTTGGTACCGAGTATAATTTAAACCGTAAGCGCGTCCGCTATTGAAATTCTATTCGAAACAATCGTGTTGGACGATCGGGAGGCTGACGGGTCTACAGGGTGTTCCAGAAGTACAGCAGCTCGTAACAGTCATGGCTTAAGCAGGGAATCGAGCGCTAAGTCGCGTCTTGGCTCTGGCGGCATTAACCGAGTTTCCCCGAGCAGCACATAAGAAAAACGTTAATCCCCCCCCCCACGGTAACCCAGTTTCGTAAGAATGCCTCTCCGACTTGGCTGATTCAAGCGAGTTCGTCGATGCGACTCTCGGTTTCAGCTCGCATCGCGAGGCCGACTGCGCGACTGTGACGATTTGCCGAAAATCGAGCGACGTTAAGGACGGCCAGGCCGAAGAGACTGAAGAGCCTGAGAGAGCCTGAGAGAGCCTGAGAGAGCCTGAGAGAGCTAGAGGCTGAGTAGGAGCCATTTCGAGAAGTGAGCATTTTTCGATGTTCCCACTGAAAATGGAACTGAACAATTTCCGGCAGCCACGCGCTTCTCCTGTCCTTGAGATGTCGTCGAGTTTTTCCTTCGCGCGGCGTTCAAGACTTTCCAGACACAATGTACCCGTGTGTACCTACGGTAGAAGCCAAGTGACTCGAGACCTCGAGACCTCCAGCCGCGGACGGCTATTCAGAGCTTAATCGATGCAGCTTCCTTCGTCCTTGCGTAAAGCAACCAAGTAGCTTTGCGATTCCCACATGAAAAGGAAGATTCTTTGGATTCACGCGAGGAAGTCGCCAAACGCGACAGAGTCTCGTCTTTGAACTATCGACTATCAAGTATCCGTGTGTCGAGGTGCATCAACCTCAGTTTGCACGAGTTGCCAGCCTGCTGGTTCCCCTTTGGCTCCCGATCAGCCCAGCCGCTGTTCCTCGACGCTTCCGAACCTCCGCGTTTCCCATTTGCTTCCGTCACTCGTACCAGTCGAGAACTTCTTCGGAGATACATGGAAAGAGCCTCGAAAGCAATTATCTGCCCTCGCTAATGCAACTACTATCTCTCTCTCTCTCTCTCTCTCTCTCTCTCTCTCTCTCTCTCTCTCTCTCTCTCTCTATCTTGCTTGGAGTATGCTCGAAGAAATGTCACTGATAACACGAACGTTTCTCGAGAATCCGCCTAACGAGACTCCACCTATACAAAACCACGCGCTCATTGTCACGTTGCCTTCTTCGAGTCGCAAGTATACTGAGCTGCTGAACGTATTGTGCGAGAAGTCAGCGGAAGGAAGTCAAAGTTGTCGGACGATACTCGTCCTGGCGAGGGAAGCTTTTTCAAAGTTATTTTCATAGCCGAATGGAGTTGCTACGGAAAGACAACTCGTCTCGTTTGCTCTTTTATTTATTTTTCTCAATTTCTCTTTGTTCGTGAGATTTCGAGAGGAACGAGGCGAACGGAACGAGTGAGCGGAAGACCGCGGGGGGGGGGGGGGGGCAGTGGAAAACTA
>JASANN010000252.1:399474-420196 GCA_031762395.1 Calameuta pygmaea
AGACGTCTCAGCGTCTTACAGGTTTGCTCGTAATGTATAACAAAACTGAGAATTGCACGGAAACAGGATCTCCTTATCAATGATCTCAAAGCGCAAACTTCCGGTTTCCCGATGGTTCTGCACCTGGTATGACGTCACCTTGCAGAATTATTTAACACCGGAAACGCGTCATCGTCATCCACTTGCTCCTGGCACTCGATATATTTCTAATTTATTCCGATGCTCATGCTGTATCTATGGCAGGAGACACTGAAATCCTAATGAAGCGCTAAATATTCTGACGATTAACGCACTTTAGGCAGATAACCTCGATCAACGTTGGCGCTCCCTCCTCCTCTGTATCTTCCTTATCTTTGTCTTCGTTCCGTGTCTATCGAATATCCCAAAAGCGCTGACTTCATTGCGCACCGAGCGTGGCAGACCAGCAGATAACTTTAATAGAGTTCGGGAAACAAATATTCGAGGAAAGCGTGGTTTGACTTTTAATCAAGAAAGGAGGGGGAGAGGGGAGGGGGGGGGGGGAATAAAAAATGACCGAATACTCACGGATAAAGATAAGGTTTCGTACTGAAAGTTTCGAGTACGAATCTCCGTCTGGAGGGATAACCTCAAAATGCGGATGTACGGACTGTACGCGTACTTGTGCATAGTTCGAGAATTAATGACGGGCCAAAAATTAATGAAGACCACTATTAAAAGCAGGGACGAGCGTAATGCGTCGCACGAGAAACGGAGTCAGTTTCGAAATGGTAACTGGCGGTAAATTTAATTCCGCGCTTTAACCTGGATTTCGAGCAGCGCATGTATAATGAACGGAAGAATGAAGCGTGAGTCGGGTTTGGGACACTGGCGCCCCCTAGGTCCCTATAAACAAATGGTTGCCATTAGAATATGAATGGCGAACTCAAAATGGGAAAAATCGATGGGGCTTCCGAAAGGCAATATTATCAGCTTTTTACAGAGATTTGGGCTTTTTTAACTTCCAGAAATTCCTTTTCTGCGCGAGGCATCGATCTATTGACGATTTTGACGTAAGTGGCGATTCCCTCGACCTCCTGGCACCGATCGGCCTTGTAGCTAATCGAACCGCCCGGGTTACGGACTTCGAAAATCGTAAGGTCGAGATCCTCAGACGTCGAACTCAAAGTCTGTCTTCGTGTCTCACGCCGGAATCCAGATAACGCTACAAAGTCCTGTTGCTGCAATTCAGGCTTTTTGATTCTAGCGACAATAAATAAGAGTGTGTGTGTGTGTGTGTGTGTGCGTGTACGAGCTTCTATTGGTGCGCGCGCGCGCGTGTGTGGGCACGTATAGGAGTTTAATAATTTGCATCCCCAAGCGCGCTTCGAGCGACCGCAGGCTTTTTAGGAGTGGTAGGACAGGTGAATGCGTTGCATCTCCTCGTAATTGCGAGAAAATACTTTCAGTCTTCGTTACCGAGTTTACGAGCGCAACTGTGGAAAGTATTCAATTTTCATATGACGAGCGAGCGAGGAGCTGGATCAAATTTCGGGACAGTCGGACGGCGTTCTTTATGCTGGAAGTAAATCCGTTACTTGTCTACTGTGCATTCGGAATTTATGCCTGGCTTTTATGGGCTCCTATAGGCTCCTCTAGGCTCCTCTAGGCTCCTCTAGGCTCCTCTAGGCTCCTCTAGGCTCCTATAGAGAAGTGCCAACAAAAACAGGGAGACACAAAGTACCGAATTAAGGACGTCGAGGATGGAAAGAAAAAAGAAGACGAAGGACAAGAAAAAAAGATAAAGGTGGAAGGATCCAAGCAGAAGATCATTCGACGTGAAAGCGCGGCTGTCGCGTCGGAGCTTCTCTGATCTGACTACGATCTAGCGAAATTTTTTTACCCGGTCTAATCACTCGCTTGACTATTAGACCCGGAGAGAAAAAAACTATACGAAAGACATTGGGAATCGCCTCCCGCGCTGCGTCGCGATAAAGAAGAACTCCTGATAGCGCGCTTCGTTCCATCTCTAAAACACAAACAGTGTAGGAGCGTGACTTTTAAATAATATCACTCGCCTCTGGGGAGATCACGCATTTACACTAGGTCTTCCTACATGATCGGTTATTTATAAAGTGATTCACGATAATCAATAACCCATGTCTCTTCCTGCATCGCGAAATTCGTTCGATGTTATCGCAGATACATTATAACACTAGTGTCCTTTGTGGAAAACGTCTAACCCGAGCGCGGATGCTGGGATAAAAAGTATCAAAGCACTTCGAGCGATTTTAACTGTTATCAGATAAAGCTAATCGGTCCACAGGAACTGGGAATTACGTGGAAACGATTAAAAGATAAAAGAAAAATATAAGCGTGACGAAAGATCTCTGCTACGACCAAAAGAAAATTTTAAGGAAAAAAAAAAAAAAAAAAAATTATGCAGCAGTCCTGACACACAATCAGCGGTTCTGCGTTAATTGAAAACTCATTTAAAAGGGATACGTGTGATGGAAATAAATAAATCCCCTACCTGAGATCTGTTTTTTGATGGTACAGGGCGCGGCGGCATGGTCCCGTCCCAGCGCCGTCCAACGAGCACTGAGCTACTCTGCGCCGACGGGGGTGCGTCGACGTCGACGTCGACGTCGAAAAGACGTAAACGTCGAGAGCCCCGTAACGCAGGCGCATCGGAACCAAGAAGAAAACTCATTGCGGGAGGCGCCGCATGTCTTAAAGGGAGCCTGTTGTCTCTTCTTGAAGCAGTAATGCCCTGCTGCTGCCTACCTAACCATATCTCACTCGCTTCCTATCGCCCTATCACTCTCTCTCTCTCTCTCTCTCTCTCTCCTTGGCCCTTATCACTGTATATCGGAATCAGAACGCCAAGACACCTTAAATGAAAACTTGAGAGAAAGGAACGTTTTAGGACGTGTCATTAACCACTCCCCCTCCCCGAACCAAACTCTCTAGTACCCCTTTCGCTTAATCCCGATAATCTTGGCAATTCGTAGTTTTTTTCTCATTCCAGAACACGAGACCTTTTCTGGCCACTTGATCGATTCCTTCGCTTTTTGGTGCATCGCTCCCCTAGATGAATAGGGAAGATTATTTTGACGGTGCTCGAACGCCTTCAGCCTCTCGCGTACCCCGTAAGTTTCAGGGGTGCCGTGGAAAAGCTTTAAAATTTGTAAAAAAAAAACAAAAAAGTTACAATACATCCTGCTTGTACCACAGTGCGGTGGGTGCGTGCCGGACAGAGCTTTACGAAGAGAAAGACAAATGGGACACGTGTTCAGGGATAACCGCATGTCACGTTATCGTTCCACTTGATGATTTACAGTACTTTAAATAGTCCCGAAACAAAGGCTCACTCGAATGCGCGTTATCTCGCTAAGTGTTTATCTTCGAGAACGGGTACCATTAAAGATTTAAGTAAGCTTTCCGTTATTAAGAAATCGAGGGTTCTGGCCGTCTAACGAATAACAATCTTAATGGAAGATTTGACTGGCAAATGCCCAAGTACTGTAAGTCCTCTCGATGGTTTATTGTGACGTTAGAAGTGAAGAAACTATCGTTGTAACTACAGAGCCGCGATAACGTGTCCTAAGACCATAACGGAAACTATTCCCTGATACCGATAAATCCGTGGTCAAAGTCTATTTTCGCCATTCGCCATTCCTCCAAAAAAAAAAAACGAAACACTAATAACGAGTACATATACATATATATGTAACAAGATAACCGAACTAATGCTCGTTTCGTTTGATTCACTCTCGACTGTTATGCTGATTAGACGTTACAAGGTCACTATGAAAA
This sequence comes from Calameuta pygmaea, assembly GCA_031762395.1. NCBI lineage: Eukaryota > Metazoa > Arthropoda > Insecta > Hymenoptera > Cephidae > Calameuta > Calameuta pygmaea. Next base: position 403,252 of record JASANN010000252.1, read on the forward strand.
TTTTCTCTATTCGATTCTCAAGGTTTCTATCAGATGCCAAACCAGTTGCGACTGCAATTCCCGAGAGGGACAAACAATACTCCGTGTCGCTCGTTACGTATGTGATTATTCTATTTACGGCGCCCATTGCTGACGCTCGAGATTATCACATTTGAGAAATTTTAATAATGTCCAACGTCATAAGTCCCAAGGAACTTCGAGTGGCTTGCACGTGTGACTGTCATGTTTGGCCGCTAGGCTTCGTATGTTTATAGTCTCATACGCAGAGGAAACGTAAAAAAATTGGTATCGTAATCTTTTTAGTTTCTCTTTTATTAAATTCATTCTTTCTTCGCCCTCCTCAGTTTCACTCCTTCCCATTTTATGCAAGATTCAAAGTTCATGCCTACTGCGCTATACAATTTTTCCAATATACTTCCAAGAACCGTTAAGTGGTCTTTCCGTGTGCTACAGTCTGCTACCACACTATGAGCTCAGATTGATCAGAGCCAATAGGACTTCCCAGGGATGGCTCTCCCCTCCTCGCCCCCCCCTCCCCCTCCTAACCTTCGTCATTCCTAATCACAACTGATAACGTTCCTGCCCCGAAGATTCCGCCGAGCACTCACAGTGTTCGGTTGACCATCGTCGTGTTAATTTTCCCTGTGCTTCGCGGCACCGTCTACTCTCAGTCAGTCACAGGGGGGTTCGGCCCGCGCGCGTGGAGAAGATGTACGTGGGTCTTTTGCTCAGGGCGTCAAGGCCAAAGGCCCTCGTGGCTCTGACCTCTACTCATCAGAGATTCGCTTCCTCGTCAATGGGCTTGTGGCTGCCCCATCTACAGCCAGTACGTAGACCTAAGAGCTATTAAAAATTGGCACGCTTTGAGCTTGCACGATCAGACCACCTGTTGTAATTGATGGGTTTGAGAATGGTGAGTATTAGCTGGTTAATCATACCGACGAAATTGATCCAAGGGCAGCCAAATGGACTTGAGGCGGACGCTGCAGACCTCGGAGCGACCCCGGAGGGCGACCTTCACGGAACGGAGTCAGCTGAAGTATGCTCGTCGACTGGTGGTAAAACTGGGCAGTGCCGTAATCACCAGAGAGGACGAGCACGGGTTGGCCCTGGGACGTTTGGCTTCCATAGTGGAGCAAGTAGCAGAGTGTCAGAACGAGGGACGGGAATGCATAATGGTAACCAGCGGGGCTGTAGCTTTTGGAAAGCAGAAGCTCACTCAGGAACTGCTGATGTCTCTGTCCATGCGGGAGACTTTGAGTCCCACTGATCACACTCGGGAGCACGCAGGTAGGATGGTGTTTGCTCTAACGATTCCTTCGAGAAAGTAAAACTACTCGTCGATGGAGGGTAAAATTGTGTTAATGGTCCTTGAGTCAAGAGCGAATGATAGCTTTGTGTAGGTTGAGGTGGCTCCTCGAGGAAGCTGGAAAGTTTCCTTGAGCAATAGGAAGGTAACGAGTTCCTGATAGTTGGATGATGGACGCGGAACGAAAACGCGTCTGGACAAGTTCGAACGAACGATCTTTCATCGTGCCTGATTTATCCCCAATTTATAAAATGTCACTTTTCCAAGTCAATAACTTACGTTCTCGAAAGCTCTACTCTCGATTGGTCTGTTAGTTTTGATTGTATAGACGCCTGGGACACGAGCTATTGGATTCTTGGAGTGTCGCTCCTCGCACCACGCCATTGACACTATCGGTTTCTAGAAGACGTGTAAAAAGAATTAAGGGAAGAAGTATCGCGTTTCCTCGTTCGTAATGGAAAATTTGCGCAATCCTTTCGGCCGATAAAGTCTGCAAAAGAATCCGAATTCTACGTTTAGCAATGTCGTTTGTCGTGTGTACAAGACATTGTTTGTACGTCATCTGCAGTTGATATCAGTACGTGTTTACCAAGGGCTATTTGGGAAAAGCGTGTAACGCGTCTCTGTATGACTATTCTATTTTCGAGCAATAAAACTGTAAAGTTTACAGGTACCACGTTGCCAGCAAGATGGCTCGAGTTTTTATCTTATTTACGGTGCAAATAACTGTACTGATTAGAATCATGCATCGTACATTTATTCATCTCACGCGTATCGTCACTCGTGAGACTGATCGACCTTTAAGATAACTGCTGGTGTGGCATCTTAAGAGTCTGATCTTGGAACTGCTTCTAGGCACCCTTTTAGAACCCAGAGCAGCAGCAGCAGTTGGTCAATCCGGTCTGATGTCCCTCTACGACGCCATGTTTGCTCAGTACGGCGTGAAGTTGGCGCAGGTCCTGGTGACCAAGCCGGACTTCTACAACGAGGAAACCCGCAAGAACATATTCAGCACCCTGAGCGAACTAATCAGTCTGAATATCGTTCCCATCATCAATACGAACGACGCCGTGTCGCCGCCTCCTCAAGCCGACGAGGAGGTCTCGGGCGGCGGCGGTCGAAGGGGAATCTCCATAAAGGATAATGATTCTCTGGCCGCGATGCTGGCAGCGGAAATTCAGGCTGACCTGCTAATCCTCATGAGCGACGTCGATGGAATTTACAATCTGCCTCCTTGGCAGGACGGCGCCAAGATGCTTCATACCTTCAGCTCTGATCTCAGGGGTACCATAAAGTTTGGGGAGAAATCGAAAGTCGGTACTGGGGGTATGAACTCGAAGGTGAACGCGGCACTCTGGGCACTCGACAGGGGAGTCTCCGTAGTGATTTGCAACGGAATGCAGGAAAAGGCTATCAAGAGCATCATGAGTGGTAGGAAGATCGGTACTTTCTTCACGGAGACAACGAGCACTTCGGCGCCCGTCGAGGTTGTCGCCGAGAACGGTAATTCACTCTCCAATAAAAGTTCTGCATTTGAACGTGTATTCTCTATCTTTTCTTGTAAGGGTTTAATATCCTTTGACTATCTGTGACTTCAGCTCGTATCGGTAGCAGAGTATTGCAGTCTCTTCGACCGGAAGAGCGCGCCAGCTGCATCAATACTTTGGCCGACTTACTGATATCCAAGCAGGCTGAAATCCTCGACGCTAATAACCGAGATCTCGAGGCAGCACGTCAATCCGGTCTGGCCAAGGCCCTCCTCTCGCGTTTGTCCTTGACGCCCTCGAAACTGAAGTCGCTGAGTTTGGGTCTTCGACAAATCGCCGATTCCTCCTTGACAAACGTCGGCCGAGTCCTGAGGAGAACGAAGCTGGCGGAAGGCCTCGAGCTGAGGCAGATCACAGTGCCCATTGGAGTTCTTCTGGTTATTTTTGAGTCCCGACCTGACAGTCTTCCTCAGGTAGCTGCCTTGGCCATTTCCAGTGCGAATGGACTTTTACTGAAAGGTGGAAAGGAAGCCACGCACAGTAACAAGTGCCTGATAGACCTGGTCAAGGAAGCCCTGAGCTCCGTAGGAGCAGCGAATGCCATTTCCCTGGTCTCCACGAGGGAGGAGATCGGTGATTTATTATCCATGGAGAAGCACATTGATCTCATCATTCCCAGAGGCAGTTCCGACCTGGTTCGCACGATCCAGGAACAGTCCAAGCACATTCCCGTCCTTGGACACGCCGAGGGAATCTGCCACGTCTACGTGGACAAGGATGCGGACTTGGAAAAGGCTCTGAAGATCATCAGAGACTCCAAGTGCGACTACCCGGCCGCCTGCAACGCCATGGAGACACTCCTGATCCACGAGAGTCACATGAACGGCACGTTCTTCGCTGAGGTCTGCAACATGCTCCAGAAAGAGGGCGTGAGTACATTGATCCTCGTCATATTCCCGAACGAACCTTCTTATCTGATTTTACTCAGAATCCGATAAATACGACTGTCCCGAGAACAACGCAACAGAAGCTTTTTGTTTCCTCGTTCTCTAGAGAGACAACATAAGACAAAGTAAAATTAAATTCTTCCCCCCAGGTGAAGATCAACTCAGGACCAAAGCTACGGGAGAAGTTGACCTTCGGTCCGCCTGCAGCAAAGAGCATGAAGATCGAGTACGGAGCACTGGAGTGCACTATCGAGGTCGTGTCCGACCTCGACGACGCGATAAACCACATTCACAAGTACGGTAGCAGTCACACTGACGTCATCGTAACTGAGGACAAAAGAAGCGCGGCCCATTTCCAATGCGAAGTCGACAGTGCTTGTGTCTTCCACAATGCCAGTAGTCGATTCGCCGATGGTTATAGATTCGGACTCGGCGCCGAGGTGAGTTATATTTTATATAATCCAATCGATCGATTAATATAAACAAATAAATCGAACGAGCAACCTCACGGCGAAGCATAACCGTTTAAAAGATGAAAATTCACCGGTCGGGGAATCCATATGGATATTTTCCTCCTCTCAGCTAACTGACGAAAACTAATTAGCAGTCGTATTCTGTATGCATCCAGGAATTTTCGTAGAATAATGACAATTTGACGCTCTACCGGTGGCGCCACTGTCATTTACGACTTCATTTATATTTAAAGGTTGGCATTTCCACGGCACGCATCCACGCACGGGGTCCCGTAGGAGTCGATGGTCTGCTAACCACAAAATGGATTCTGCAAGGGGATGGACACACCGCAGCTGATTTCGCCGAGGGTGGCAACAGGACGTGGATTCACGAACCCCTGCCAATTAACGAAGCAGCATGAATTACCGACGAATACGTTCGACAAAGTTTCCGGTATCCTGGTCATGATAGTGAGACGGTAATTAGACGCTACTCTGTCCTGACTAAAGTTACACGTTGGCTCAGATTATTCGTTAAGTTTAAAAGAAACAATGCAGCGTCTCAGGGCGGATAAAAGTCCAATTATTTTGTCTAGGGGATTTCTAGGTATTTATTGTCCGGTATTTGGAACTATGTAAACGTCAGCCTGTCGTTGCTTTAAGTGCAGCACCGGATCGGAATTATAGACGAGAGAGCGTTGATTGTCGAATTCCCAGCGGGAACACCAGCGCATTCTATACGTTATACAAGAGAACAAGTAGCGCAACGACAGATGCTGCACTTGCAGCAACCTCAAGGTAGGTTTCTTGCTAGGCCAAACTACAAAATTAAAAGTTTCGATGCTTTGGGCGATATTCGCGGTCTGACCCCACCGGAAACGAGTGCGGGGTCCCCGTTCTTTTTTATATGTTAAAGGACGTCGCTAACCAAGTACGAAAACCTAAAAGAATAGGGAGGCTGTCGAAGACTCTCGCGCATCGATATTAAATTTGTATAGTTCATTATTTTGTATATATAGGAAGGTTTTAAGGTGTTTTTATTATCGTGTTACGAATTATCTAATGGCTGAAGAGTTTTCGTATGACAGGACAATTTGGTGGCTGCCACTCACGATAAAGAAAAGTTTCCCTGATCCAACGGTTAAACAGTGATTAAGACTTTTGAAAAGGATAAAGGGCTTCGATGTCAGTTAATGATTTATTCTGTAGATATATACTCTGTGTACATAAAGAACGTTTCGTGATTCAGTGTGCGAAATGTGAAATTTAAAAAATAACTGCCGAACAGCAGATCGGCTCTTGGGAAGCTGCGAATTTACATTAATAACGTCGGCTCGTCAAATATTTTACTTCGGGATTCTAACGAGACTTTTGGAGCTTAGCAGTTGTAAAATTAACTCTTTGCTTCGCAGGAATTCTGCTTCTACCCTTTAACGAATTCAATTAAATTATGCGCATTCGTGCTGCAGCTAAGAAATTTAACATTGGGAAACTTGGAAGAAGACGCGACAGTTCCGAGCGCAGCATTCGAATGTCATGGACCAAACTAGAGCAATTTAAACTCGAGATTTCATTTTGAACTTTCTAACGTTACTCGATAATTTCTTATTCTGGCAGCAAAAGGTCTTTTTGGTAATTAGGCTCGGATGCCCTCGGTGACGTCAGTTACTGATGCGACTCCTATCTTAGAAGTAAACAGCGACAATAAACAGCTTTATCGAGGATCATGATAAATAAGATATACGAGGTATCGCTTGTGCTTGAAGTATTCATGATTGTTGGAACAACGTCCAATCGTGGCTCCATCGTGTGAGGCTCTATTTAATTATGGCTGGACACACTCAAGAATGCGCAACGAGGGTCACGATAATGTTTTTTTATGTTAACCATATCTTTACTTCTGTGTTAATTCATGGAAGCTTCAGCATTATTTTTTAATTAACGGTTTTCGCGTTTACATTATTTTTATGTTAAAATTTAGCATTAAAAAAAAACTTGCCATTGCTCACAATCAGTTCAATGCACACTGAAAGAGATCGTACCGCATTTAAAAGATTATCCAACGTGTAAATGTTGCTCCATAAAATTTTTCTTATCGCATCGGCAATAAATAAGATTTAATTGTTAGTTATAATAAAGCCATATTTTTCTGAAGAAAATAAAAAGATGAATAATTTTTTTTTTGAAACAAAGAAACAAATATTTATTTTCTATTACAAGATATTATTCATAGGTGATTAGAAATTTGGCATGATATGCTCACACGTAGAAACAAGATGCAAGTCTCATACAAGAAAGAAAGAGCTTTGTATTAAAAAGACCATATCTTTATTGAATTTCAGGCGAATGTGAATTCCTTTACATATTCTCGGGGGCCCACAGTTTGAAAGTTCTGTCGGCAGAAGTGCTAGCAATGAACTTGTGATCCGGTGAAACGTCAACAGACATTACTTTACCGTCGTGGCCTGGTAAGGTCTTCAGAGGTTGCCACGTTTTATTTGACCAAATTTTGGCAGTGTTATCGTAGGACGCCGTAACTAGATACTGACCCTCCAGCCTCTGGTACTTAACGTCCGACAGTAGGTTTGTATGGGCTGGTATCGTGTATATGCAAGATCGCTTCCGCAGATCCCAGATCTTGCAGGAGTTGTCCTCGCTCGCGGTTGCCAGATGGAAACCATTCGGTGAAAAATCAATGCCAAATATGGATTTCAAATGTCCCTCCATAAACATTATACACCTGCCAGTACGCAGGTCCCAGACTCTGCCAAACGAGTCGTGACCTCCTGTTGCGGTTACGCTGCCATCGCACTGAAAACTGAATGTCAGCATGCGTTCAATTTACAGAATTGAATTTTGAATATCATTATTTTGTAAAGTTTTATGTACCTGATACAATGTACGGCTCGGGCATGTCCTTCTTGATGAAGAACTTCAGCCTGTTGCTCCAAATCCCAAAGACGCCATGATGCATCGAAGCAACACGTTCCAAGGAACCGGCCTGATGGATGAAATGCAATTCGAGAAACTCTGTGTGGTTCGTGACCTTCCACCTCAGCTAATGGTTTCTGTCCGTTTCCGCCACCCCATAATTTTACTGAACCTGCATGGAGAAACGTCATGAAATAATGTGAGAAGAAGGACGACTTGTTTCCATGGTATTTTTATTAAATATACAATGTGCTGATTTAACTTACCGTCGGATGCACAACTCGCCAATACACAAGTCTGTCCTGCAGATTCCCCAAAAACCTCTTCGCTCACTGTAGCTTTTGGATGAAACACGATACAACTGACATTACAAGTGTGACCTTCAAGAGTTCGCAAGAGAGTACAATCAGGTACGGACCATAACTTGCACAATCCAGTCCAAGAAGCGGTAGCAAGGACCTTTGAGTTTGGACTAAACTGACAGAATGAAACAGGCCTTGTATCTCCAATTTGAGAACAGTATATGCTTAGTGCTTGAAGTTTCTTTAAAAGTTCTTGTCTGCGTGCTGTACGTGTAGCACCAGGTAGTTCTAATTCTTGCCTTGCCCTATCAAGCCGTGCTTTAGCCCTTGGAAGTGAATAATCTACAATCAAAGGTAAATAGAGTATTATTTTATATAAATTATGGTAATCACGTCACAACTACAACAATGATTGGTACGATGGGATATTATGCTTACTTGCTATCCAGGACCGTGCAATTTGAAGTGATTCTGGCCCCTCGTGATACCAGGTTGTTTCAGTATCCCTTTCTGTTGGATGCGAAGGTCTCTCTTCATCCTCGTGCTTCTTTTTTATTGCATCCTCACCAAGACTTGCCAATAATTCCCTCAACCTGGTTCGCCTGTCTGCAGGACCTTCTCCGAAGAGACATATCGGTTCTCCTAATTGTCTCAAATTCTTTTTTACTTCAGAATCATCTGTCGACACATTAATTTGTCTTGCCTTTTTCCTACGCTCGAATTCTTCCAGTAAAGCTTGTCTATCCTTGGACATTTCATCCTCCAACTCCATATATTCATTCGAAATATGTACATTTCCAGCCATAGCTGAAATGTTAGGTATATCATTTGCATTCGCACTATCTTTATCTTCCTCAGAAGATTCAGCTGCAGCTGTAGCAAGCCGAATACGTTCTGCTTCTTCCAAAGATCCATAGTGGACTGTTTTTTGCTTCTTCACATAAACTAAATCCTCGTCGTCCGACATGTTGTATACAAGCTACAAAAAAAAAATAATAAATTCAATCAAGAATACAAAATTTAATTCCTATTTTGAAATACACAAAACAATTTTATGGTTAACTCACATGGGTACACGCACGTAAACCAATTACTTATGAGCGTGCGTACATTTTACAGTTAAGAAATACAGCGACTTCTTATTTGTAAAATGATTATATTATTAATATATATTATATACATAAACTCATATTTTTATTTAATTCTCATACGGCAAATGATTTTAGAAAATCAACAATCACCATATTGGACGCCAGCCGTCACTCGCCTTAAGGCCGTTTCTAAGATACGAGTCGCCTGCGACTATGTGCAACGGTAGCAACTTGCAATTAGTCTTGGACATGAAAATGCATGTTTTTTAAATTATATCATGATTAGAACGCTTCTATTGGTTATCAGAACAATAGACTGTTGTAAAAATATTCTAAAATGTATGCGTGTCTCTGTTTTCTAAATATATGTTTCAGAGTTTAAAAAAAAAACATTCCAAATTTTATTATGATACATGTATTAATTTATATTTTAGCGTTATTTTTCGGTTCAATTTTAATTTAGTATAATTAACATAACATGCTGAAAGTGTATTTTATATTCATACCGTTAAACTCAATTCATTCTTTGTTCAATCACTAGTAAATCCAATGTTCTATGAAAGAGGTATTGAATTAATATAAAAATATTGTATCCCCGCTTTTGATATCATAATTAAATCTGTTCAATATTAAACTACAGAGGAAATATAATTTTATTAAATCCGCGGAAGTTCATACGAGAGATAATTTTGGTGGCCCTAAAAAGGACCTTTTTTTTTTATTTAATATAATTGTTCACATGGAGCTCGTATATTTCGTGACAGCCTTTGTTCCTTCACTCAAGTCATCCTTAGCCAGTTCACCAGGTAAAAGAAGTCTCAGAGCAGTCTGTATCTCCCAAGATGTAACAGTGGATCGTTTGTTTCAATGTGCCAAACGAGACGCTTCAGCAGCAATGCGTTCGAAAATGTCATTAACAAAGCTATTCTTAATTACTCATAGCTTTACTTGATATTTCAGTGTCGGGATGGACTTGGCTCAGAACCTTGTAGATACGAATAGCGTAACTCTCCTTTCTTTTGCGTTTCTTTTTCTTATCAGCCATACCGATGTTTTTTTGTGCCTTGCCGGTCTTTTCACCGCTTTGCCGCTTGTTTTGGACGGCATTACTTAACAAAACTCTATTGATCGTAGAAACCTCCTGAATGTCTGCTCTGAAAATAAAGTTCGTTACTGTAGCACCAGATACATATAAATATATAAATGGGTTCAGAAATACAGCACACCAATCAGAAACTAGGATTCAGATTTTACGTTACAAGCAACAATACTATTGGTGGGTCTGCGATAGTATAATTAATCTGTAAAGTTGGATATTAACACTTGGAAATCAGAAATCCTGGCCAAGAGTATTTAGTACTGGAAACTGTCCAAAATTGTGTGTTCGAAATTTGGTCGCGCGGGACTCGTCGAGTTGGAGCAGCCAGGAAGTGGGGGAAGTACTGAAGACATTAGGCAGTGTTCACAGGGCACACAGTGTTTGCAGTGTCCACAGTGTCAACAGTGTTCGCAGGTGCCCGGACTCGGAACGATTGTAAAGTATTAAATACCCGTTTGTTCGATAGAATTTCAGAACTGCGTGTTAGCAAAACAACTCAACCCATTTCCGACTGCTTCTCATTATCTTGTCGAATAGTTCATTCAGATTCGTACAGATATGGCTCCGTCGAAGCAAACTGCATATAAATCTCGTGAAATTAAACTTCCACCTAAAAAGCAGGCAGTGAAAGTTTCTCTGAGAAATAATTGTAGTACCGGTAAAGTGAAGAAGACTTCACATCACAAAGCTTGCACCGTTGCTTTACGGGAAATTCGTAATTACCAGAAAAGTTCAAAACTTCTAATTCCAAAGTTACCTTTCCAACGGCTTGTTCGAGAAATTGCCTCGAAGATGCAGAGTCAATCTTCATTTCCGAAGATTCGCTGTAACGGCGCCCTGAGAGGTTAATTTTCACGGTATTGACGACCATTAACGTTGGAATCGGAGTCTCGTGAGAATTATAATATTGGATTGACAAATCGGCCCTTTTCAGGGCCAACACAATACTCATACGAGGTACAATCATGGTTTGTTGATATAAAATAAAATATAGATAATATTTTTCTAGAGGTACTTGTGATATATTTATTATTTACAATATTAAAAATAATTTTCTATTCTAGTAATGTATTTATTTCAGTTTTCCATATTCGATCAATCTCAATGGTATCGTGAAAGTGTGCGAGGTATTAAAATAGTAATAAATATTTGTCCCTAACGATCTGTTCGAATAAATCATCGCCATAGGGATAATCAGGAACATCTTCTGTATAAGATGCAATGAAAAGGATGTGTAGTTGGTCTACGAGTACAATGTGTTTTTTGACAGTTCTTAAACAATAAAATCTTTAAGAAATCACACGTCAGTTTCCATAGAATTACGAAAATATATGTTAAAATTGCAAAATTCATCTCGGAGCAACGTGTAGCTTGCTAGAGACTTCATTAATTTTAATCTGTCATAAAAGAAAAATCGAATTCGTGGGCCTGACCATAAGAAGTGCTGTAGGTTGTAGGTATAAGTGATGTTTTAACTTTTATGCGAAATCTAGAGTTATTCTCGTATCGAGGACATATGATGGCCCTGAAAAGGGCCTTTTCTCTCATGAGTGATATTCAGTTGTAAAAATTCATTTCTTCTTCGGAGCAGCCTTTACAGTTTTGGAGGGTGCAACTTTTTTCGGTTTGGGTATCTTAGCTTTGGTAGCCGGCGATTTCGTAGCCTTTTTCGTTTTCAATGGAGTTTTTGACTTAACAGCTTTTACGATTGTTGCCTTAGTTACTTTTTCTTTTTGACCAACAGGAGTAGCTTTCTTTACAGTGGTTTTCTTTTCTGCAGCCACTTTCTTGGTAGGAGTAGCAGCAGCAGCAGCTTTCTTAGGAGTTGTTTTCTTCTGAACAACAGGCTTTTTCACAGGTGCAGCTTTCTTGGCGACTGTAGCTCTCTTTGTGGCGGTAGCTTTGCGCGCAGGACGCGGAGCTTCGGATTTCACAGTTTCAAGCTTTCCAGACGATATTTTAAACGATCCTGATGCTCCCTTACCCTTGGGCTGGACCAGAATGCCAGAGGCCACAGCAGTCTTCAGATACCTCTTAATGAAAGGTGCAAGCTTCTCGGCGTCCAATTTATACGTGGCAGCAATATACTTCTTAATAGCTTGTAGCGAAGAACCACCACGTTCCTTAAGATTTTTTATAGCAGCAGTGACCATTTCTGCAGTACGTGGATGTGTTTGCTTTGCACGGGGCTTCTTCAGTTTCGACTTGGACGCAGCAGCGGAATCCTTAGCAGACGCTGGTTGAGGAGAATTCGTCGCCGACGTCGCAGTAGTCGTTACGGATGCAGCCTTATCGCCCATCTTCTTCGAGCGTGGAATTCTCTGGTTTCTAAACTTTTGACTAAAGTTTATAACAAATCGTCTGGATGCGTATTGTTACAAAAACGTGGGTACTTCTCTAGTCCAGTTCTTGGACAATGATTGCTAGTAGCAAGAGGCCGTTTAAGAGTATTGCCGAGCACGGACCATGGAGAGAGACCAGCCGACCTTTCTCACTAGATCTCGGCTGAACATTTGGACGCTTAGTACTTAAGTTTTTAATTTATTCATTAATATTTTTCTTTACAAAGCATTCTCGTAGCACGTAATAATATTATCCTCTTGTGTGAATTATGGATTTTTTATAAAACAATCACCAAGATCGCTCGTTTTATCGAAGTGACGAAAATTCAATGAAATATCAAAGCATGTGTTCGAGCGTGCGCTGCGTTCAACTCTTTAGACATCTGTTAAATATTGTTGGAATGTGATATCACATAATATTCTTTACCACTTTGTGGCTAAAGGATCAATTATTATTTAGTTCGTAAAATTAGCAGGTATAGCTTGGTGTAATTATACTTTTTCCTTCTTGTACGGTACGAGGTTGCAGTTAACATTTGGCATCAGGCGTCACATCCAAGTGCAGCGTTTCTTGATCCCGCAGGACTTTGTGTTAAAATGAAAAAGTTATTATAATATTTCTTTAATGAAGATCATATGACGCCATTTTCAAACGTCGAAAGTCGTCCGATTGATTTTTTAGTAAAAATAATTACATGTGAACAAGATTGAACTCTACGCGTTTTGAATCAGTTGGCTAATATTGAGCTGGTCATGCAATCCAATGCAATTCCATATGGTAGAGACTTGCAAGACCTACAAATTAATATTTAAGGTTAATCAAATTCCAAATAATATACAATTATATTTACTTCTTGCTCTCGTCGAATATGGTAACTGAATCTATTTTTATATTCTTTCTTCAGGAAAATAATAAATTAGTCTAGTGCATTCAGTGGAGTAAATGATAATTTCTGGATAAAAATTTCTACTAAAGATTCTGTTTAAAGTGGTGATATCAAAAATTTATTTTCTCTTTACATAAAGAGACTAATGTGTCAACGAGAAGAAGACTATGTCTATTTCAAAGACAAAAATGTAATATACGAAAGCTATGATTGCAAGATGTAGATCAAAATAATTTAAGTCAACAAATAGATTAATGCAATTATGAATTATTATTATTATGACTGGGAATAATTATCAGAAAATATATTTTGATTAAACCTGATGAAAATAGACGGCATAAAATCTCATAAGTATTTCAGTGATTTTCATTATTCATACAGAAATTATTCTCATTAGCTGTTTTAAGAGAACAAAGGAAATCTAGGGGACCTGACTAATCTGTCTGGAGGTTATTCGTATGGTATGTAAACACACACGCTGCCACATATCAGTAGTACTACAGGCTTATATATTATATATATCATCTTTCCCTAGAACAATAAAATGGCGTCTTCAGCTAAATTTTCACTGCAAGTACATGTACATACTTTGCTCTACCGTTATAGGGCTAATAATTTCATTAATGACTTTCAAAGCTATTTTAAAGTAAACGTGAAACTGTGTATAAAAGATGTCATACAAAACAGTGTAGTTCTTTTGGAATCATATGAACGTTGCATTTCACATACGTAGGAATCATTTTGTGGCCCTGAAAAGGGCCGTTTTTATTTATTGGCGTATAGCAAGATGGATGGTCTTTGTGGAACAGAATTCTTAACCACCAAAACCATAAAGAGTGCGACCCTGGCGTTTCAAAGCGTATACGACATCCATAGCCGTCACAGTCTTTCTCTTGGCGTGTTCCGTGTAGGTTACAGCATCGCGAATTACGTTTTCCAGGAAAACCTTTAAGACGCCGCGAGTCTCTTCATAGATCAGACCGGAAATACGTTTGACGCCTCCACGGCGAGCCAGACGACGGATGGCAGGTTTGGTGATACCTTGGATGTTATCGCGAAGAACTTTTCTATGTCGCTTCGCTCCTCCTTTTCCCAATCCCTTTCCTCCCTTTCCACGACCAGTCATTTTGAAACGCTCGAGAACACTGCGATCAGCGATGCAACCGAGAGAACTGCTACGTCAGGCAAGAATGGGCTCGCTTTTATAGAAGCCTGAGAGATCTATCCCCTCCATAGGGACACCAACCAATCAGCGATCATTCGGATGACTCATGGAGCTTCCAATGGGAAAATTCACAGAACACTATAGCTTAAGCAGCTTTCGACTTGGCTGCCTGCTTTTGGCTGGAACTTAGTTCTGAGTAAAATAGCTTGAAGCAAGCTCGTAAATCCACTGGAGAGAAAATATCTCGTAAGTAATTAGCAACGAAAGTTGTTTACAAAAGTATTCTCGCTACTGGTGAATTTAAGAAATCTCATTGATACAAACTTCGTATTGTTGCCTTAGCTAAAATTTAATCCTTTTCAATGATTTGTTTGTGAAATAGCGCTAATTCATAAGTGATCCTTATTTACGAAGCTTTTTTGCAATGACACTCCAGAAAGCCAGTGAAGCACAGCAGGTTTTTTTTTTTAATATACGAGTCTATGCGCCGTTCGCACAAAACGCGTTTCCATTATGCGTAAAGATATATAACTAGTCTAAATCTAACATTAGATTATAACTAGGGTTAAGTTCATGTTTCATTCATTTTCTCATTTTTCTTTTGAATATCTCGTCAGGTGTTTCGGGTATTTGGATAGTGTTGACGTTTTGAATAATCATTTGGAATCCTTAGGGGCGCTACGTATAAATCGGTAAACAAAACGTAATTTGTACTTTAATGAGAACCCGTCTTTAAGATCTGTCCATTAGGCTTTTGGAGCAGATCGATGCGCCATTGAATATGAGTGAATGAGGAAGACGCACATCTATGTGAAATATGAAAATGGACAATTGCGTCGTTGCAGTCGGATTCTGTTAGTCACTCAATTTTCAAAACAGAATTCTCATCCTGGGTGACGTGAATCGTGAAAAAGGCCCTTAAAGATGATTAAATTGAAAAAAGAAGTAGATATGGTAAATCATACTTTGATTCTACCTTCGGTGGCTTTTGGCAACGTTGGTCAATTGGCTGTAGATTTACTAATATCTAGTCTGAAACTTCAAAGGATAGGATATTTAGTAAACAATGCCTTTATACCGATTATTGGTGCTGATCCATATGATGAAAAATCGGCAGATCTTTGTACAACCGTTGATCTATTTCATGGACCAGAGAAGAAAATAGTTGTACTACAAATTCGGTCTCCACTTGTCAAGAAACCATTGTCTTTCTTTACTGAATTAATACAGTTTATTACAGAAAGAAAAATAAAAAAGGTAGAGGATGGACAATTTTTATTAAGATAATAATAAATTATATGTATATTCTATTGTAGGTGGTTATTTTAACCAGCAGCTATGGGCACGAGCAACGAGATGCACAATTAAGAACTGTACCACTGCGTTATGTTGCATCTCCCGGCATGCTCGAAGAATGTGGTAATCAGTTTGAAAATTTAAATTGGATACAATTGGAACCAAAAGTAATAGATTTTATCAACACTGGAGAAAATTTATATATTCCTGGAGGTGGCTTTGCAAAGAGTTTATTAGACACTTTGGCCAGTGCTAATATTCCCAGTGTAATTCTACTCCGATTTTGCTCAGAGGGTGATAATATTCCAGAAGCAGTAGAGTTGACTAATTATTTAAATAATTGGTTAAATATTATTCAAAAAGAAGAAAGTGGCACGTGTAGAATAGAATATCCACCATCATGGAAATTTTTGTTTGGGAATCCACCACCTTTGGAATTGTACTGATAACTCTTTAATTAACAAAATATGTGTAAAATAAACATTTTTATGAGAATACAATTTATGTCTGGTCTAAATCTATTTAATAGTTGGGCATTAAAGAAATTAAATCTAAGAAATATTTTTCCACATTTTATTCTCACAATATACACCTCACATTGTACAAAACACTCCTATCTTAAATTATCTTTCATAAATAACAAGGTTTGAACTGACAGTTCCAACTATTTTATTTAAGCAAGAAGTTTGGATTTTGCTGAAAATGCTGTGTACGAAACCAGTGCAGCTAAAACTGCAGCCAATAACTCTGAATTGACCCAAGGTCCTAAGTATGCTCCTGGATTGTTAAGGACAACAACAGCAAGTGGCTTTACGTTATTAGGGTCTTCTCCATTTCTTTGAGCTTTGCGAATTGCAGCATAGCTTTCTTCGTCATAAAGTTTTACACTGTAGTCACCAGAACGTGCTTTCTTGATATCCTCTGTCCAAGAGACCTAGAAATTTTTATAAGAAATTAAGTACATCTGTATCATATTTCACAATATCCATATATGTATAATTAAGCAATTTGAAGAGATGCTTTGTATTACACACCTGATATTTATTATCTGCACTCAACCTAACGGCTGGCAAAGTCTTTCCTTCAACCTCTGCATAGAGCGAGATACCTTTGGCTCCATTACTGCATTTCAGAGTAAATTGAGTGGTGAAGGCAATAGTAGTCAAAACTGTAGCATCCTCGGTAACATATGCAGATGCTGTTACTTCTGGTTTCTGACAGAATTCAGCACAAGCAGCTGACAGTACAGCAACAAAGAACACACAAATTTTCAACTTGTCCATGATAAGTATTTTACTTTCGTCGTGAAACTGTCCTTTTCTGTCAATAAATTAGAATTATTCTTCCAACGACTGCCGGCCGCTATTTGTAGAGAGTTGTATAGACAGAGCAGCAGTGCACAGGGTTATTGACTAAACGGAAATTAAAGCCGACCTCTTCATGCCAACTTGTTACTAGTGTAAGAGCCACGTCACGAATCCGTGTACAGAGATGAGTAGGGAGATGCACAACGCTACGATTTTAGGTGATTCCAAAATCATGGCGCTAATTCGTAGCGGTGAGTCTGGAAGTAGGATTTTGTGATCATCGTCTCCGTCGACAATGCGAATTCCGTCGTAGCCGAGCGAAACGTGAAC
>JASANN010000252.1:420296-435990 GCA_031762395.1 Calameuta pygmaea
ACAGTCACAAAATTTCTGATAAGGGGCCCGATTTCCATGTCTCGCCCAGGGCCGGCCATAACCTAGCACCGGCGCTGGTGATAGCCTTGAGTAATAGTATACTACTAGTAGTAATACTAGCAATGGTACTAGCACCAGTACTACTAGCGCCACCTGTAACAATAGAAAGTCTCACAGTGTTTGTGCTCGACGACGGTTTGTTGAACCGAGATCCATAGCGTATTCCGCACACAGCCACAGTTTTGCTCCGATATAATCGTATGTTTATCACGGCGTTCATGACTTATTCAATGCACGAGGCTGCGTAGTACGAGACGCGTCGTATAGGTGTCATGTTGGTAGTGAGAGGGAACGTTAGACCGACAGTCCACCTGGATTTTTCAATCCAAGTTTTTTTCACGTTGGCTTGTCACTCTGTATACCGATTTTTTATGCTCGGAAAATGAACGTGGAACATTTTGGTTTCACTGTGTATCGTCGTTCTGTATTCTGTACGAGAGTCGATTTAGAGGGATTTTGTCCTGTGATAGCGAAAGTGGCGCCATCGCCGTTAGTATGGGTTTCCTATCGTCGATTTTTCCTTGTCGATGTGATATCTGTCGTCGGGAAATGAACGCCTTTCTTCAGTAACGCCTGGCTGGCCTCGGCAGTAAACTAATCGTAAAGCTGGCCTAAGTGATTGCAAGCTTGTCGAGACTAAACAACACCCCTATAGTCGTTCACTCCATCGGAGGATGACGTATCGATTCGTGCGTTACTAGACTCGTCGTAAAATCGAGGAAAGGTGCATCAGCCACGTGTTTTTCCCATCGAGCTCTGACCTTTTTGTACAGGTCCAACAATTTTCCTGGGTCTTGGAGGTCGGTTCGTTTTGTCACAGACGATCGATTTCTTGGAATCTTCGTCGTGGCGATTGTTCGGGGTGACTATGATGAAATATTTTCCTTTTTCTTTTTTTTCGGCATATAGCAAAGATGGCGGGATATCATCTGATGGAAGAGATGGAGATTGAGTATCGGATCGAACAAGTATGTAGTATATACATATATGTGTATACAGTAAAAAGGGTTTGAGCCTAAGAAAATAAAAATGGCGACATGGCGCGGCCTTTTTGTAAATATTACTGTCAGTATAATAATGGATCTTCCTGGAAGACGTTAATGCATATGCACGTGTCGTATTACATGCGTATAGCTGCCTGTGGGGTCTCGCTCTTTCTCTCTCTCTCTACTACGTGAAACAACGTTGTATCTCCTGAACGATAGGGGTTGATATTTCTTTTTCCCTTTATTAAGGTTTTATTCTCTCTCTCTCTTTCTCTCTCTCGGGCTGTCTGTCTTTTTCACGCGTCATGGCGTATCGTCAAGATTAACTCGAGCAATTTTACCGTTTTTTTCATTCCCTCGACAGCGGATGCTACGGTATCCGTTATTACGTTATCCGGGAAACCCCCTATCTCTAGATACGTTCCTGGCAGCCACGTTGATATTAAAGGACCCGTGTTTTGCCGTTTATTTTCATAACTGCAGTATGGCTCTCTCACTTTTTCTTCTCCTTCCATTGTCCCCCTCTCTCGCCCCTCCCCTTATCCCTTTCTTTCCCTCTCTCCCTCTCCTACCCACCACCACCGGTCTATCCTACTTTCCCGTCGGTCACTCTCCGAGAACGAGTCACGCTCACGCATCCAGTGTCGCACACGCACGACTCATTGCTGAATATATCGTTTATTTATAGTTTTATCGTATTCAGCCACTTGGATTGGCGCGAGCGTCATCGTGCATCGGCTTCGACTTCAAGTGTCCACTTTCGATGCACATGCCTAGAAATAACCGAGTGTCTCTTTATCTTGGTGCTGATGAATGTTAGGGAAAAAAAGGAGATGATAAACGACGTTAAGAAATGCGAGAAAGTGCCTAGCAGAAGAGCACAGTGATAATACAGGAGGAATAACGATAATAGGTTCAGCGACGTCAGGCCGCATGACGGCAATTTATATCGCAAAAGTGCGTCCCAAGGATAAATCGAGGATCCTCGGGCTCTTGCGGTTGGCCTAAAGTACGGTTAGAAGTTTTAATAAGAACCCAGGGAACACCCGAGGGAGTACTTTCATAAGGGAACAACACCTGCAACACGGGACGAACAGAATGAAAGTTTTGCAGGTCCAAATTTCCTGCTAATTTTTAAACACCTCGTTATGCTATATTTGGATTCCGCTCTCGATTGTTACTGCTCGCGGACGATAAGAAGGGATCGATAGGTACGGTCCTGGCTTCCACGTGGATACCGGCGTCTCCGTTCCTTAATAATTCTTTAGTAAATTCTCCCTGGACTAGTTCTATAGCTTTTATTGGGCCTTTTAAGAGTTGCGTAAGTCTGTTGCTGATTCTCAACAAAAAAAATTCAGCGCCAAAACAGGTGGGCCTCTTTGAGAATTATGGATGAGGGTTGTTGTTACTACTACTTTTGAATTTTTGAAATTCCCTGAAGTCTCTTGCTACGCTTAGAATGCGCGTTCCCACTCCGGGGTTCATTGGGAGAAGGAAGGAAGAATAGGGAATAAATAATAAGAGTACGGTCCTGGACCGGGTTTTTATTATTTGTTCTTAGTATACTTTTCATGTCTGTTTTTCTATTTTTTTTTCTTCTAGTTCTTTTTTTTCAAGATTCTTTCACCGCTCGCGAACCCGAGCAATTCATCACCGTGATAGCATGCATCGTTTCATGGAGGATCGGCGTAAGCCGGGTGGCATTAGGAATGCATGTATGCGCTGATCCGCAGCCAAGATACGTGGGCAATACGTCAAGTCCCGGTGAGAAAAATGCCTTCGCTGTTCGTGCGCGATGCCCAAGCTAAAGCGGACGTGCTGCACTTCAGTTCAAAAGCAGGAATTGCTCTCCTCGGGCTTTTTCGAATTTTCCACTCTCTCCTTTCCACGACCCAACACGACCCTTCCCTCTTATTACGGAAACCCACTCTCTTGTCTCCGGGTTGTCGTTTTTTCGCTGAAAACTCTTTAGGGTTTACCCACCTTGAAATTTAACCGCGTTACGAGACTCGCGTATCCGTCTACTTGATATTGCCAGGAGAGAATTTGAATTGGGGTTAACCTCTCCTCCCCCTTCGAGCCCCATCCCGAATCACCATGCAGAAAAAGACTATAAATTTCCAGACCTCAAATTCAGCAACGACACAATATATAAGGACGCGAGAGACTGTCCTTGGCCTTCCGGCACGGAAGAGCCTCAAGGAAAGCGGTTATTTTTCCGACGTCAGTTCAATTTAAAAATTGACGAACTTACGAGAGTCTCTACAGCTTTACCCCAAGGGTCGTTCGTACTACCGAGTATGGTTATAGGAGATTGTGCTGAGTTTAGCACGCAAGATGGAAAAGACCCCGTTAGGTGTGTCAGGGGACAAGATTTGCCACCCCTTAACACCCACCACCTTCGCATACCCCTTGTAACTTTTTGGCCCATTTTCCACGGTGCCGTGTAGTGCAGCAAGGAGGGAAGGAAGGGGACGAAGAAAATGGAGGGGAAGGTAGGGGAAGGGGTAGAGCAAGAAGTGGATGGAAAGGGGAGATGAAACGTTGTGTGACAGAAAGAGGCATATAAATTACAGTATCTAAGGCAGCGGACGCGAGCATCAAATTCACGACCTCGGAGGAAACGGCCATCGAGAAAAAGTGGGCTATCGCGGTGAGCGAGAGAGAGAGAGAGAGGGCTGAATATATAGACAGCAGAAAAAGCCAAATGCACACGAGTGACTGGAGACGAGGGAATGAGATGAAGAAAATAAATCGCCTAACGACTCCAACCGTTTTCCTTTATGCCGAATGTCTCGCGAGAGAGGTCTTCCACGCGAGATTAATTTAAATCGGGAGTCTTCGGAAATCCTCGGGAAAATCGCTCGTCTCCCTTGCTCTCTACTCTATTATTCCGTTCCTTCGCGTTTCTTGTCCTGGAGACACCGTGTCTTCTTCTTTTTCATGTACACACGTATATATTGTCTTACGAGGCTGCCTTCGACTATACACATATACATATACACTCGCTCTGTATAACTAGGACGTCAAGAAACTCTATCCGGTTTCTCGTGATTTCGTAATTTTTTTTTGGGACAAGACTCACAGCGGATCTGGATGGGAATAACTCAGCCGCAAGGTTGACTCCAGTGGTCGAAGGGTAATAATCATGTCCCCCTGCCAAAGTGATCTACAGCTGTAATTTTATCTCGCATTTGTCATGAGGATAACAGTGTGTCGGTAGAAAAGATGAATGCAGAGGCAAATGGAGAGTGGATACGTGCTAGATGACTGGGAACGTCATTGTTAAATACAGTGGAATGACAGGTTAAAAAGAAATATACGCGTATATCACCTGCGTACCAGGTAGTAACGTAACAGTGTCCAGCAAGTAACAGGATATACATACACTATACACATTATAGTCCCTTGTAAAGATCCGTGTGACGTTCCAAACAGCCTCGTCGTCGTGCTGCTCGTAATCGTGACTCTTGAACCTCCTGAACCTCCGATTTCCCGCTCCGCTCTTCGTGATCGCCGCGATCCTTCGAACTGCAAAAGAATCCTTAGCCGACAGACAAATCTACCTTCGTTGCTGATCCAAGTGATTTTTCTCCCAGGGCATTTCTATCGAGGAAGTGATTTAATCCAGCTTCAATCCTATATATATACGTCAATCCTTATGGTATACATATAGTATACCCGGTATTATATACTATAACAGTTGGTTACGGCCTTCTACCGTGGCGCCTGCAAGATAGTCACTCAAAGAGTCTTCTAGTTTTAATTAATGATTGCACGTGGAGTATATACTAGGTGATTGATCACACCAAAGGAATATAATAAGAACGTGTCCAATTCGTAACACTGGGATAGACTGCTCCTAGGGTCAATTATTAAATCAATCAAGGATTATAATAAGAGTCGTACCGGGTTGGTACTATTATGATCATGAATTAGCATTTTTTATTCTACTCCCACCATTCTCATCCCGCATTCACTCCTACCTCGTCTCCTCACGTTTTCTTCTCCTTCTCCTCGGAGAGAGAGAGAGAGAGAGAGAGAGAGAGTGCTCTCGCGGATTTATAACGTCTCGGCAATTAGGGAGAATAGGTTTTTAATTCGATTTAAAACCTCTCTCCCCTTTAATGGGCACTATGCTATTACACGTCTCGTTAAGGAGTAGGTATATATATGTGTATATTATATATAGGTCTATCTACCTCCCCTACCCCGCTCTTCTCTCCTTCCACCTCCTTCTCTTTTCGTGAATTGAGAGTTCGCGGTCTTGCGATCGCACTCTCGCGTCCCTCCTCATCGACCATTCCGCTACCCACCGCCGTTTCGAATCCAATTAAACTTTTCATCTTCTCTCACGTTCTCTCCCTCGACGCTTCTTCAGTCGCATAGTCAACATAGTCGACCCTCCGTCGAATGCGCTCCCGACAATTTGTCTCCTCCGTGTCCCCAGTGCCGTCTCGCATCTCTCTCCTGCCATCTGGCTTGATATATCTCTGGTCCCTCTCTTTCCCCTCGTCCTACCCTCCTCCTTCCGTACTCCCCCTCGATCGCCCTATCTCGTACGCTCAATTTCTCTGGTGCTACACGTTGGTACCCTTTCTTCCCCCCCTCTCCTCCCTTTATCCCGCGTTATCTTCTTGTCTGCTCTTCATCCCGTTCCGTTCTCCTCTCTTCCTGTTTCTCCGTGCCGACTGGCATACATTAACGCGCACTTCCGGTAACGTCGTCGTCATCGCGACTACGATCTCTCGTCAACTGGTGAGTCTTCGAGAATCCCGAAGACGGCGATTCGGTCTTTCGTTTCTTGAATCAAAAGAAAACACAGGGGGATAGAATGGGGTTGCTCAAGATAGCGAAAGTTCGCATGGCGCTCATATATACGTATCCTGTACGTAGTCGTTGGGCCACCTAAAGTAATCTCGAAGAACCGAACACCAGGAGTGGAGGCTAAGCAGCGATAGGATCGATACCGTTTTTCCCATTTATTACCGTGCTCGCGTGAGAATTAGTCGCTCGAGAGGGCAAACTAGAAGTCGATCGTTCGACTTCCGACGTCAAGACGATACGCGATGGCCTAGCAGCCCTCGTATTATTATTATTTTTTTTATTATAGAGCAGGGATGAAGTGACTAGGGTCGCTGAGAGTGTGGTTATAGTTGGCGACCTGTATGTATATGTATACGGATAGAACGTCCGTATAATACATATTCACGTATGCGTCACGAAGAGATGGAGCGAGAGAGGGGCAGCGAGGGTGACGAGAGGGGGAGAAAGTGGAATATCCGGACGATGCACTTTATTCTTTCAATTAAGATGCTTTCATCCCCTCCCTTTTAAATAAATGTCCACGTTCAATCGCCGGGACGCATTCAGGTTTCGGAGGGTCGTACATTTTGTCTCGCGCTTATCCCACGTACAGCCAGTGCGACGATAGAAGGTTGACCCCCCGTCCATCCCCTATGGCAAAGCCAATAACAATCTGTAGAAATAAACGCAATCTGGTAAGATTGCCGTCCACTTTACAAATTAAAATAAATAAATACAGTCCCGCTGGCCGACGGCCAAGCACGTCGAACTGACCCCCTCGATACGGGCTGAGACTGTGAAAATTCTCTATCCCTAGCGCAC
This sequence comes from Calameuta pygmaea, assembly GCA_031762395.1. Classification (NCBI taxonomy): domain Eukaryota; kingdom Metazoa; phylum Arthropoda; class Insecta; order Hymenoptera; family Cephidae; genus Calameuta; species Calameuta pygmaea. The sequence continues at coordinate 426,971 of JASANN010000252.1, forward strand.
AAGTAGCTTCAGCCCTGATGCTCGTCCTTTATCCACTAGCATGTATTTTCGCCTTAGCACAGCACTGAGCGGCTATACATTATTATCTAGGCTTCGTTCTACAGCTAAAAACTAAATAAACGTAAAACTATAAGACTGGTTATAATAGTGAGTGTGCACGACGCAATACTGAATCGCGCTCCCCGCTCAATTTACAATTTCAGATGCAAAGACAAAGAGTAAAGCGCGGAACATTCATCGCGACAGGGACGCACGTACGTCTTTGCGAAGATAGTATTTAGAAAGTTCGTTCCTCAAGTAGTTGCGTAGTCACACGGGTCGACCGCCAGAGACGCTGGAGAAGAACGGGATATTTCGCGGGTGTTTCTACTCTGTCCACTTCCTATCTTTCTCTCTCTCTATCCTCCCCCTCTCTCTCTCTCTCTCTCTCTCTCTCTACGTATGCACCCCCTACTGGAGTGGGCGGTCGCGAAACTTTGGAAATTGCCGCCTCGAATAGTTTCCACTGCTGGGATTTTCGCAACGGCATTACGTACGCTCGACTCGAGAACCCATGACGGTTCGCTTCGTAAAGGCAACAGAGAAGCAGACGTCTGACGTGGATATAGTTATGTCACCGTCTCCCTATATATATACATAGAAAATGCAAGAGCGAAACGACGAGAGTGTGAATAGTTGGAAAATTACAATTCTAATTCCTGATGCAATTTCCCCGGGACGATCTTACGGTTAAGATCGTTCGTATTAACGTCGCATTTATAGAATGCACTCAAACGCATTGCATATTACTATAAACCATATACAGTGCAGAGCAGGAGTCATTCTCCACTATTGAGCGCGCTGTATATCTATCTATACCAATTTCCACCTATGTCTATATAACTATCTAACGATCCTACGTACCAATCTGGGTAGCAACGTGCGTATAAGTGGGATAGTGGTTAACGGTTACATGTACTTGAACGAGTAACTGTAACGTTAGAGAGATGGGAAGTACCCTACGTGCTCGGTACGTATGTATACCTGAGTAGACCCGGTGCCAGTGCTACGTCTAAAGGCTAGTGCACACCGAGTCTAGAGAATTGCTATTTGGATTCGGCCGTAAAAGCCATTTTCGACGTTCCACATTATTATTATTCGCGATTACCTTAAACCCATCAACAATTATATATCGTGCACCAGTGTATACTTAACAATAGCATGATTGTTATATCAATAAAGAGATATAAGCTTTTACGGTGAATAGATTAGATTCGAGACGTGGATGTTGTATCACGTGGCTTGAAAAATATTTCTTATACCTAAAGAACGACTGGGATCCATTAAGCACGTTATTATGACAGTATAAGGAAATGATAAATGCATTCTGTTATATGAATAATAGTGCACTCTGACACGCAGAACTCTCGTTGCACATAGCGCAAGTGCATCAGGTATCCATTGTGGATTGTAAAACTATTATCGGCCAGTAAATCCGAACGTTTTGCACCGTCGGCTTCTCGACCCCTTTTCCTCGTTACGATCTGCTTTTTATAGTCAGCTTCGCCGTATCATACGAAGCGTACGCGTTACGTGTGTACGCGCATATAGACGGGACATTGGGTCTGTATATATATGTATATATATATATATATATATGTATTTATACGATAATCCACGTAATAAACGCGGCACGGGTGACTCTCTTGTTCTGACCGTAAAATTTCAACTATCTGCCCGATGCAGAGTTCAACCGTTCTAGTCGAGTCTTTGCCAGTGATAATGAAGAGGGTGAAAGGGGGGGAAGAGAGAGAAAGAGAGAGAGAGGAGAGTGCTTGGAACTTACAGAGCAATGGCGCCGGCTGTTCACCCTGTTAATTCGACCAAGAGAGACGAATGCTTAGTGGATTTAGGAATACGAAGGGATAACCGTAATATGGGTAAGGATAAAGACCTTTGAATCCTCCTACCTCGGATACCCAAAGGGGTGGCTTCCCAAAAACCCCTAGAATTGAAAATCTTCCCGAAGGAATCCCATCGTACCCCTTATCCTTCTTGTTCCAATAGCTACGCCAAAATTCAGGAGTTACTCTGTCGGGAATCAAGTTTCTGGATAATATGCAGAAACTCCCTCGGATATGGAACGAGCAATGGGTCCTGGTAGCAGATGCTACCGATTGTCCTGGTCTTGTCTAACCAACCAGAGAATTTTGCTGTCTGAGTCGGCTCTATTTCATGTGATTTTACCAATTTCCTTTCTTGCAAATTTTACAGCCTTTTACCGTGTATGAAGTATATACGTATATATAGTACTCTCTATATATACCTTTATCATGGTCGGAACGGCGGTACCAAGCTACTCGCCGGTTCCTTATGGGCTACGCTCCGAAGCTGTATGAAATATCTTGCCCGACTTTTGGGCGAAAAGGAAAATTCCAACGAAATTGAAAAGAAAAATGACGTTACGACTTGCAGTAACTTACAGCTATTTTTATTCATATTCCTATCGTCCCACTGTTGGTCCTGCACTACGTTCTCTCGCTTATTCAGATTTTATTACCGAACCTTCCTTAACCGCTACTACTCGTTATTACCCACTTATCATTATTCGTTTCACGATTGCGGGTAATGTATCCTTACGATCTTAGGGGTGTTGCTGCCTTGTAATGGCGTATATATAGTTAACGCCAAGAAGCCATAATCCCTCTATGTAGATATAGCGTACGCACTCAAGATTACCAGACAGTATAGATTCTCAATATATCACTTATGCACTAAATTACGTAACGTCTCTCTGAAGGGCATATCCAAACAATGCATTTCAGTACCAAGAAGCCTCCAGGAGTATCCCGTGTTAAAGATCATCCGTAGCAAGCTATATATATCCATTGAAATATATTAGAACGTGTGCAGCTACGAGTTTCCCGATGTTCAACACGTGAGTCTCACATGGCCGACGTCACAGACCCGAACGATTATCTCTTTAAGCTCAATGCGATACAGTCACGTCAGTTTGCCAATGTATCCAAGTCTATTTCATTGCGCAAGACAGCCAATAACAGAATCCCCATTATCTCGCCAGGAGAACGACTGGCTCGGTTTAAATCGTCGTTGTATTACGTAGCGACTCCAACGAGACAATAAAGACGACGGCACGTGAATGTCTTTCGAGAAACTTAGCGATCCCGGAAGAGTCTTGTATTTCAGTCATTTAGTCAAATTAATTACATCAGGCAATTTGTCTTGTATTAAGGCCTACCTGTAAGGTAGGTGCTTTTGGTATGGCGCGTTGTTTATATGAAAAATCTCTTTTACACGGTATATATGTATATACTTTACTGTTAGAGAAAATTCAGGGCAGAAGTACTAGGAGACAGAGAGTATACACTAGGCCAGATAATACAGAGAGTCGTATAAGGGCTGCTGGGGGTTGTTACACCCTTGGGATTGGGGAAGTGGGAAGACACTTCAAGGCGAGGAAGTAGCTACTGGTAGCTGAATGGCCGAAGGGTTATTTTCCTTGAAATTCTCACTGTGTAGTTTTGGGGATATAGTGTGCCTGGGATACCCCTTCTCCTTCCACACGCATCCCTGGCGTCCCGGCGCCCCTTCGACCGCTCTCCGACGTACGTCTGAGCGTCAAGATACTCGTAGGACGCTCACGTAAAACGCAACCGCCTAAAGACATACGTTCACGCTATTCCGAAAACGACGAAGGCAAACGCCGAGAACTTCACAGACCCATTCATTCCGCGCGCTATGAAAATATCCAAGTAGACCTTCTTACTACCCCCTATCTACTCGCATCACCCCCCCCCCTTCTCTATGTCCCAAACTTTTCTCGTTGCATATGTCTCTTCCCCTCGTGTGGTAGTTTTTGTTACGTGGGTTACGTCAGGACTAAGTGTATAGTACAGTGGTATAGCTATATACGCGGTATACACGTGTATAGGTATGTATAGTACAGTAGATGCATATATAGAGCTTTATTATACCTATCATACAGCTATATATATATATATATATTTTGCACACTATATATATAGTCTCATGAGAGTACGACTTAGGTGCATACATGTATTTGTACACATATTTAGAGGGAAGCCGTTCGTAGCTTCTTTCTCGACCTCCGGCCGCAAAATTAACCATGCTCGCGAAACGAGCAGGCACCGTAAAGTCTTTAGAGACCTGTGTGTAATATGCGGTATGTAGAAGAGAATTCTCTTTGGTTTCCGAAAACTCTTGGAACAGTCTCGAACCACTTCCGGTTTTCTAACCGCGTAACTTTTTCTTACTCTACATTTATTATTTTTCTCATTGTTGCGTGTGATACTTTTTTTTTTTCTTTGGCACACAAGTGTAGGTGTATAAGTATATGTATTGTGCAAAGCTTGACAGATGCAGTAACCCAGTATACGTATAGCAGGAAGAGCAACGATGGCTGCATGGTGCATTTAAAATTTGCATCAGTCAAGTGTTACTTGGAGTCACTGGATGTAACGCGGCCTCCTGGAATACGGGCTGGCTTAGCCATACAGATGAAATTGAATTTAAATATGAATGCGCTGCGTTGAGATGGCTGCGTGCACTTGGTCGAATGACGGTCACTTCTGTATGAACGTATAACTTTGGTAATGGAATGTACAGAGTTGTGAAGTTGTTTTTTTGTGCTCCTTTCATCCTTTTTTTTCTCCTCTTTATCAACGTCGGTTTCTGAGGGATACAGAATTTTTTGTTTTGCCAGGTCGAATCACGATGCCGTTTTTAGTAAGATAAATTCGACCGCGTTATCGAGCACTTTTTCCATATTATATTATTTAATTTCTCTTTTATTTGATATAATCTGTCCTCGGATGACTCGATTAAAAATGTTGAAATATTAGAGATACAACGAAATAGTTTCACGTATATCTCTCTGATCTCGATTAGGCACTTCTTCATCTCGACTCATCTTCTCATCTCATCTCATCTCGTCTCCGAATTGATTTTCGTCTCATTGAAGTCTGGTTGCGTTATTGTATATCTGGTTACCAAGTCGCTCAACGTGGACCGCGTCCCGGATACTATTCTAAGATTAAAAATCTTTTTGCAAAAATTCTTCGCGTTTCGCCCGATAAAAGTATCATACTGCATCTTGATGTCTATATTTCTTAACCCTTCTCCTCAACACCCTTTGTCACCCTATTGTTTCGTACCGTTCATTTTCGGTGTGTTAGGTTTAACTATGAAGGTACACAACAAGTAGGGAACAGCCGTAACTATATACATATATATTACTGATAGCTTCAATTTCAAGGCAGACATACACCCAAGACATAGAACGTCTTTTCATCCAAGATAAAGAGTATAGCCAGTTCTAATTTTCATTTCCTGTATCCGATCCTTTTTCAGGTTCGTAAAAAACTTCCAAGTACCCAGAGACCGTTATCTCGAGTCGTTGCACTGTCTCTAAATAAGGGTCGTTCATGCTAGACCAACGTGAAGCCGGCTTTGTAGATTAGCATGAAAGCTGTAAGCTCATCGGGGCACGGGTCAATGTTCCCTGGTCCAAGTGTGTATGTATCCTAGGGGAGCAGGTACATGGGGACTGTTGTTGCGACTGTGAAAAAGCCACCCCAAATAAAAGGGTTGGGTATATTTTAAATAATTTGCATGAAGGCGCATCGGTGCATTCAGAGCGGCTGACAGGTCGATTGATGCTCGACCCGATCAAAACCGACAGTCGATCCGATATTCAATAATTCATCTCACTATGGCGGCCGTTCGTTGAATCCCTGAAAATGCACATCGATCTTGTCGCCCGGGAGAATACACGTTGGTCCTCGGATGGGCAAGTAACGCAGCAGCCACTCTTCGCGTCGTCACCCTTTTTTACTCGGTATCCTCTGTAGGTTCTACTCAACCTACTGCGTTACTCTCATCCATATAACCTATGATACCCACTATCTATAACCTTTTATGTACCTTCAACACTAACACCACCATCCATTTCCTCGTCCCATCACGCGTTCACTTTCTGCTCTTCACCTTCGTCATTCCACGTCAAATCGAGGAACAGCTGACCCCAACACATCCCTTGGCTTTGATCCTTCGAAATTTTTCGCCCCATTCGCTAAACCTCACTTAGAGAGATCCTCCTCATCCTTCTCAGCCCGTGCCACCACCTTCGAAAGGTTCTTGGATAATTTAAGGGTGTCGCATGACTTAATAATTTTCCTCGTTTATACCGCGTCGAACCCTCCATCCCTTCGATCCACGACCCCCCGGGTATCCATGCTCCTAGCTATACTACAAGTGCGTGACTATCCAACTACCCTTAGCACGGCTCTGAGGGTTGTCTGTTTAATCAGGTAGTTTACCACTTTACTCATGGCCCATAGTTCCCCTAGTAAAGCGTCTCAGCCTCCCCAGCTGGATTCTCTCTATATACTTAACTATCTGGGTGTATCTTCGCTCTGGTCCCACTTAGGACCAAACTTCATTTACCCTAAATGCAATAATCGACGGACTCACCGCTAACTAGTCTCTTGCATCAGCTTATCGTACGAGGCTTGAAAACATGTTCCAAGTGATTCCCCGTTTTCAATATGCAGTCAGAAAATGTTGTGTCCCCCTTTGCGTCTTTACCATGGCAGGAGAAGAATGAAATATGCTATAGACGGCAGTGACTTTTTTGATTTATTCAGAAATATTCTAAGGCTGCTTTGAGTCCGTTTTACTTTGTGCTATTTATTATATGTCTCTGCGAAACACGTAGGAATACTTATGGCTCGTGCACACACGACGTAGAATCAATATACATAGTTTCTATCTATATGTATAGTACAATGCAATGCACCGCTATTGTTATAATACGGGTGCATCGAACTTGCAGGTGAAAGTGAACCATGGTTCTCGCATGCACGTTTGCTTACTCGAGAGCGAAAGAGCTCTCCCGTTCTCTCTCACTTTTCCACGTTCCTTCTTATACACATTGCCAGATGCTGACGACCAATTGGTTACACTGAAATTTTGTGCGCTGCTGCATCGCGTCTTGTGCACTTTGAAATATGTAATCTGAACGACGTGCAGTTTTACTTTTTATAATATAAAATTTCTATTGCGATATTTTACTTCCGGAAACACGGAATCACACTCGTGTGGTATTCATGTGAAAGTGAAAAATACGAATCGTCATCTTGTTCTCTGCACTCGCATTCTTTCTCTCTGAGTGGTGTATGCAGGAGAAAAATGTGGAAAGTAACAAAGAGAATTGCATGTAGAGGTAAATTTCACGAAATAAGGTAAAAGAGGAAAATGCATGGATTAATGACGTCGAGGTACCTTTTACTTTGTAAGAAAAATACACAAGGTTTATATACATACATATATGTATACACGCACATATATAAGTATAACGTGGCTTGTACCGGAGCGTTAGGTAAGGGTTGATATGGAAAGTTATACATATACAGAGGGTGGCTACGAAGGTAGGAACGCCCGTAGGGATGTGTGCGGGTAGCGGCAATCTCACTAATTGTAATTAAACACCCTGTGGTAATTAATCAGCCTGATTGGAATTCTGCACTGCGGCTTTTCTCGCACGACTCGAAAGTCCCATCCAATATATAGATACCTAATGGTACCTAACCAAAGTATCTAAGGTTTCAAGAAAGTCTACAGGGATACCCATCTCCAGGACTTCAATTGACCAGGTCAATCCCATCCACTCTATATCCTCCATGCTCCCCTGCTTCCCCCCAGCCCCTATCCCCCTGTATCCCATTACATTCAGGAACTTATCCCGTTTCCGTCATACGTGCTATACCTTGAATTTTCTCCAAGCGTTTATTCAGGCACCCTAGCTAGTGCCACTGTGCTACTACCTTCTCCCCCCAATTACACTTATAGCCCTTATAAACGTATTCCAGCCCCAGCTCACCAGTGTTGTTTTGGATTACGTACCCGGACGAGTCCTAATGAAGGCACGCTGCACACGGTATGCCTTTGTTGTTGCTCGATCTCTATGGCAGGATGAGGACTACGAGGTCTACCAGCTAGGCATAGTTTAATTAAGCAAAACCAGTGTCTGGGCACAGTATAGTATATTCAGAAGCACATACGAGACATAGGGACCCTATGGAAGAGACTCTCTTCACCCCACGTTCCTATATGGTACCCTCCATAAATTTCTGCCAGAACCCGATGCCCTTAGACGACCACATGGAACCCGGATGAGATCAGATGGCGGAACGCGCACCATCGTCAACCAAACTGGGAATCACCTAGTAGCATCAGGATCATGGCTCCCATAGGAACCTCCATATCTTGCACGAATCCCGTACTCAGTTCTCCAAAGTTTCCCGTTTCACGCTCCCCAGTACTCTTCCCGACCATGCCGCAGAAACCGCACGGTTCCAAGTAAGGTCATGACACGATAAGAGCTCGCGTGAATTGAATCGACACCATATATGCATAGCAAGACGTGCGTGTCCGCTATCACCCGACTGTACCCAGCTGCGAAGGTGTAGTACCCTGCGTGCGAAGCTGATTGACCGATTGCATATGCATACACTTATACCAAGCTGCAGTAAGGCAAACCCCCTGCATTTGCACAGATCACTTGGAAATCATAGAGAGAGTCCGTACGAAAAGTTCAATGCAATTTTTCCAACGTGCTTTTCTCTTTGCGCAGCTGCCATTCCTTTTTTGCTGAGCCAACGGGAGTAAGATGGCTACACCAGCACTGTAGGGAGTCAGCACAGTGTATATATAGAGAGCCTGGGAGTTTGGCGATAATCGGCTTGGCTGTTGGTGGCTGCCCCTGGGACGGCCTGTATTCGGTATTACGAGTACGTAAGTGCGTGGCTGCAGCCAAGCCTGGCTGCGCGGCGAGTGCATTGGCCGGCCATGAGTTAGATCGGCTTAACAGCCGCTTGTCAACAGCCTCGTAACTTTACGGTTCTCCTTCTACCAGTCCTTCGCGTAACTCTCTCTCTCTCTCTCTCTCTCTCTCTCTCTCTCTCTCTCTCTCTCTCTCTCTCTCTCTCTCTCTCGCTCTC
>JASANN010000252.1:436090-610368 GCA_031762395.1 Calameuta pygmaea
CTCTCTCTCCCTCTCTCTCCCTCTCTCTCCCTCTCTCTCCCTCTCTCTCCCTCTCTCTCCCTCTCTCTCCCTCTCTCCCTCTCTCCCTCTCTCCCTCTCTCTCTCTCTCTCTCTCTCTGGCTCGCTCGCTCGCTCGCTCGCTCGCTCACTCGTGGCTTCCCCCTCCCTCGCCCTCACTCCGTCGTCTCTCCGTCTCTCCTGCACGTCGACGTGGCGCGCTCTGCGGTGATAAGCCATCACTCTGACGCAGCGTGGGCATCGGGCTCCACGTGTGCATCTATGATGCATCTCAGTGCAACAATGCAACACACTCCCCGCGATCCGACCGACGATCCCACCGATCGTAAAGTAAACCGTCGCGAGAGAGCTCGGGATGATCTCCAAGAAAATCTCGCGTGTTTAAAGCGAGTAAAGGATCCTTTTCAACGTGACGATGTATCGCCGAGTTTCTTTAATCTTTTTTTTTTTCTTCAATTCCCCTCCATTCATTTTATACACGGATACACGAGAGCGAAGTGGAGTCGCTGATGAGCCTGGAGTCCACTGGGACGTTCTAGAAGTATGCATATAGGTACGTTGTATCTGCATATATGCATATATTGTAAATGTGAAAGAGAGGCACGAGTAGAGAGGGGGAGAGGGAGGGAGAGAGAGAGAGGGAGAGAGAATGTCATATTAGTTACAAAGCTTAAAGCAAGCTAATAGAGCAATAGAGAAGTCTTTGGTGTCGCCACGATGGAAATGCGCTCGCCGAGTACTCAAAGGTTTCTCAGGCAAGTTTGTCGTATTAGCTTGGCAAGTTGAAGACGTGTCGGAGACGCCAGACGTCGAGTGTGCGAGGCTGTAGAACTCCCAGGAGTTCCTTCGGAGTTGGCGTCGAGTCGGGTGTAGGGAAACGGGTTCTGTCGTCATCGCGGTTCCACCAGGACTCTGTGCTGGTTTCCGCAGTCGACGTGTAGAACCGCCATCCTCGTCGTGGTCGTTCTCTGACGCCACACCGAGCTACGCGAGTTATGGCTGCGAGGACTTGGAACCTATGTGTTACGTATTACGTCTCGCGTACCATGTTTCCACGAATACCATCGTACCGAGCTACATATACTTCGCTCCTCACCGCGAAATCGTACTTCCCTTCCTGGAATCGCTTGGCGAAACTTTACCCGAATTAGTCACTAATTTTCAACTATCGTCGACTCCTGGCGCTGCGCAGTCATTTCCTCTGTCTCTTTAATTCACATGCATACCTATGTATACATGGACCTCGTACATGCATATATACATATATGCACACGAAGGAACAGGTAGAATCTATATAACTTGGAACGCGTGTCTGCCACCTCCTTGATCGAACTGGTCCAGGACCAGTCCGATCCTCCGGGTTATAGCTCTCATAGTTTTGAGAAGTTCCTGAAGGGATCGGCGTCGTCGAGCGTCGTTTCCACAACGATGATAATCTCGACGACATCGAAGATGAGAATGGAGAATGAAAGAGTGAGGGAGAGAAAGAGAGAGAGAGAGGGAACGAGTGGCAAAGAGACGGATGAAGAAATAGAAAGAGATGAGTAGTGAAAGTATAGTATATTAAAGCCTATAGCGTCCCGTTTTCTCGTTCCACCGAGCCTTACGAAGATACGAAAGGGAAAAGGGCTCCAGTCTCTCTTATATAATTCCAACGACTTTATTATTCCGCAAACGGGACGCTCCCCGTCTGCTACCTATAATACTGTACCTGTATAGTTACGTCACCGACAGTAGAGAACTTCGCCAGAGCTTAACGCAGGGGGATTACCCCGTGAGCGTTAGTTTTAAATGGGAGAACGCGGCTTTTAAGCGGCTTACCTGTAAAACTCTCCGCGAGTAGTACCCCACTCCCAGACGATTTCTTGTCCGGTTTTCATGAATTCACAACAGTTTCTGGTCAGATAAGCACAGACGTAAAGTTGTGCCCTTAGGGGATGACAAGTTTCAACTACCCTTTGATAACCCTCGTGTACGCGCGAACTATAGCCTCCACCGAATTCTCCGAGAGAAACTGTCCGTTCTGTGACCGCTGAAGCATAATACGGTTTGATGACGTCATTAAGTCCGAGCTGGCTTATTGTTTCTCGTAAAATCTATACCTATGTAACTGCTCTCCAGGGACGGCAGGGTGAATGGTGGGAGGTGGATGAGAGACCATGTCCTACCAGTAAGTATCCTCGTGTCCGTCTCGTCAGCCTCAGCCACCCTTCGCTTAACCCGAACCACCCGTGGTCGGGGACCATCGGCATCCCCAGAGCGGGCAATAAACCGGACATAAACTTATAATTAAATACCTCTAATGGCGCATGTCAGAAGGTAGTAGTCGTGTAAGGGCGCTTAGACGCTGTACGCTATGGGAATTCTGTGCCCTTGGCCCTACACCGCTACGCCTCTCTTGCTCTCTACCCCCCTTACACATGCTGGATTTAATATAGGTCGATGCCTACGGTGGGCCTTTGCGCTCTCGAGAGGAAGACAGCTCGACCGGGATCACATAGTAAATATATATACTGTAAGGCCAATAGGGCTATAGTTATTGCTGGTAAAGAGATTTCGCCGAAAAGTGATGTACTGGAAACGACTGGTAAATTTTGCTTTCCGCTATCGGGAACAAATCGGAATTGTTTCCTCTTAAATGTGATAGAGGACGATAAAAAGAATATATTTATGACATATAACTATTGGCACTTTTATAAAGCTCGAAGCTTCTTTTTTTTTCTTACACGTATTTAATAAACGGTAAACAGTCGTTTCGATGCAAATTATATATGCTGCGTGTAATGGACTCTTGTTTAATTCAAATTCATTGCCAGTAAAATTAATACTGTTTTCTGCCTATGAACTTGATTCGCGTAGTGTACATCACACTTAACGAAAACAGCCCGAAGCATAAAGCTGAGCCGACAATAAAATTGATTTATGTTTTATGAACGTAGTATAAATAAGTATTCGTAAGCTCAGATATTCCTATAAGGGAGAAGGGCGGGGGAGTCTCCCATCCACTCCCCCCCGAGTGATGACTGAACATACTTACGCTAGAAACCAATAGCGCTAGGGTTGGGTGGTATATATCGGGAGAGCGGGATATAAAAAGAAAGAAGGAACGAACGATGTCGAAAAAATGATACGATTCTGGCTATCGACGTGATCACGGGCCATTAGGCGCGTGAATACTCCGACAGCGTAGCGCGATAAATAGCCTTGAAATATGGAGGTAAAGCGTCCTAAGGCGGAATCGTTTGGCAATTCTTCCCGTAGTTCCCGTAGGATACCCTATCCCGTATACTACCCGGCACTACTTTTCGAGCTATCCCTTATACTATCTTTACCTACCAGCCCCCCCCCCCCATGCTACGGCACTCTTTCTCCTAGTCTCCGTACCCTTTTATCTGTTCTCTTGCTTATTTCTCCCCCCTCCGGGAATTTGGTAAACGGGTCGTGGCATCTAGGCGTTTTCCTCCCTCTGTAAATTACACGTCGCGAGCCAAGAGGCCAAAGACAATTTGTAAAGGTTCGTGTCCCATTTACATCCCTTATTCTCGTTGGCCTTTTACAGCAACCCTCACTCACGTTATACCTACTGCGTTCTCAAGATCGTGTAATTCTCGAAGACTGACTTCCCTTAGCTATATCCACCGTCTTCTGTGTATATGTGTGTGTGTATGTATATATATATATATATATATATATATGTACCGTAGTCCTTTGAACAATTCTAAGAGATAAGTTATCAGCAATACCATCATGAAATCCCAAGTAGAATACCTAACGCTCGTTCACCTTATCCACCCCTATATACCTGCTCTTAGTAAATAACCCTCTTTTACGAATATATGTATATATTTATATACATAAATTGTCCCGTGATCGACACCTAACCTAATCGGCCCACATTGGCGACGTTCGCGAAACCTCTTCTACGTGGGGGTATTGATGCCTACCTGTGTCTATTTAGATATGTATACCTATATATGTATATATAATATATATATATATATATATATATATCGATACGTGTGGTTGACTGTACAACGCGGATGTCGAGCATCCCGGCTTCGCATAATTTACGATGCTCGGTAAACCGTCCTCTCGAGTGGCGAACGGTGTGGCTGCCGTCGAGACGCGGACCGACGGAATATCGATGTTCTCGAGTATCGCAGAAACAGGCTCCCGGCGACTGAAGTTTATCGTCTGTCCTATAGGAATTAAGGTTCACTTGACTTTGGCTATACCTACCAACTACATAGTAGATACGTATGTACGTTAACATACATATGTAATTGCCGGAAAGTATATCGACTGTCTGAACCACACGATTACGATGCATCCCTTCGCTGTACAATTTCCATTCTTGTGCTCTGTGACTCGTACATATAGATATCAAAGTATACCTGGTGTCGTATAATAATAAGTTTGTATTTGTTTTTTTTTTAATTTTCAGGAGAGCTCACCTCAGAAATTGCCTCGAAAAGTTGAAGGTGTTGGTACCATTGGGCCCTGAGACCTCGAGGCACACGACATTGGGTCTTCTGACCAAGGCCAAGCGTTTTATCAAGGTGAGTCTTTATGCCAAGTACAATAGTCTTTTTTGTCACGTAGAATAATCCATCTAGAATTCTGATACCTTGTATACGACGATTCAGAGTTTCTTCCTTTTCCATTTTTTTTATTCGACAACAATGCACACCCCTATAGATATCTTGAATCTTTTCATGGCTCTTGTTCATTGAGTTTGCTGCATACCTCAATCACTGCTGACTTTTAGTCACTTCCGTAATCGAAGGAGGTTCTGTACATATACTTACTGTAACAGCAGTATTACTTAGGTTACTCGGTAGTACCTATGCAGCATATACTTATATGTCAAAGGACGAGACGCGCTAGAAGTCGGTGTACTAGATTGCAGATAGTAACGGCCGTAAGTTGGCTGCTTGAATATTTCATGTCGTTTCCACGAAAGGGGGGCTGGGGGGAGAAGGAGACCGTTCAGCGGTTTGAGAGCCGTTGAAAAACGGGTCGGGTAATTAGCAAGAAAGATGGCGGAAAAGATGTCTGCCGAGCGTGAAAAGAATCGTGAACCACGGTGAGGAAACGTCAGGGAAGAATCATCCTCCGTCGGACAAATAAAAGATTACGACATCCCTACACCCTGACTCCCGTGCCTTCTGTATCATCCTGCACCATCTTCGGGGTCTGCCTACTCATCCCTCAATCTCCGCATCGTGCCACCAGTCTTCTTCTCTGTCTTCACTTCAGCACTGAAGAACCCTTGGTTATCTTCGCCATCCAAGACCATTCACCCCGCGAAGTCTCTTGCTACCATGAAAACGTAAGATTCATTTCTTATTTTCCCCCTTTTTTTCCTCATATTTATCCACTTCTCGTTGCGATATACCATGCCTGCTCCGTCTAGCAGCACTCACGTGCCCTGCAATTCCAGCAGACCACACGTGGTTCCTGCCCACCACACAGTCATCCACTGCCAGTCGTATCCCTTTTCTTCGCTACGGAAGCCGAACGTCCCAATATCCATTGTACGTCGTACCCTTGGCAACCGGACGGTTTCATTTCCGGTGTGCGCCTAGCGGTTCTCTCTAATCCCCAAGACCAGCGGATCAAGCCTTCCAATCAGATCCCATTGGTCCTGTCCGTCCAAGATCGGTCAGTCATCGAAGATCCATCCAATTGGCTGTATTAGTCATTGTCGACATGGCCATAGGCTAGACAGCTGTATGGATATACGCGAATCCTAGAAATTTTCAAGGCTACTTGGCGTACGTGGACTCTACTAGAGAATAGAAGAGCAACTACGGTAATACGTTCTCTCTGTTTCTCTCTCTCTCGCTCCCACCCTCTTCTCGTACAAGCTACAAATGTATGTACACCAAGCATTATGTATGTACGTGCATAGTCGCTATATACACGTAACAGGAATATCTATTCTATGAGTATATAGCCCAGCGGCTAGAATGAAAGAGAGAGAGAGAGAGAGAGAGAGAGAGAGAGAGAGAGAGAGAGAGAGAGAGAGAGAGAGAGAGATAGAGAGAGAGAGAAAGAGTCCACAGGGAGAACATTACAGAGAGAAAGAGAAAGAGAAAGAGAGAGTGAGAGAGTCAGAGGGAACGGTGGATACGCACCGGTGCACGCCTATGTACAATACTATGGAGAACACACACCATTGTTCTGGCTGCCTGTAATTTACTAACTGCGCATCTATTGTGCGTCGCTGCTCTCTGTTTGCTACAACACCTTACTCTCCAGCCCGTTTTCCTACCGTCCTGTGTCCTCTCTCGTGTCCCTTGGTTACACCCGGAGAGTGACACGGCACGGTTCGCTACGCTCTCTTTGTGGAAACTCCGGGCCACGAGCACAACTCCATTCGGCTCTCCCCGCCATCCCCGTTCGACACTCTGCACTTCGCGATGAGTTATCCTGCATCGAGCATACCGCCAAGGAACAACGGAATATTCATTACCTAATGTGCCATATATATATATATATATATATGTGCTCTTCTTCCCTCCCTCCATACCGTCCGTTTGTTTCGCGCATGACTATACGATGTGTTATGCGTGCTCTTATACGGCTCGCGACTCTCTATTGGCAGATAATATACCTATGTCTATATTACGTGTGCTATAGTAATAGATAGCTGTACCTAATTAAGTGTTGTCCTACAATTCTATTCTAGTAGCTTCCATACTCGTTTTCCGCAATTTCAGGCTTTTAGTAATTGCAATGCTTACATTGTAGTATGTAACGTGCGCGTATAGCTAAATTAATTTAGCAGCACACTAGCTGTTAGTCTTTCAGCTTCTTCATTACCCGTGCGGTTTGCTGGCCAGAAAAAATCTCATAGACAAAATAACTAATAACACTTTGAGTATTGCTGCTTCACTTGTTCTATATCTTGTGTATGGTGTTTTATACGCGATCGCGGTTGCATTCTAAGCAATGGAACGTCATCGTGAAACGGCTTCTGGATTATGGCATGAGATAATTAAACCTTGGGGAGAGATTGTGCACGCTCGTGATTGCCGATCGATCGATCGTAACCGCGAGTCTGAGCGGATGGGCGGTGACGCTGCCATTTATGACAATGACATTGACGATCATTACGGTGTGACGATTTTGCCAGCAGCGGCTATACACGATTATCGTCCGTAACTGCTGCCGTCGTCCAATGGAACAGCAGGAACGCCGTTGAGGTAGTAGGTCACCGATTACACGTTGTTTCTGGATTATATGGATTGACGCGGTGATGCAGGATCAAAGAATTCACGTGAAATACGTACCGGTATACGTGTTCGCTCCGGAGAACGTGTAAGACGTTCATTAATCGAGGTCACGGCGTCAGGAGGCTCCCGAGGAGAGAGTGAGAGAGAAAGAGAGAGGTTATAAATTTCAGCCGCATCTTTCGGAGGATACGCTTTTGGTTCCCTGAAATATTCAAACTCCCACCGTCGCCGACGCTTAGCGACAATTGTGTTTAATTGTCGGGAAAATATGCGTCCGACGTTCCTCCACTTCTTGTCCTCACCCTGAGTCATTCTGAACCTACTCCTTCTTCGTCCTCTCTATTCCTCATTCCGCCGGCTTCAACTTCGCTCCCTATTTCATACGGCATCGCCATTCCGGGCTCTCACGGTCCGTTCATTAAGTCCGGATCTTAGACCCTGGGGGCGAAAAGTATAGTTAAACAAAACGGGCCGTCGAGTGCGCAGCCATGACAGAGAAGGAGATAGGGTATATATATATATACATATATAGAGGACTGTTGCTCGAGTTATGGCCTGGAGGGTAGTGTCCGCCTCGAGCGATCTTCCACAATGCGAATAAACCCTAAGTCGAACACGTGCTTCTCTTGAACTCTGTCACTACCCTTATTTCAGTCACGATACTGACAGATGCCTAGACATTTTTTTGTGTTTCCATAGCTTCTTCCATATCAGCCGGAGTGCCTGTAGTCTTAGGTAACCCTGTGGAAGACTGGTGAATCTTCCTCGAAGTCTTCAGGGTTGGGTCTGCCTTAATTCTACCAGACACCTTGTTTTTCCGGTTGCACCAGGCTCGTACCCGACGCTCCTACCGATTAAGCTTCCTGGCACGGAGTCGATGGCAGCAAAGAGCCGGAGCCCCACTTTTAGGGTCAGTGGAGGAAGTTTACGAGGAGACTCACCGACTCAGTCGCTTTAATACCCTTATCTCCGTTGTAAACTCATATCAAGCCGAATGGAAGCATGAAGCCAAGAACTTTTCAACGAGTCAGACTATACGCTCTGCTCTCTCTCTCTCTCTCTGTCTCTTCTCTTGGTACACCGTGGGCATTCTCCTTTTCCCTCTTACTCCCCCATTCCCCATCCATTTTACCCCTAGAGGCTACATCGAGTTCCTGCAACCCCTATCTGCACTCCTATCGGCACTTTTACTTCTCTCTCCCTCCCTTTCTCCTCCTCTCGTCATCTCTAGCACACTAACTCTCTTCAATGAAAAATTCACCCTAGACTCTAGACGCTCCATCTAACTTTATCATTTTACGATTTGATGCTGACTTCTGAATTTTTCCACGGCATCGCTTCTGCTTCCGGTTTTTCCTGTTGTTACGATAAACAGCCGTGAATTTTATCCTGGTGTCCACATCAGCCTCGTTCTCCTCTTCTTTTTTTCTTTTACTAGGCTTGATCCCCGTCGAAAAGAAACATCGGAAAATTTTTCTCCCTTCAAATCTCTTGCGTCTGCTTATATATATGTATATATGCGTCGACCCTTTATTCTTTATTGTTCCTTATTCTTAACCTTTTTTGCCTTCTTTTTTGAAGTTATATATTTAGTTTAGCTATCTTGCGACTCTCTTTCTCGACTTTCGTTATAACGAAGTTCGAAACGGACTATGTAGGACGACTTCGCGTTTTTTTTGTTATTCCACCTAACCCTTACGCAGTACCGTAAGGTACTGCCTATTCGGAAAAAAAAAAGATAAACGGATAAACGCAATTCCGGGAAAACTTAATTGGATGACGAAAAAGACGTCGGTAGCTTCTTCGTTCTCTTCGGTCGAAATCGTTATTCGCGAATGCCGCTTTAACCTCGAGCTCTCTGGACCCCCGCGTTGCTCGGAATTTCGTTTCAGGGCTTTTTTTTTAACTTATTCTCCTCTTCCGTCTCCATCAAACCATCCTAGCCTCTTGTCGTCCCCTTCGCGGCAGCCAGGGACGTTAATAATTTCCAAAGAGACTCCTTTGGCGTTTCTTTTTACCTTTTTACCCTCCACGCCACATCCCCTTCTTCCCTTTATCCTCATTTCAGTCTCTTTTTATTTTCTCTCATCTGCTTCGACCATTCACTCTCTCTCTCTCTCTCTTTCTTTCTTTCTTTCTTTCTTCCTCTCTCTTACTCTCATCTAACTACTCTTTCGTTCTATTGGATTTGTAATTATTCCGGGTACCAACGTCGCGACTCAATTTACTTTTCTCTGCTACGCCAGCGGCATTTCGGGGCCACCTTGATGAGCATCATTAGTGCGCTACGTATCACTTATTAACGCATAACAAGGTTCATGACTGTGCTATCTGTCATCGGTTTACTCGAAATCTACATAACTATGAAAATTGTACGAAGCTCAGAGAAACTCGATAATTCTCTATATTACTTTTAAAACGTGATATTTGATATTATTTTTTACCCTTTGCGCTCACAAGGCAAGACTCTTCATACACATGGTATTATATTGACCTGCTAATAATCTTTTGATAATAAAAGGCGCCTACTATGATGCTACGTAACACAGGCCCAAAAGACAAAAATATCATTCGTTATTATACGGTGTACCAAGCTGTGGTTATTTTTCACTGTGAAAAAACTGCCTGCTTTTATTTTTACGCGCTATATCGAAAATCAATATATTCCTTCTGGACGTCCCCATTAGGTATCGTGCATATTCGAATTTGTAATACGCTCGAAATTCATACGCAAAAGAACTGGATATCCAGTGCTTTTCCTGCTTTACATGGGAAATAAAAATCCCAAAGCACCGTTCGTGGGCGTTCTCTCATTTTTTCCTTTCTCTTTTTTTTAAAACTTTTTTCCCTCAACACTGGAACATCCTATCGCGGAATTTCATTCCCGCGTAATTCCGTAAACCACATGATACTGTCGGTCTCTTTTTTCCCTGTTTTTACGTCCTTCTTTTTTCTAGTACCAAACGGATATATGTACACGAGCCCATGAGTAACTTAAAAATCCTGATGCGACAACACTTGTTGTGATGTTGGAGGGAGGGGGGGGGGGTGATAATAATAGTACCGGTGGATATACGTACTGATAAATCCGGGACATCGTTGACAACTCGATCAATGGTCATGGCGATTGGATGCAAACAAAATTTATATCTGTGTTTGCATGGTATGTATGTATACGTGGGGTATGCATGCATATACATATGTCTCTGGTACATGCGGTATCGACGTACAGTTAACCGAGCGAATCGAAGAGACGCATGTTTTTCCCCCGGATTCAGCAAATTCACCGATTTATGAGAGAAGCTATGGATTCTGTTAAAGAAACTCGGCTCCTTTCGCGGATATGTATAGTCCAATGTATAAAAGTACGGATACGCTGTATTAGTCCCGGGAATACGTCACTGATCTATTTTTGGTATTACTTTGTAATCGATTATGGTCAGGGATGCCAAACCCCTTCACGGAGTACTCATATCGACTTTTCTTACGTCACGTGTACACACGGATGTTGAGCCAACAATCTGCCTATATCTTGAAATTCCATACTGTCTCAGGAACTTGGTTCGCTAGTTTGATATATAGTTTCAGTCTATAGGATTACAGAGTATACCATATAGGTTATATAGTGTAAAGAGTGCAGTACAGCGTATAGAATATAGAGCGTGAGAGTATATCACTAGTCTATTACTTTTTAAAGCTTCGATGAAAGGATCATTCACACGTAGGTTATAGAGAAGTTTTTCGATTTGAAAGACGTCATTGTCGGGAAATTAAACGAAGCGGTCGACCGAAGGAGAGTCCATTGTATCGTTTAATTAAATTACCGTCCACTAGGCGCTTCACGTGGCGCTGCCATCGCATCGTAGCATAAGAACGTTTCCACCTCGGGAATTCGTAAGGCGATAGTTCACGAATGTAAAACCTTTACGTTCTGATACTTGTGGGAGGACGTTGAGGAGATGTGAAGAAAAGTATAACGACAGCTTGCCAAAGTTCAATTTGACGCGAACCAGTTGTTTTATCAGCAATTGACAAGAGGGCTCGTTTCAATCGTTGTCTACCATCGAAAAGGAATTTGAATTCTTCTCGTAATAGAAGTCGATGAGTTACGTAGTACTTGTTAACGACAAAGTGAAATGACTCGTTGATTGTTATGTCGATAGTATTCGAATGGATTTTCAAATCGAATGAGAAGAAGGGAGTCGGCGGTCCCTCGCTAAATTGGAATCGAAAACCAGGCCGAGGGACGTTTCCCCATTAATATTAATACCCAAATTATCACTGTGCGGTCTTCCCTAAATCGGGCACCGATCATCACACTGATTACGTTCATGAGCAAATTTTGCCAATCCTTTTGATCGATCAATCCCAATCTTTTTTATACTTCCTTTTTTTTAATAATCTAATTTTTCAAATTTTCACACTGTGGTATTATTATTCCTTTGACGAATCACGTGAGATGGGTGTTACGCCCCATGTATTTTATTTTAATCATTGCAGCGATTAAAGAATTTTTAATTTTGCCCTCTGCCCGAGATGTGTTTTAATATTAAGAATATTTAAGGAAAAATTGTTGTGTTATTGACACATACGGGAAACATTATACAATGGATTGGAACAGCTAATGGTAGGCTGGTAAAAGCAATTTTCAGCTGACATTGGTGCAATTATCTCAACTTCGTGTTTACTGCTCGAGAAATTACACCGATTTAGAGAAACCGATCTTCTGTCGTCCCACTTTACTTTATGCCCGCAATTCCTGAAAGTCACTTTTACTGAAGTTGCTCACCTAGCCAAGCCACCTTACTATCAATTCAGACTCAGCCAACTCCATTGTCTCTCTTCCCATGTAGTTTCCAGGAAAACTGGACGGTTCGCTCGTTACGGAGCAAAATGAACTGCAGCGCCGAGATTTTATTTACCTGAGTGAAAAAATTCAACGTGGCAGAATCTAGGCCTGCATTTTCTGTAAATCAAATACCAAACTACCAGACCTACTCGAAATTGAAGTCTTCGCTATATATTTTCAACATATATATATATGTATAACCCATGACAAGAGCCGTACATCCTCAACTTCATCTATTTCATATAGAAATCAACTCGCGTCTACATGGACCATAATCCTTAGAGAATATACTCAAAGCTGACAGGTATCTCTTGCTATGTAAATCACTGGTTCGGAATTAATATCCTGCGGATAAACCCAAGCGTCCCATTGACGGGCATCTTCGAAGGGCTCCAAGGATCATGCGAATGTGTCTCAGACTCCATCGAGATCACCAATTCGCTACTATAGATACCACGAAGTAATTGGCACTTTCATCCACTGAGATACGATCTCGAGATAAGATAAATAACCAGCTATTAGTAAACAAACTCAGACACGTAATGAATAGTATCTATGAACTTGCATTAATTTATAAAATTCTTTTTTGCAGAGTTTGGAGGAGCGCGAGAGAAAGCACGCAGTACACAAAGAACAGCTGTCCAGGGAGCACAGGTTCCTCAGACGAAGACTCGAGCAGCTCACAAGTCAAACGGGTCTTCACGGTCTTCACGGTCTTCACGGATTGCATGGACTCAGCTCGAATGCCCCAACGGGCTCATCTTGCGGCTCAGCAGCTGCAGCGGCCGCACTGCTGTCTAAGAGACGCAGCGTGTCCGAGTGCTCGGTTGGCACAGCATCCTCGACCAGCTCGACGGCCAGCTCCAGGAACTCCGACAGGTCAGCGGGCAGCCCCTCCGTCTCGGAGTCCGGTGAGTGATTTATATGTCATTTCTTATCTTTGATGTCCTATCAGCAATACCTTCACTGTCCGAGGTTAATCTCGGTTGGTGACATTGAACTCTGATGCTCTTCTCTGATCTAATGTGAATTTTCTTCCTGAAAGCAGCCACTTTTCTTTTAACCAGCTGCATATCGCTTTCCTCCCTATACCATACCTCAAATAACTTTTACTTTCACGTATCCGAATATATTAGGCATCATTTGAAAATGGTTGTTCGTTATTGAATTTACATAATGGAGTGGGTACTTGAGCTCTAAGGGTTATTACGGTAGAGATACTCTGGATGTAGAACCCTTTTACTTTTTCAACCCGGCAGTTTTTCTTATCGAAATCTTCACTCGTAAGTAATATTTTTTCAATTTCTTTCAAAGGAACAGGTGGAGTTTTAAAGATATCCTCAATTTCAATTGGCATACCTGATTTGCTCTTCCGACAAAGAGAATCTTGCGATACAATAAAAATTGTACGAACTGTTGGCTCTGAAGTATGAGTGAATTTTAGTTACTTGTTCGGCCCACTATTTACCAGTGGCGCTCGTGTGCCAGTACTAGCTCTAGGCTAGGCGTGAAAGTTGTTTTCGCAGTGGAGTAGGAAAATACTCAACCGTAGTGGGATGCATGTTGCCGACTTGGGTCGGTTAGCGTCCGGTCACGGAAGTGACGAAGGATGCCCGGGAGTAACGAGCATAGGATTAATTAATGCACCGAGTGAACTTTCTGGGGATTCCGCCTGGTGGAGTTCAGTCGCAACTATGGGAAAATGAGGAAGGGAGAGCGCATCTCCTACGTGGCGTAGAAGTCGAGGCGCCTCGCGTTAAGGACCACTTTGTGGATGTCTTACCGGAACGGTTTTCAAAATGGTATCCTGCTGGTTCTAGACCCCGACTACGTGTCCATTCTACCGGTAACTTAAGACTGGTCGACTCAACGGAGAAAGAAACTTCTGCGTACAAACTTTTAACCACTGGTTTCCTTTCATCAGGCGTACCACCTAACCTAAGACGGTAACTTGCGACTTCTTTAGATACCAGATCAGTGCTTCTCCGGAGCGACCTATAAGAGCCGCCGGAGTCTACTAGCTGAACTAGAAAGAAGTGAGGCCGGAAAGCGAATTCGGCAAGCTTAAGGAACCGTCGGACGAGCTTTTGGAGCTGGGGGTGGTTGGGGTCGTGTGAGTAGGTAGAAAGGAAATAGAGTATAAAGATTAAAGAGAAAAGTGGGTGGGAGAAACAGCGAGGGAGAAAATAAGAAAGGTTCGCATGTCGACAGGTAATACGCGCGTAAAAGGCGCTATAAAACTCGCGTGACCCTTACGGGGGATGGAGATACGTATGCTAGGACTGTAGTTTATGTGTGACTTTCTATATACACGTGTATATGTATATATAGTAGCTACGCTGGTAACGCAGATATAGGGCAGTCAGGGCCTATCTCGAGCTCAGGCGGGCATATATATACATACCTATATATATATACTAGGGAAGAAAGCTTTGGCACAGCAGCGAGATACTACCAAGATGGGAAGATGAAGAAGAGACGGCCAAAAGTAAAGGAAGCAGCCAGTAGCAACCGGAGGAGTCCGTGGCCCTCGTGGGATGGGGAGGGGGTGGGAAATGGTGAACGCTAAAATTGATGATCGCAGCCTCCGGGATCCCGGAGATCCCACCGAGCAGTTATCATAAGTCACCCACGGTCGAGGCGTGTACGACGCTGTCCCTCCCCCTTGCCTGCCTTTCTTCATCACTTTCTTCCTGCCAAACCCAAACCGCTCTTTTCAGCAAAAAAATTAAGTAACAAAAAAAATTACGATCCACCGAATTCCACGTGGAATTTCCTGAGGGGGTAGGGGCGGGCATTGATTCTCGTCATTCTCCAAATCTCGATGCTATCCCGCAGTTATTGGCCACGATAAGTAATTGTCGATAGATACTCCGCATCGAGGGTGAGGGGTTAAGAAAAAACAGACATCCATATATATATATATATATATATATATGTATGTGTGTGTGTGTGTATGGAACGAAGGAATGTTAAAATAAAGTTGGGGGACCGGCCTTATACTTGCGTGGGAAAATATTTCTTAATTACGTAATATATTATGCTACTCGTTTGTTGTTAGCAGTACTAGTATTGCAATTAGTGCTGCTATACCAGTATCATGCTTCTTGAAGTTGTCTGGAAGAAAAACTGGAAGCGCGAAGGAAACTCATTTCATTTTCATTTTCTCATATACGCGCCTCGTAGTGCAGTAGGAACAGTCATGAGCTGCCGAGTAAGTTTAACCCAGTGGGTGTTTTACGGAATGATTAATTAACGCAAGGAAAGTCGCGTGAGTCGAGAACAAGTATATATATATATATATATATGGATATATATTTATGTATGTACATATGTAACATATGAATAAGTCCACATCCCCATGTAACATGCGATACCCGAATCGTGAAAAAGTTGGGTGCGCCGTGTTGGAAAAGTATTGAGAACGAAAAAAGGAATAGAGAGCCGTAAATGAGAAATGGGCTATAGCCGGGCATTTATATACGTTAAACTTTATAAAAGTATTCGTATGTTGTAACTATATGGTGATGTATGCGTGTCACTGTACAGATAGACATATAGAGAGTGGCTTTAACGTTTTCCCTCGGGAAATCGAGAGGGACGCGAATCCCGAATTAGAGCGCGTAATAGAAAAATCAGACCCCACAGGCTCGCGAGGTTATATCCACGCACGCGTCCGGATAAAAGCCCTAATTTAATTGCGTTATTCCATATCGGTGCATGGCCGTAGTTCAGGACGACATGCGCGAGGACTAGAACGAGCATCGGTCTCGTGACGTGTTCGTTACGTTTCCATACGAGGACGAGTCGCATTTTCCGATTCAACCTATTGGCTTTCGTGGCACGATTGACGATACAGGACTGTGAGAGAAAGAGAGACAGACATAGGGAAAAATGGGGTAGAGCGAAAAAGAGGGAGAGAGAGAGAGAGAGAGAGAGAGATAGAGAGCACGATAAACGAAAACGAGAATTCTGCGTCCCGTTTTCGTTGGTTGGTCCGATAGTGCTTTAATTGGGAACATTGCACGGAATATTTGACAAGCGAGGGTTTGCTTGTAGGGAGCTAGAAAAAAGGGAGGGGGGTTGATTAGCAGAGGAAAAAGATAAATGCGAATGGCCAAAAAAAAAGTAAAGAAAAAATAAATAGAATCGCTCGAAGAATGATAACGCGATTAATGTTTCGTATGTATTAAAACGAATTTTTTCGATGTACATGAAAAACTGATACATTAAGCTGTTGTGTATAGAATGCGAAGGGTGGGCGAGGGAGGGGTGATGAAATGGCGAAGGGTCGATGGCGGTATTATCGCGCGATTGCGTTGAATAAAATTGATCGAAATAATATTAAGCCATGATTCTTCAGTATCACGCACGCTTGCTTATCGATCGTGCGTGTCTTGTAAAGCCCTTAGGCGCGTGTGTCACGCACCAAGGGAGAAAAAATGTCAACACGCACGCTGAACAGCTCTTTGCAGTTGTATTGGTGGTCGCCCACTTGTATTATGTGTTCATGTATATATATTTTTTTTTCTTGTACATACGCATTATATAAGGGTAGCTTTGAACTTTAGCTTCCGAGCTCGCGGCCTGTAATGTCCGACCCGGCCTGGGATTACGTAGTCGAGATGATAACGCGTCGGAGCCGGGACTAGAAAAGTTTGGGAGGGACCTGAAATAATTTCCGAGGTAACCCCCTCAGGAACTCGAGGAACTCTGCGGGTGGTATACGACGTAGGTTTGCTCTAGGGGAGGTTGCACCAGGGTATACCCAGGTTAATATAACGTCGAGAAAGCCCTCTCTCTCTGTTCGTCTACCAGCCCCCTACCGACTTGGCCAACGGTTGTATTTCAAGAAGCGTCGCGACGCCGCAAGGTAGTTCTTCACCCCCCCCCCCCCTCCTCTCTCTCCTCCGCCATGAAATTCCTTCGCGAAACAAATCTTTGTTACTCGGGAGTGTCTCGGCTACACTCGGAATCCCCGTCGTTAATTATATCGTTAATGAATCTCAATTAAGATCAGCACTGAAATTCACCAGAAGGTGGGTGAGTACTACGCCCAGCGTCGGGACGTCCAACGTCGCTGTGTGCGGCAGACGCCTAGGTAGGACGTCGAGTTAAAAGACATTGAGTTTCCTTTTATAATGGTAACTACACGACGGATCTCGGTCGCAAGTTGGAAACTTGTCGTAACTCCTGGTATTTTCCGCAGAGTCTGATTGGCTGGTAATCGTCGGGTATTATCCCTTTGTCGCTGCTTGAAAACTCCGGGAGGGAGGTCTAGTTCGTTATATTACGTTCTTTACGAATTAATCCAAATGCACGGCTCTGCCCAAGAAACTTTCATTCCTGACCAACTTCATTTGGACTTTGTGAATTGTCTGGTTAATTAGCATGTGGTTTAGCTAAAGTCAGACGGGGATGATTGCATACCAAGTCAGACGAACGTCATCCCCTTTGCGCCTCACCCTATCATCAAAGACTCCTCGCATACTTTTCCTTCCCTTACAAATCCCCTTAGCTCAGAAATTTTCGAGTAAATCGAGTTAGCCCTGATCGCACCCTGTTTTCTTTTTTTTCTTCTTTTTTTCCCAACGAAAAACCGTGCGAAGCCTCAAAAGAATTGAAACCCGGTAAAAATGAGCAAACACACCCTGGGCCCTACCATCCACCGTCCTACTACCTAACCTCCTATCACCACCTACTACCAGTATGTAGCCTTTAACCACCCTCCCTCTGACACTCTTACACGTGGCAACGTTTGCGTTTCACATTTGTCGATGCGTAGGTTGTACGGGTTCCAGGGACTTTTCGAATCGATCTTCCAACTCCCTTTCACCCCTTGCCCACTATTTTATTCTCTTTTTACCTTCTCCCTTATTCCCTCTTACCTTTACCCTTGCTCTCCCACCTAATCTCTACTTTGGCATTCTACTCCAAAGCCGCTTGCAGAAAGCGGGCTTTTCCTTGAGCAACTGACGACGTCGACGCAACCTATAGCGACGCTCTCCCGACGGATATGCATATAACTATACATATTATAAGCAATAGTTTCCCTCAAAGTCTCAAAGTTATAATCCGAACGTGGCGCAGGGAGTGTTGAGCTGTCGCTCAACGGTTATGAAATTATTCTAATACGATACGCCTTGCCTGGAAACGCCAGGGTGTTCGCCATCCTTCAATCCCACCCCGTGCTCCACGTCCCTACTACTCGCTCGGGGGTTCACTGTCTGTTTAATAAATTGGTTTCGAAACTCTGACAGCTCAAAGTTAGAAGGCAGCCTTACACCAGGCAGCCCTTTCTTTGTGTGAGCTGTCAAGGATCGACTACATGATTCAAAAGGTGGGATCCATCGTTACGAGCGTACAAGGATATCGAGCCAGATATTTCATACTTCACTGTCTCTTCTTTCTTCGCTTCTGTTATTCCATCCGTCAGTTCTACGATAATAAGTACGCCCACGTGTATATCCTTTATATATATTTAGCATTGTCACCTAAAACTCTTCAATGGCATTGGAGAAAAATTATAGCACGTAGCAATGCTCTGTCCCTTTTAATACTCCACACTTACCAGTCACGCAGTCAAAGGATAAACGCGCGTAGGAGTCTCCACTCTATTTTCTTACGTCTTTCAACGTCCTTTACGTTCTTACTACCAACTCTTTTTACTCTTTTGAGAAAATCGACTTTTTTTCCTCTCCCTCCTCTTCTCCTCTCCTGGACCGTCTCTATGTGCTTCAGTACCACCCGGTTATTTTCCGGCAACGCTGGCATACAAAAAGGCTTTTGTCGGCCGTAAAGGGAGTCTCGAGGCTTCCGCCGGGTAGTCGCGACTCTCTCGTGGCCAGACTTAAGCAATGCTCCCCGTAGGAATTAAGTTTTAAGGCAGACCTGAGATTTATAGTCAGCCTGGTTTCTCAGTTCTCTTCGCTTCATCCCCCTGTAGAAGGGAAACGGGCACTGCCTATTGATTCGGTAAACCAAAGGAAAACGATAGGGGGGTGGCGGGGGTTGGCCATGTTTCTTGAAGATTTTGATTGCGCAAGGTTATAGTATTTTCTTTTTATTTATATCTTTTCTTTACTTGCTCTATAAATTCGTCCAGGACTCCGTCGAGTATTTTTATGTCTTCTTGAAATTCTTGTTAAATCAACAAAAAAGTCTCAAGGACTGAATAGTTCGAAGAGAAGACGCGTATGTCGCGTGCACTAGTATATAAATGTTTATAGGTTAGGTATAACCGTTCCCTGGTTTGTCGAGAGTCCTATATCCCGCCTGGACAAACCTTCTCCTGATCTTGCTAGGGTGCAAAAAAAAAGTCAAGCGACAAACGAGTGGAAGCGGGAGCCGCGATCTTTCCGCACGGTATAACTTCATCCTCGTAGCCTCGACGGATTCCCTTGCGGCGCAGCATCCGAGACCTCCGCCTGGTACTCTGGCCCGAATCCTACGAAACTGATGGGAGGAATCTAGCTTATTTGCTTCGCCGATTCCCTTTCCTCATTCTTTACTGCGCACCGCTTCTTCCTCTTCTTCTTCTTCTTCTTCTTCGTCTGCTTCTTCACTCGGAAATCCTGATCTATTGATATACCGTGGAATTCCCTTTACGTATCTACAGGCGTTTCTTCTGTACACACGTGTACCGAAGGCTTGGCTTTGAATTACGTGTGTGAGTGTGTGTGTGTGTATATATATGTATACAGTAACTGTATTGGTACCACCCTAGGACTTGCAGCCTAACAATACCGATAGTGCCTCATCTCACGAATTATTTACCAATAGCCAGAATTATAGTTGGAAGGGATGGTTCACGCTGGCTACACTTGTACCAGCACTTTTTCCTGATTGGCTCGTTTTCTTTTGATAACAAGCTGTATATACTCAAGTTTATTCTGCTTCGTTCCGACTGATGGATGATTTTTGCCAGGTCGACCTTGAAAAGCCTTGATACGTTAGACAGATAATTGCTTTGTTCGTTGCTATTAGATGCCCTGGGGGTGGAGTGCGGGTAGGGGAGGGGGTGTAAAGAAGTCCACTTGTATAACAGAGGGGGAAGTTAGCTAAACGGATTTCTTGGATAGGACAAAAGTTCAGCCAGTTTGAACCTTAAGCCCTTGCTCGATATACTGCAATGGTTAGATAGCTGTGCTACCCTCTCGCAGGTATAGTTCGTGCATTAGAATCCTCTCCTAGGGGCTGGTAACTACTACGTAGAAACGTTTTCAGCAAGCTTCTCCTGGGTATGCGGTTGTCTGGTTTATATAGGGTAATCGTGTCCGGTAGCCAGTATTGTCCGGTTGTTTCTAAGTATCGAATGCTTCGGGGGTTGTTTGGATGTACTCTTGCGGAGGCTATTTCAAGGGTGAACGTGCGGGATCGTGATCGGGTTGGGCATCCCGGAGATCAGAGGAACCAAACTCGAGGGCTAATCAGTGCAATTATAGGATTAGAGAGAGATGGATGTTGTAGAGGGATGACGATGCTGCAAGTGGACTGGGGACGAAGATGACGAAGAGACAGAGGGTGTAGGATATCCCGAGAGGGTGGACCTGGTATCGATTCGATTTCGTGGAGAGGGTTGCTTTGAAGCATAATCACTTCGGTTCCGCGTACCAAGCATATACGTGGTTGCGTTTCAAAGTACATTCACGTTTTGCCTATATACACACGTATACACATGCCTACGTAAAGGGTAGTTCCATTGTAGAACATTTCGATTTCCAGAATTCCAACTGTAAAATGGGGTGGCTACAATTATCAACGAATACCAAACATTCTCCAGACTCAGCGATGCAACCCCCCGATTTCAGCCCCCCTACCCCACCCCACCCGAAAGAAATTCAAGAAGCTGTTTATTTCAATTTTCCTCACAGCCTCTAGACGTCTCGCCTCGGCATTCCCTTCCTCAGCTATCCTGGAAAGTCAGCGACGTGATATGCCCACCGCCGTTACCAATAGCATCCCACAAACAGGAGCCAACGATATCACCATCAGCCCGACACAACGTGCCGAATTTTCGTTGGCTCCCGCGAGACGAAACTTTTTAACGTGGCAATTTTCCGCTATCGCGCCCCATTATTATTTATCCTTTGTCTCCTCGCTGCCACCACCCCCTCGCTATCGCCTATCCTCCCTCTCCCTCTCCGCCCCGCCAAAAACACCATAAACGATGGGGTTTCGAGGCGCCTCGATTAGCCTGTGTTTTTATGGCTTTCCGACGAGATGAAGGCCTTTACTCTCAGCCGTACACTCGGTAAAGGGGTAGTTTAGTTGCTTCGGTGTGGTAGCACTTTATACTCCTGGTGGGTAAGGGTGGCCGATTTTCCTAGACGAGAATCGCGATGAAGTCGTGGAGAGGCTGAGGATAACGTCGTGCAGGGTGTATGGCGCGCCCGTTACTTCGAGACGATTTCATCGTAAGACCTTAATGCCGTGTGGCTCTTAGCTACCGTGATTAGGCGAATTACCAAATACGATAAGGGAGATTCTCAGAGGGGTGACTGCTCTTCTGGCCACTTGGTATCCCTCCATCCCCCTCAGTCTATATACCGGGGCCCTCTCTATCCGGTACTATTACTCTGCGACCTGGAAGCGAATGCTACCGTTAAATGCAGGGCATCCCTTTACTTAGGGGCTGCTCTTTCCATTCGGAACAGAATGTATCGACCTACCAAGTCGTTGCGAAACGACGCGGCTTATGTCTTCTTGGGCTATCTGCGTCTTTGTCCTTGAGATTACGTGCCTCCCGGTCACGTTTCTAAGAAGGAAGGGAGGGGGGAGGTAGGGTTTGATACAATCCCTAACCCCTCTAACTGTATATCTTATGTATATACCCGGATACCCCTAGGTACACCAGGCAATAAGGGCATATTGAACCGAAGTGCCGAAACACATTGGAAATGTCGAAGGGGAAACGTACATGAACTGGTCAGTGTATACGGCTGTTATAAATGAAACTACGTGTAGGGTTGATATCGTGATATTGTACGTCGAGGAAGGCTGGTTGATTACACGTAGCCCTGATAATTAATGTACGCGTGGATACTGATAACGATCCTGCAGCGTGTATATACATACTTATAGATGTCATTAACTGTACAGGTACATTGATTTACTAGTTGCGATAATACAGACCGAACAATTAAAAATCCTATAGATCCCATACACAGAAGCTGACCAGGCCGTAGATTCCCAGTATAGATAGCAAGAATGTGTTTATCAAAAAATGATAAAACCATTAGAGAACAGTTTGTCCGTGGTTGTACGTTATCGGTTAGAATTGGAATTGTATGGTAGAGAGGAGAGGTACCAACGTGCAAAGGCACATCGTTACAGCACACCTACCTCATACTTGGTGCCACCCTCTCATTCCCTTCAGCTCGTTCTCTCTAATTGCCCCGCTAAAAGCCACCGGAGTGCAGGGACGGCGGGAGTGACAGGACTAAAGCGGCATCGGGATAAAGAGAGCCAGAGAATTGTGCAGGGACACGGCGTGCACGAGAGAGAAGGAAGGAAAACCGGAGGAAGAGAAAAAGAAAAATTGGAAGCGGCGGGGGGGAAAAAGCTTGCAATCGTCATTTCGCAACGGCACTCACGTGGCTCTCGGCTCTCGGAGAGGATGATTTTATCGCGGCGCGACATTCGCTGAATTCCGCCCGGGAAATTATGTCCGGCGCAATTCAGCGCGCAGTTCGGATTTAATGGCTGCCCTGCAGAGCGGCAGTTGTCGTTCAGTGAACGATACTCGTTCCTACGTCTCTGCGGCAGCAGAACCAGCAGGATCAGCGTCAGTGCAGTAGCGAAAGCAGCAACAGCGAGCAACTAGCACGGTGGCATTGCCGACCAATCCCACTGTTCCTGCTCGACCCACCACCCTTACTATCCTGTGTGCCCTGCTTGTCTACCCTTCACCCTACTCCCATCCACTATACCACCCTGTACCACCCCAGTGCACGACCTCATCCTCCGGCATCTCTACTTCGGGCTCTTCCTCTTCATCCTGTCCCCCTCCCCCCTCCCCTTTCTGCTCCACCACCCATCACGTTCCGCGCCATTGGCTGCGTGCAAAGTGATTAAAAACAGCGAATGGCGGCCACCCTCTAGCTTCCTCTCGTTCATCCCCTGTTTTCCCCGGTCGGACCTGCAACCGGGATGGCCACCACAAATGCTCGAGGGATTTTATCGGGAGCTTTGTTGTATCTATGGGTTAGGTGCTAGTCGCCCGACGCAGAACGCAAGTTTTTTCGCTTAATTCACCCCGACGACTCTCTCTCTCTCTTTCTCTTTTTCACTGTCTCTTTCACCGTTCGCAACTTTCACCCTGCGCACATCTCTGCCTAAACCTTCCATTTTCCTATGGTACCTATCTTCTTTTTTGTAACTCCCTTATGTCCCTTTTTTCAGGAATATCCACCCGAGGGCTCTGCGCTACTGCTTCTGCCAACCACTCAGTGTCCATTTCATGTCTACCTGATCCTCGTAGCCGCGAATACCCTCGGGATTTTATCGAGAGCCAGACTCTGCCTGAACTCAAGTTTCTAGCCTCCTTCCTACTCTCGCTGCCTACTAGTCAACCATCTCTTTGGAAAGTTCACGCTGAAACGGGAACCGGGCACGTACGTACCCGGCAACCTCCTTCAATCCTGTCCAAACCACGTGTCGGTCGTTCATCCTTTTTCTCAGAATCTACCTTGCCTCGTTTTCTTTCGGGTCTCTTTTCCTACTCCCTCCATCCCCCACCCTCTCCCCCCCTCTCTCTTTCTACCTCCCAGTGGAGTTCGGAGAATCCAAGAGGGACGTCAAAACGTCGGATCGTACCTCTCACTGGCTTTCTTTCCCATTTTCCATCATTTCAAACTTCGTACACTGATTGTACCTTCTGCTACTGCCAGTTCCTCCACTACTACTGTTCTTAGGCAATACCGCTCGTATCACTCTACTAGTAGCAATATCCGTACGAGTCAAACTATCCGCTCTGCTTATCCCCGGAGATAGAATAAAGAGAAAAAGACAGAAGATACAGCTTTGTCGGAACGTTTCCACGACTGCAGCGGGAACGAGAACTTTCGCGAATCGTTTTCTACTACTAGTCCCAAGAACCTGAACATCAGTCACAAGTCCAATAGTCTGTCGATTCACCAGAGAAAGTGTTAAAATCCACGATAATATCAGTTCCCCTGACACTCGAACAGGTGGACTGTTATTCTTATACAGTATAGTGAATTCTAAAAGGACAAAGCTCAAAAAGTTAGCTCCGTATCTCGATAACGTTCTTTATCGTAATGAAATCAGTCGTAACCAGGGACTGAATGAATTTTTCGCGGTCAATGCGATCGATTCTCGGGATCAGGATCGGCCGAGGATTTTTTTTTAAACCAATTTTTCACTCCGTCCCCTCTTAACCTCGAAACCAGGCTCTCGTGACGGTACGATTAATTTGTGCGGCGTTTCACAAACAACATTAGCGTCCACTCGTGCGTTTCTTCTTTGTATCCCGTTCCGTAAACTCTGGGGGGCTCCCGAACCCCCCTTCCTCCCTCGTCCCCCTCTACTTCCACCACCACGTCTTCCCAACCCTCTACGGTCATTAGCCGCGTCCACGGTAACGCGGTAATATTTCCTGCGCCGTAAAACACAGCCAGACAACAATGCGACAGGACTTATGGTAAATGCGCCATTATGCGAGACTCCCTCTGCCGTTCGTGTATCTTCAGTGTGTCAACGGCCAGGTAGATACTTGGGAACGCGCGTAGGGGAATCTGTATATACCGATATACGTAGGTACCTGTACACTGTACAAGTACAAAATACCTACCGAACTATCTGTCACACACGTGCGTGGCCCTTCGTATACGTTGGAATGTTAATTCATTAAATGGCCTGAGACTCATTTCTTTCGATATGCACGGCCGAGTACCCATCGGCCGTTCGGTTGGCGCTCCGCGATATCGAATTGCGGGAAACGCGAGTGGAGGTGGAAAAAAAAAAATTTTGTTAACCTCTCCCGTAGCTGCCTTTCTGTTTCGAGGGGTCTGACAGCCGTGGAGTGGTTGTATCGCTCTAAAGGGAAAGTGACGAGGAGCGTTAGGTAGGTTCGGTATGCGCGTCGGAATCAAGAGGCGGAAAGTTTAAAATCGAGCCTTTTCATTTCCTCCCTGATTCTTCGCTTCGGGATTCGTTTGGTATGTCTCCCCCGTCTTCGTCCAACGCCTTCTTGTTCGCTCTCTTGATCACTCTCTCTCTGGTTTTCTCCTCTTCGTCTCTCTCGCTCGTTTCTCGTAGGTGCAGCAATTTGCAAAGAAACGTTAAATCTCCCAGGCTCCGTAGCGTTCCCTTTGTAGCTACCGGAGTTCCGGCAATATTGAAGATTACTTCTCCGGACTCTCCCTCACCTCCTATCGCAGTCTCACCTCCTCGCCCCTCCACGCTCTCTTACTCCCATCTTCTCCCTACTTCCTCAATCTTCCTCCAAACTTCCCTGGTTATACGTATAGCCACCCCCCCGCTGCCCCAAACCCTCTCTCTTTCTATTCTTCATTCTATCTTGACTCCTCTCCTACTTTTTATTTTTCTCCTTTTTTCTCTCTTAACCTTTTCACCAATTCCCACGGGGCGGCGCGCACATCACACGTTGTATTTCAATCCGAGCAAATGACTGCAGAGGCGGCGAACTCTTTGTCCTTCGACACGAGTGCAACCTGAACGCCTCTCATACACGTGTACAGGAACGTGGCACACTCATGTATGCTTTCAATGTGTATGCTTCATTGAGGGGCAAGTTCAACCCTTTCCATTTAACCCTTTGCACCCTTCCACTCGGTGACCTCTCTTGTACGCTTATAGCCTTTCCCTCATGGCCGAGACATACATCCGTTGCTCAGGATTTCTTATTTTTTTTTTTTTAATATGCACCACGTTATTCTTCGCTTTCTACGCTTATTGCTTTGTCCTTGTTATGGGGGTTTTTAAATACAAAGTCTCTTACTCGTGCTTGCACTCCACTGAACGCGATTTGTAAACGCAGCTTAACGATCGGTAGCGCGACGAGCGGTATTCTTCCAGGTTGGTCGTAGTCGTCGAAACGAGCGCAGTAACTATAGGGACAGCCGGGGATCTATGTCGTGTAGAGATTTTAGAGTCTAGCTGATATTGACGTCAGCGACAGAGGTTATAGGTTGAGTTAGGCTTGGTTGGGTCTGGCTGAGCTAGGGTCTAGCTCTGCCAGATTCAGTGTGGAGGTACCTTGAATTTTCTTACTTGCTCTACCCACTGTGTATTGTATAACGTAAGATAAGGTGGGAGAGACAATGACGCGAACTCGAGGTAAAAGTATGTAGATTCGGTCCCCCATTTTTTTAGAACTCTTTAAATAGGTAATCGTGCAGAATTGCGCCTTTTATTTCCCAGTAAAATATGACATAAAACAACCTCCCAGCTGAAACGCCTCGCAGCGTTTTAAGACCTATTTCGAAGTTGTTCGCGTAATTTCTTTTTCTTTCTCCCTTTTCTCCTCTCCCGCGTGTCGCTCACCCTTTTTTTCCGCCTACCAAAAACTCCAAGCGAACCTTCGTTAACCACCTCCTCGAGGTCTCTCCACCCCATTTCCCCTCGACTCTTAGTACCTCATGCCGCATTTCTACAGACGGCTTTGTTCGTCCTGTTCATATACGAGGAACGGATGGTAATGGCGACGATAGTGACGGACATAACGGCGGTTAATGGATTGCCTTAGGTAGGTATGATTTATGATAAAAAAAGAGTCGTACCCGTAATAGAAGGTATATACCCGGTACGTGAAAAGAAAAAGAGAGACAGGACATAGGCAGCTACTATACAGATATGAAGAAAAAAAAAACTGTAAAACTAAAGTTACCCTTTATACGAGCCATAGTCACAATGAGGTAATTTCATATTCAGTAGGCAGTCAACCAGTCGGTCAAACATATGCTTGATCCAAGCTCAGAAGAATGCATAAAGGATACCATGAAAAATATATAGATACAAATCTATATGCGTACAAGAATAGAAGTCGATGGTGTTATCGGCGTAAAGTTATACCCGGGATGATAGGTTGGCAGAAGCCTGCGTGGGACAGGTTTAATCAGTGAGAGGAGTTCGGCGGGCGAGGGCGTCACGTAGGTGTATCGAAGCGGTCCGACATCGTTTGCCAGCGCCGCCATTTTGTAATTACGCACGTGAGATATACCGATATTAATCGAACGAAGAACTACTGCGGTAGTACCACCAGCATCACTACCGCCAATGGTACACCACTAAACCCACCCCTGTGCAGAGACACCAATACTCCATCTCTTTCGGATACTCTATGGGATTCTGTACTACCGGTACGCCGGAGTTGCATTACCACCAAACTGTATAACGCGGCTCATCCATCCCGCTGGCGTACAACAGTACACCGTATATATAGTCACTGTTACACTTCTCTATGTTTTTGCATTTACGCATATAGGCAACTGTGGCTACATAGCTAACCAAACTTTATAATGGTCATTTGTTTCGCAGCCTTCGGGGCTCCACGGTCCTGTCATACAGATTTCTCGTAATAACGATACATCGCTCATCCCCGATAAACATTTTGCCGTCGCGTGACGCTTGTTCATCGCGTCTGCCGATAAATTCTCTAGCTTCGCTCAGCCCCCCCTTTCGCTGTTTCCACATAGCTTCGTACGGTGGCTCGTAAATGACCTTCGAAAGACCTTCGGGATGCAGCTGTCGAAAAGTCGTCAGTAGGTTTGTCCCCCACGTACCTGCTGCGTCAGACTGGATGCGCGTTTCGAAGAGTTCTTTTTTTTATTCTTATACCTCTTCCTTGGTTTTACGAGTGGCGGAAGAACGAAGGAAAAAAAAGAGAAGAGAGTGGTTCTTCTCTGGTTGCGCGAAATCTGTCTTGGGGTAATAACGATATCTATATACGCTTGGGTTTTTATAGCGGGTGTACGGCTCGTAAAAAACGTACAGAAATCCTTGGGAGGCACATCGCGGTTCGGCCCATAGATAAATTCGAATGGCTGGAATCCTGAGCTTTCTGGACGCGGAGCGATGAAGAGTGTTCGCGTTCACGAGGCAACCCTTAAGGAGGCGGCGATAAGGGTGAACTCGGTTGAAATAACGAAGGCGAACACAGAAGTACAAAGAAAGGGGGAGGGGGGAGCTGGTCGTATATATGTCGTTCTTTTGTCGTACCCGTATATGCCCTTTGGCCCCGGAGCTCCCGAACCCCGTCGCCACCCTCCGACAGTAAATGCAGAAGGGGTTGGGATCTATCAGGGCTCGACTGTACTATATATCTCTATAGGCGGCTTCGTTACGCCGATTTATCGTTTAATAAAAGGTGATACATGGCCGATGACCCAACCCCCCGTTTCTCTGTAGCCATTTTATTTCCACATCTCTGCCTTCGTGGGCCACCCCCTTCCTCCCCCCTCAGACACCGCACGCTCTAGCTCCACCGGCCACATCGACCATCCAATCCTTGTATTCGCGGCTCTTCTTCAAGGTACAGAAAGTAGTGGATGCTGAACCACCAGCGTCCGGTGTTATATACTCGTATCGACATAACACCGAAATAACTTAGATGCGTAGCATATATACTTGGCTGTAGCTAGATAACGATTTTTTGTCGGAGGTTCGATTTATCGCGGCTGTTTCTGGTGAATTGGGATGAAATTCACCCTTTGCTAGATAGGAGCCACTACCGACCCACCCCTCTGATAAGATGATTCAATAGCACGGAAGATGTATAATGAACAGTATAGTCTATAATGTGTCTCGAGATATTAAGGGTGAGAGGTAAAGGGGATGATTTTCCAACGGCTGAACATTCTTCAGATACAAGTTTGTCAGGTGTGCCTATTTTTTTTTCACTATTCAATTTTCGACCTCTAACGCCGCCCCCTCTCTCTTTACAGAGGGAGGGCGTTAGAGCACATTTAAATTGTCAAAGAACCATCGCTATAGTCTCTACGCACTAACTCCACATATCCTGGCTCAATATATACACCTCGTTCTCGGTCCATTCGTTTCCTTTAGCTCGTGCGGAGAAGAGCGCGACCCTTCGTCGCCAAAATGTCAAGCCATTCTTCGAGAGGGGTAGTTTCCCCCGACGCCATCACCTAAAAGCTAGTGAACGAGTGATTGGCGAACAGCCGAATGAATCCTCGAATCATGGAAATATCAATCTTCTGTACCGGGTGACACGACTCGAGGCTTTATTATACGAGAAGAAATATGTTGTAAAAAAATATTGAAAAATGCCACATAAAAATACGTGCGTCGATCTTTTTGCGTTCCAGTACATTTCCGCTCGTGCGATTACCGCAAGCGGACCTCTGCCTTTTCCTTCGTAAATCTTTATGGACTCGTACATATTATTATACGCGTCCACTTTATTATGACCTTTATACCAATATATATTCTACGTCTACGTTTAGTTCATGGCTGTGTGCAAAGCGACTACAACGTCCGGAGAACGGACCACGGTTCGCTGTTCGGCAAACAATGGTACATTTTTTTACGTCGAGACACAGTGGAACGGGTCTCTGATTCCCTATGTGAAACACTAGAGAGCGAGAGAGAGAGAGAGAGGGAGGCAGAAGAAATATAAGATAATGGAGAAATTGAGAAAAATATAGAAACCAAGAGAAAGTGATAATACTGAAGAAAAAAGAAAGGGGGATGTAGACGATATAGAAAACGGTGACAGTAAGAGGGGAGTGGAGTGTGTATAAAAAGGCTAGGAGAAAGTAACGGAAACAGAGCGAGTGAGAAAAAAAATAAAAGCCTTTCAGTCGACCTTTGATCGTTTAGAAAAATTGCAGTTTGCCAAACAAAACGTGCCCGGTCCGCGGACCCGGCGAGTTGAAAACTGAAAAGTTCGTTAATTACGGAGTTTCAACCGGCTTTTCCGAGGGTGAACGCTGCGACTAGGGAATGGACGTATACAGGGTGGTTCACGAAGAGCCCAGAGGTTTAGTAAAAATGCGCAAGAGTAGAATGACATCGGTGGGTAAAGGTTACTCAGGATTTTTCATTCTATTAACCCTCCTGATCCTTCTCCTGTCCTCCACCATCCCTTATACCCCTCGTCACCTATTCGCTATCTCTTTTCGACCAAAGCAGAGACTCCTGTACTATCTGGTTACACTTTAACCAACTCTTATACCTTCGCGATAACTACGGAGTTTTTCTGATTTGCGAAAACTCTTTGTCGCTGGCATTAACGTGAAATCTGTTTAACCCAGACCCTTTGTCCCCGTATACGCCTTTAACACTCTAAGTCAGATTATGCTCGGGAAACACAAAGGCCGACTCAGTGGCTTTTCATTGTGACCTTTATGTCATTGGGTCGTATCCGACGAGATGGGAAATGAGCTTTAAAAAATGCGGATCCGCATGAAGCGGACCGTAGTGTATTATCCCCTCATAATGGTCGGTAGTCACTCTTGGCTCCTGCTAATACCTATTGCTGCTGCAACGATGACGTGAGACTCGTCGACACGTGGAAATGTCGAGTGGCATCGGTCGCGTGAAATGCGTCGAAAAATGCACGTGGAAGAAAAAAAAATGGTAGCGTACGCCTCGAAAATCACTAGGCGGTCGCTTGAAAAACCGGATCGATTTACAGGAGAATGAAACGAATTCGCGATACTTCTGGTGGATGCGTATACATAGTGTATAGTGTATATAGGTATTGAGTGACAGATATAGTAAATCAGGTATAAAGGATAGAAGAGGGGAAATACAGGGAGGAAGAGATACGCCGTCCATTCGTCGCTTGAAATTTCCATACAAAACAGAAATCCCGCTGGCCAAGCGGTGCGCGAGTCGCGGAATTTTTATGCGGACGAAATGGGCATGGATAAAAAGACGTAAAAAGGAATGACGCGAAGAGCCCGAGAGAGAAGACTGCTGACGGCTGGGAGTAAAACGTATAGGGGGATGTTTTGTCAACGGGGGCGCTTGGGATTTGTCAGAATGCAGAGATCGAATTAGCACGTGACTGAAAAAGATAAAGAGAATACCAATTAAGAAAAGCATATAAAATACAGAAACCAGGGAAACCATGTAAATGTGAATGGAATATCTTGGGGAGGGGGGGGGGGGGGATAATTACGTGGCAAAGATAAATCGGCTGATTGAAGCTGCGTATATTATCTCTGACACTCGAACAGAATATACTTAATTCCTGATCGAAGACAATTTTTCGATGGGATAGACATATCTTTTTTTTTATTGAAAATTTTATTAATCATGACTAACACAGCTATCGTCTCTTTTAATATTTCTACCTTGGTGTTTCTATCTCTGTGGTTCACTTTCTCGTTAGCACTTTGATAGTGGCGTTCGCCACCGTTTCGTATATTTAAACAGCGAGGGGGATAGTTTTGATGGTGGGAAGCACTATTTGTCAACACTTGTGCATTTATACCAGCCCATGGACATCGTCGGTAAATCATGTTATGACTGAGAAACTACTGACCCGGGATCTACCCGTATCTCGCAGCGGTTAGTTAAAACGGGACAATATTTTGACCCTCATCAGTCTGGCTCTGCAGTGGAAAGTAGCTGCGCCCTGTATATAGTCAGACAGGAGTCCTTTTGTCCGGTCACGGAGTTTCCATAACTAGCGGTAATGGTCGGACCGTTTGGACTGTGACGTCATATCTCGGTATAACCCTCTTTACTCTCTGGCTCACTCTCGCCCGCGACCCCTATCCCTCCGAGCCAAGCCCAGAGCGCCGCGTGTTTCGGAAATTAAAAAGCACTGAAACTCTCGAAAGTTCAGTCAGCAGAACCCGCCGGCAGCAGTGCCACCGCCATCGCCATCAGTATCGTCGCTTCTACGGTAGTAGAACGATCGAGATGAATTTCGGGAACTGACGGGGATTCGTGATTTGCCATTTTAGCACGTGGCCACCTGCTGTCCATTTTTCTAACCTTTCTTGAGCTCTCTCTCTCTCTCTCTTTCTTTCTTTCTTTCTTTCTTTCTTTCTTTCTTTCTTTCTTTCTTTCTGTCTGTCTCTCTTTTTCTTTCTTCGAGGTAACTCCTTCACTATTACCGGTGGTCCTACCCCTTTGCCTTGTGCCTTATTCCTTCCTTTAGCTTTTTCTTGGTTTTCTTTTTCTTACCCTCTTTCTCTTGTATCCTTTATGTCCTCTTTCGCGTCCTTCTTTCCCTTTTTCCTGCAGCAGACGGCATTTCGACGGTTCTCGACCGTCTGGAAGCTACGATTCCGGTATTAGCGCGGAAATCGTTATCGTTATCCAGCACGGCGCAAAGTTCAGCGACGTCGTTGACCCTCCCCGTGAATGGCTCAGAGAACTCCTTTCAGACTCCAAGATCCCTGCTGAGTCTTAATCGCTACGACGACTTCGGAATACACATGGAAATCGGAATGGCGGTACTTTCGTATCGCGCGCGACTCCAGCTGTCGCGCGCGATATTGCCGGTCCTGCATTTCCGTATCAATTGCCCATAATGTTCCTGGGGATAGTGCGATCCGGATAATTTCGAATGGTTTAGTAATATCGTGAGGGATTATGGGGCGTTGCTAGGGGTAGAACGGGAGTTTATAGAATAGAGGCTCGAATAGAGTGGTG
This sequence comes from Calameuta pygmaea, assembly GCA_031762395.1. NCBI lineage: Eukaryota > Metazoa > Arthropoda > Insecta > Hymenoptera > Cephidae > Calameuta > Calameuta pygmaea. The sequence goes on from JASANN010000252.1 coordinate 468,818, forward strand.
GAACAGTGCAGTCAAATCTCTTGAATTCCCTTTCACCTTTCACCTCCCCCCGCCCCATCCCTCAGCCCTTAGTATTTTTGTTAAATTCGATGTTCCGTCGCTATTCGTTCAAATAAATTCTGAGATTAGCCAGCTACGCGGAATCGAAATTATTTCGGTGGTTTTTTACGATGCACACTCCTCAAGGGAGAGCCGGAGGGGTCGCAGCCGAATTGGTAGGACAGGAGGTACGGGGATGCAGACGGTGCTGGTTTTAATGAACTCTTTCACCCGCCACTCGTGCCACCCTTAAACCGCCGCTTTAACCCGTGGTTCTCAGCTTGCAACCCTTTCGAATCAATCGATAAAAAACTTGTCAGTTACAGATATATTCTACTAACCAGTACATTTTTTTTCTTATTTCACTCCTTCTATATTTTGCATACCGGATCCCCAGACCTTCTACCCTTGAAGCAATCTATGCCTGTCGTTCGCTACAAAATAAAAAAATGTATCTACCCAGCATACCATTGTCGCAGCAAAAAATGTCTACGAAAATTTTTTCCCTTTTCCCCGCAGATTTCCTTCTCTATTGCTACCACCGTCTGCCCCCGGAAATGATTTTTTTAAAGCCCAACAGAAGCAAAATGCACTCACCGACCCCGTAACGACGTCCAATCAAAGTCGCGTTTGCAAATACGTGCGCGGAATGGCCAAGCCAAGCGTTTAAATACAAAGTACAGGTACGCGTAGCCAAGTTGAGAAAGCACCCCTGTAGTACAGTAGAGTCGTAAGAGAGGAGCAAGGTAGAGGAAGTCGGTTAGAGAGCACCACTGTCACCTGGACAGGCTGGCGAGGGCGAGGACGATGACGAGGTTGAGTCTGTGGCTGAGGGTGAGGGTGAAGTGAGGGCAGAGCTCGCTCGCTCGCTCGCTCGCTCGGTGTGACGAGAATAGAGGCATGTTATTGATTATGGAAAAATACCCCCGCCCAAGGGGGGGGGGGGGGTTGAAAGAGAGGCCGAGAGTAGGAGGAGGAGAAGGAGGAGGAGGTGAGCTGGGCTTGTGGGGTGTACATCAACCCTCTTTCCAACCATGGTTCTCCAGCCGGTGTCATGGCTACTGTACACCTTGCATTCTATCTACTCCCCCTCACTCCCCCCGCCCACCCCCTTGTCGTGTTCCTCAGTCGCACCCTCCGGTGCCGCCCGACCTCCACCCGACAGTACCTCTTCCTCCTGAACCTCCTGCGGCCTCCTCTTCCTCCCCTTTAGCCCACGGGCCGTCGGTTGACGTCATAATAGCGATACAACCCTCTGTCTGACGCCCTCATATCCTCATTTCGTCGTCGGGGAGGGTTGGTTCCTCGGTACGTACGTAGTACCAACGTAGTATCTACGCATGTGTGCACACATGTACGTATGTGGGATACCTCGGTCATTACCGATTGAGAATGCAATTACGCTCGTACCCACTGGCGGAGGCAGCAGAAAACACGATAAAAATACATATATCCTGACACGCGTCTACCCCACCCAATCCATGCATGCGCAAAAACTACCCTTCTAGCTGTGGACACACTGAACCAACAACGACCAACCCCAATGGCCGGGACTCGAGTGGCGGGCGTACGTTTTAGGGTTACCGGTCTGATAAAGTATTTAAATGGACTATCTGCACTGTCTGACATCCCTTATACCCTACCGACCCTCTCGCTCTATCCCCTGTTGCACTGCTTACTTTATTTATTCACGTGATATCGGTATTTGGGTCGCGAGCACCACCGCTTCCTGCAGGGTATGTAAATTATTTAAGTTTGTGCAAAAGTGCGTCATGGATTTTACACGTGAAAAAGATTTCACAACCCTCTTTCGACACGAGCATATTTATAAGGGACTCTGCTAGCTGGTGGTGGTGCGTCAATTCACCCGTCAAGTAGTCGGAGGGTATGTATATGAATACACTTTACTCCAATTTCAGACACATTAAGTATATACACCTTAGAAATGGCTTTCGAACCTCTATCTCGCGGCACGCCTGAATATATTTGGGGGGTAGGTTGATGGGGGTCGAGGGGGGCGGGGGGTGGGTGGTTTGAGAATCTGCTTTCCGACTTCCAAACTGACAAAGTGACGTTCATATCCGATGTCTCGGAACTTCGTTACGTTCGCCCTGTAGGGGGGTGATGGGGTGGGTGTGCCATGCGGTAGATAGGTTAGGAATAGGGTAAAGGAACGCGAGAGCTCGAGCACACCCTTATACGACAACCACTAGCTCTCAGGGGGGTTGCTTAATCTTCATTACCTAAGTACGATCTGCATCGGAGAGAACTTCTGGATAATTCTCGGATTTCCATCGCCATAGGGTCGTGCCTGAGTATAACCCCCTTCGTCGGGCCTCCTCGTTACACGGCAAAGTCGAGGGTTTTGGAAATTTTCCGAGTTTCTAGTTTCTCCCTGTGAGTCTCACAATACCCGTACAAAGGCCACCCTTTGCGGCCAAAGTGCCAACTGATAGACACAAGTATGTAAATAGGATTACAGACGCGTATCTCGTGTATTATAACAATGACGCACCCTGAGATTTCAAGAGCTATAGTCAATACGTACTAACGTCTTTGCGAATCTACGTATCTCTATGCTCCGTTCCTGTCGTATAGGCAGGAGACTTTGCGAGCGCGAAAAGTGGCGGATTTCGCATCCGTCCTTTCGAGACCTCCTGAACAATGGCGTAACGGGAAACTCTGGACGAGTAGCATGGCTGAGTGGTTGTTGGTGGAAGACACTTTTAGCGGAGACGGAACGAACGGAACGACGCGTTTCGAGGGAACAATGTGCTTCGCGGCTAGAGAGAGAGAGAGAGGAGGGGGAGGGGTAGGAGGTGACGGTGGAGGAGAGAGAAAAAAAAAAGAGTCGACAAAGGAAAGCCGGAGACGCCAGGCGCCGCGACGGCAACTCCTATACCTTCTTCTCTCTCTTCCCTATTTTTCTCCTCGAACAGGATAAAAACGCAGCCCGTCATCCCCTACCTCGTCTCATCCCTCCGGAGCATTTGACTATTTGTCTAGCCAGACGTCTTCTATCTCGACTAGTGTCCGCGCTTGGGAATCATTAAGGACAACATTAGGAAGTAGATACATCACTTCGTGAGACGACGTCGCCCTTCTTCCGTTCACTCCCTATTTCCGCTTCCTGCACCACCGACTATCATACGCCTCAGCCTCCATACTTCGGATACTTCGGATAAGAACTTTCCCCTGTAACCCAGTCTGAACAGTTATCTCTCAGAGGTACCCAGTTACTTATAGAGTAACTCTCTGGCGAAATATCATTCATGGCGCCACGTTCAACGCGGCTATTTTCCATTACCGCAATTACCGAGGGATTTAATAATGCCTGGTAGATTCTGCAATTTCGGAATTGCACTCAGCAGGAGGTTCCTAATACGTTACTACTCCTTTCGCAATTTTTCTAAAAGCCTTCGATCGTAAGTTAATTTCCACCAATGTTATTGCTATCCAATTCTCGTGAGCTGTCCTTCGTGATCATATATGTATGTATATATATATAGTATACAGTATGTATATAGACATACAGGCACACACACAGATACTATGTAGCACTTCTTTCTTCATCTCATCCTTGGAGTTTTCTTTCTATGCGTTTACCTTTAAATGGATCCGAGCGTTTTCACTGGTCTTTTTTTTATATATACTCGTATATATATTCTTGGTGCTTCTTTCCCGACTGTCACGCCTTTTCCTCTCGATTCCTATAATATGGCAGATAGCATGAAGTATACTTTTAATGGACGTTATAAGCGCTTACGGAGCATCCCATAGGTCCCCTTCTGTAAAGTTGCCACTAGTAAGGAAACACCAAAGTTTTCACAAAGCCTTCGGCCATAAAGCAGAAAATGTAAAATAGAGCTGTGGGTCGCGCATAATTCCAGGTTTTCGAGTGGGAGAGGCAATATTCAATTCGCGTAGCCCTAGCGAGCACGGGCCGGGTGTAGGGGATGATTTAAAAGCGGGTGGTCCGCCTGTGGGTCACCCGCCATAAATCTGGTCACCCGTGGCTGGGGTCCCGGTTGGCGTAGTTATTTTGCATGTATTCCAAAAATTTCACCGGGCAGCTTCCCCATGGAAGAGGATTGCAACCGCGGGTAAATGAAAAAGCAAAAAAAAATATACGCGTCACCTAAATCTCTTTGGAAATCGTCATAGTGTCTCTCCGCCAATTTTCACCTGGTTTACGCTCACTCTCAAATCGTTCATCCTGCAGGCACAATCGCGCGGTAAATTTGAATTGAAATTAATCGTGATGTGTTCTTTCGTCAAATAAATGGCAATGATTGCCATTTAATTTCGAATATTACGCACGCTTTTCATTAGCTCCTCGAGCTCGTGGAGAAAGTGATGATTCCTTCGCCCCATCCCCTCATTCTCTCCCCTATTTCCCTTTACAGCCTCAGGGGCTGAAGACGGCCGATAAAACCGAATAGACGCTATGCGTGATAAGGAGGGAAACTTTCACCCCTGTGACTTTCTCCGACGTAACCGGACTTAGGGTAGTGTGCCTTAGCCGAATTGCATTGCCCAATATAAAATAAAAGAACGATTTGAGTCTGCCACGTGGTTCATATCGAAAATGCTTTTCCGAACTTTCCCTAATAATATTCCCTATCCCCAACGCCCATTACCGGATACACAGCATCCCGTATCGTCTGACTAATGCCTGATCGACGCGGACCCCTGGGAAGTACAGACGTAGGGGATTTGTGGAGAATAAAAAAAAAGAAATGGAAAGCGAGGGAAAGAAAAAGAAGAATAATGCTACGTAAAATTCGCAGTTCGCGATGCAATAATCCCGGGCAGCATCTGCAGTCTCGACTGGTGACACAGCTGGTCCGCCTGGTAGCTTGCATCCTCAAAGTTGGCAGGCAGCTTAGCATTTATCATGTGAGATTAATTAATGGCGAATGGAGCGAAGCTCTTACCTAGAGCTACTAGCAGGTATTACTGGTACCTATACCTATATCACTGGTAGGTACTAGGTTTTGGTATAAGTATCTCCAGCTTCTCTGGAATTGGACTGTACTCGTATATAGCTCCGGAGCTCTCTATGTCTCAGTTTCATCTGTCTGATGAATCAAGCTCAACGGCTCTTCTTCGATAAAGTCTTTAGGTACCGTCGTTAGCTTTCCAACTTGGACGTGGAACATTATCTATCTGAGAAGTTCGACGTCCTTCCTTGTGGCAGATGGCAACTGCTGCAGCTTCGGTCACGCTAATCGCGCACAGGCCGGATTAGCTTTTAGCGCGAACTTTGCTCGAGTTACTCTCTGAACCCGTTAGTTCGTTGCAGATAGGCATGAGTCTCCATATAGAAGCAAAGAGAAGGATGTAAGATGACGACCGTTGGCATTGGCTGTCCTACCGGCGCCCAGACGTCAGATCATCAGGGGGATGGATACGCTCCCTGATTTTAACGATAGCGGCTTGTTATCGCTCCGCAAGAAACTTTGGAAAAGTCCTATATACCTGCATTTGGTAACGTGAAAAGAACAGAAAAAAAAGAGATGAAAGCCAAAAAAAGGATTAATAAGAACCTAAAGAATCTGAGTACTAAAGTTAGTAAAAAAAAAAGTTTCGGATCAAAGTTCGGATTTACTCCACTGATAAGAGCAAAGGAAGCTTCCTTCCCTGTTTCCTTCGTTAAGTTAGTTACTCTTTGACCGCTATAGCTGCATTCCGTTCTCTTTGTTCTCTTTCTTGTTACATTTTTTTTTTTATAAAGAATCGAAAAGCCGCCATGAATCTCATAGCGGGAAGGAAAGTCACTCTTGCGTTTCACGTGCCATAAATTCGCTAGAAATTTGGTCCTCGACCAAACTTGGCGGGTAGTCCGGTCCTCAGTTGGGCGTGCCACCCACCCACTCCTCCAATCCATAGGGGTTAAAAAGTCAGAGGTAACAAGCGTGGATGCCTGGTCATGCAAACTTCTCTCTCCATGAAGGAGACGAACCAGACTGGGCGGTAGATGGGAAAAAGGAAGGAGAAAGAGGAAATGGAACGAGGACAAGGACGTTCCTGGTTCATGCAGAAGATGCTGAGGATGGGAACGCAGAATCACAAGATGAGTCCATATAGTTATACGGCTATATGGACCAAGTGACGATATCTATACAGCGAAGATAGCAAGTGAGGATATTGGAAGAGAGAACTCTCAGAGGATGGCTGTACCGTGAAGACGAGATTCGTGAAGCAAAAGCAAGGCGAGACTCTGGCCTCGCGCCAATCTCCAGAATAACTTAGCGTCACACACGCCACCAATACTGCTCGTGCATATATCCCACGTATCTACGTATCCTATGTACCTGAATATATTTACGGCAAAGCCCAGACCACATCTAACCCACGAGAAGATCTCTCTTCTCCACCTTTCCTTACGTTCGACGCAACGTTTTCGTTCGACCAGACGAGTATACTCGCTTCGTGCTCTCCGATAAATCTGTAATTTATCCGGCGAAAATCGTTTTCGCCTCCCGGCTATATAACTACGTGCTAAGTACATAGTATATGTACTATGATGTATATATATATATATGCTATAGTAGGTACTTACGCCCCTCGACACTTCTACGTATAGGGAAATCCTGAGAACGAGAATAACTTGATTCCCATATGTATATATTATGTATATATAAGTCTGTGTGTGTATATATTATATTTCACGTACGCGTATCCGTACATATGTATATGGATATATAGATAGACAGGTAAGGATCGATGCGCATATTATTTAGATTTGCAATCATAGAAAATGCGAATGGATATGGACGTCCGGATGTGGGAGAGTTGAGAAGTCAGAATAGCTCTGAACCATGGAGGAGGGTGGATTGACGATACGGAAATGCGCGATGGAATTTGGATTTAGATACTGGAAAATTGCTGCGAGGATTTCGGTTGTATGAAGAATAAAAAGAATTTAGAGAATCGCTGATACCGTCATACCCCACGAGTTTTATTCTCCGTTGGGTAAAGCATTTTATTCTTAAGTACTTATGCACTGACATTTCGCCTTATTCGAATGCACGATAACGCGCGAATTTCCCGGAGAATCCCCGAACGATATCATAAATTTTCGCAAGCGGACTGTCGCGAATCGATTACGCGAATCTTCAGGGAAATACTAAGTATACGTATATCTATATAGGACGCGTAGTACAGTCGTTCGATAAACAACAATTAAACCCAGAAGCCTCAGGCATTTCGTTGGAGGGTCCTGGGGCTGGAAAGGACGAGACGGTGGTAAAGGGGCAGAGGTTGAATAAAAGGCGGTTACATACTAAAACGCGAAAACCTCTTAGTGAAGCTTAATTGCCAAGGTACGCCAGAGAGCATGCACCCTCCCCCCTCCCAATCTCAAATTTGCATACAAACGGGTCTAAGGTATAATTCGTATCGCGTATGCTCTTGTATGTATATTCTGCGATTCTTAAATGCAATTCTCGACAAGAGCCAGGATACGTCGTAACGCCGAAAGTTATTTGTCCAATGTTTTTAATCCCACGTTAATGACGTCACTCTGGCATCCTTACGGATCCCGTACGAGATTAATAAACACCAGCGGACACGTAATGAGGCTTAGTATAACCGCTGTTAAAGGGGCTGGCAAAAAGATGAAAGCTCGTTAATCTTGACTTTCGGGAGATTCGCAAGCTAAAAATAATCTGTTTCGAGCGGCGAAATATCACTGAGGCTTTTCCCTGTATTCCTAACATAGGTGAATACATAGTTATTTATGCGATGAGTTGTCGTGGAAAGTCGCTGTCGTTAGCGATACATGAGGGTTTACGTATGTAAGCTTTCTATTAAATATATATATACACGTCAGGATATACCTAGCTGAACAGATATCGCGCTTCTACGTAGAACCAAAGTGTAAAGGATTTCGTGCAGTGATAGCGACATATGTGTGTATACTATTCATATATTCCATCCTCGTAGCACCCTGTTTTCAGTAAGTCGTAGAAACGACCGTCTGATGATTGCCGCCCCCCAAATCGTTTTCAAATAAACAAAAAATCCCTAAATTTTTCAGATATTTTGTTTTACATTTACCTTCCACCCGCGAGGGTTGAAGTTTTGCATTTAAAATACATGGAGTTCGGGTCTTTACAGTCAATATTTTATTGTGGAACTAATTAACAGTCTAAAAATTTGAAACTTGGACAAATTACTTTGCGAATGTACCACAGCAAGGAAAAAAGTCACCAACCCCCTACCCCAAAATTTTGTTATGCATTGACGCATATAAATATGATGTTACTTTTTTAAATTATCTAACGATGGTCAACAGTCTGTCTAAAACTTCTTTTTTTTAACATTGTATATGGGATATCATCATTAGACAAAAAGGGAATGGTTTATCTAAAGTATAAATGAACTCGAACTCGGAATATCGATGTGTCGCGGACTGCCGTTCTTCATGCGTCAATGGATACTGGTCTCGAAACATGAATAGTTTCAAGCAATATACAGCATTTGCCATCCATCGTGCATGATGGAATATGCTCCAGGATAAATAAACGTGACCTTGGTAGACGGGACAGATCCAATAAAGATGAGGCTCAACTCCAGGAACACTTTATAATCGTCCCCCGGTTGAACAGTCTCCAATGCTTTCCGTGCAAACGATTTTATCCGTTCAATATGTTTTGGCGTCAGAATTCGCTCGACGTATTCATCGTTGATCCCACTTTTGTAACTCGTTTTGTCTATTTTGTTCTAGGCTACATGAAAATTTTTGAAGAGTGGAACGTTTAGTCCCGTTAATGGAAATTTTATTTCAAATACACTGTGCAAAACTAGTTCGATTCGGATTCACAAAACCCCCAATTTCTCAGGTCTCCATGGACGGTGTTTGCTTGGGTTACGCCTTTGCTAGTTTCTAAAGCTGAGACACCAAGGAACTTTTCAATCTCACCATTTGTGACTACAACAGGTAGTCTGTCAACCATAGAACGTTTCGTTAGATCAATTAGTAGTTTTCCGTTGCAATGTAAAACGAGAACATCTAGCTTTTAGCACCGTCACATAGCTTCCTCTATGAGGAAGCAAAAACATTTTTTTTCACATATTTTTTTTTCAATGTTTTATATGCCATTATATGCTGTTGAACGTAATTCGACAAATAAACCAAAAATTACATATTCAAATGGTCGATTCATACTAAATTTTAAGGATAGGGGGTTGTTGATTGTTTCCTTGTAGTACATTTGTAAAGTAATTTGTTGAAATTTCTAATTTTTACACCGTTAATTAGTCCCACAATAAAATATTGACTAGAACTACGTGAAAATTCCATGTATTTTAAATGGAAAACTTCAACCCTCGCGGGGGAAAGGTAAATGTAGAACAAAAAATTTGAAAAAAATTCAGGGATTATTTTTTATTTATTTCGAAACGATTTGGGGGCGGCACGATCGAAATTCGATTAGACACTTTAACAATCACCCTAATATATATATATGTATATATACATATATACATCGTCCATATACGTCAAATGCAACCACGAGACCTTGTATGCATCACAAGAAAAGGGACGTCATTCATGTAGGAAACATGTGTTTACTAGCTCTACGAACATTACAGCCCATTGATCTTCGTTGAGAAACTGCGCTCACCCTGTATGTAGGTTTGGAGATGATCCGGGAGAAGTCGACTTTAAGCTTCGGAGTCTGAAGGATATATACAGTACGGAATTTGATGGAAGAAGTTTGAGGATATAACCAGGGGCGGAGATACGCTGAGGTAATCGCTATAGTACCAAAGTGTCTCTGTTGTGTCTCGTGCACCTCAAGATTATTTAAGGGATGACAGTAATGCGTCCCTGGTACTTGTAGTACTTTCAGTATACTCACCGTACTCGGTGGACACCCTGTATAGATCAGACGAGTGCAATCAACGTTACCCCTGGGGGGTTTGTGCATTTTTTGCGCTTACGATTTCTCGTTAGCGGAAAGGAAATGCGTTCTCTCCGCCATTTCCCGGCTCCCATCTTGCCACGGTGCCGGAAAAGGGGGTAGCTATAGGAGCCTCGGGAAGGGATGACTATCCTGGGGATGCTGGTTGTGGATATATACGATGAGACAGGGATGACTCCGGATCGACAGAAGTCCTACCTGAAATACAAGGGTGACTAACACAGTGACAAAGAGTGACTAATAACCGAAGTCTCTAGATACATGTATGTATGTGCATTGAAAAAGACGATTCAATGAACTCAGTCAGGTGATGTTTACCGTGACTATGGAGTTAAGATAACAGTGCAGGTTTCGTTCAATAAACTTTATAATATTTGATATACATAAAATTCACTGCAAGCAAATAAATTTCACGTGACTGCATCCGAGCTGTGTTGGTTTTACCAAACTTTTTTTCTCAGTCTCTTATATGCATATATATATTCATAAGTACGGGTAGCTGAATATACATATGGATAAATAGAGTTACGTACCAGTTCTACATGAAAGTTAAACTTTTCATATCTGTATCTTCTACCATCAAATAACTTCACTACTTGCTAATGCCGTACTTAATATGCCTGTACAGCTGCGCTGAACCTGCACTTAACCTAATCATTCTAATAAATAGGACCATTATCTTCCGCTTAAAAACAGATTATAGTTTCATCCCGTATATATGTATAGCAATGGCTACCAACTCACAGGAGAAACTTGGTACTCAATTGCTTACGCTCTGTATCCTTATTTTTCCTTCTGCACTCTTATGAACGTCGCTTAAGAGTTTACGGATGAATCTTTTCATGCGCCTCGATAGAACCCCCTGGACTTTACTTCCTTCCATCGAGTGTAAAAAGATATTGGAGAAAGCTCGACGCTTTCGGAGGGTCGAGGGTGTCTGAGAACTGCAGCGGCAGGAGGTTGGCGCATCTTGACGAGGATACATCGCCGTTTGCAATCTAGCAGTGTCGGACCTGGGGCATCCGCTCATCGCTTACACAATTAGCGAAATTAACGGACAAGACACTGACGAATGCCTGGGCAAGTCCGCATTCATCAACTCCACTCATCTGCGCATCGATGCAAATGCGTTTGCATACCGGGTGTCTTACTAACGCGGGATCTAAGAATATAACCTTTAAATACGACACTTGGGGGTATAACCATGATACCTGTAATAAACGTATATGCACATACATGCTTGTTATATACAAACAATGCATATAACCTAGAAATTAATTAGATTTTTTCGATACACCGGGTATACTTACACTGGCCTGAATTACGTAAGCTTTACACACGTGTAGCGGATCCATTGCCGCGATTCCAGGGAATTCGGTACGTTCCAGGTCGGGCGAAATGTGACGGAACTAAAGGCATCATTAAAATGGAATTAACCATTATCCACAGCCGAGGTTGCCTCTGTTGGCTCTAATTAACCGGCAGGATCGTAAAGTTTAATTATTTGAACGCAAAATGCATGCGTCGAACTTCTCTCGTCCTCGCAGCGTCGTCTCTCTTCCTCGTTCGCTCTCACGCTATTTCCTACTATCTCTTACTCTCTCTCCCTCTCTTTCTCCCCCTCCTCTATCTCTCTCTCTCTCTCTCTCTTACATGCCCTTTCTCATATTACGTTACACCCTTTCGTACGTACCTCAGCTATCTACCTATCTACCTCTACGAGCTTCAACCACGGTACACCTAACGGTACCTGTATCTGGCAAGTTGGTATACCACATAGTAATTTACTCGGTAGATCCCGTTCCCGGAAACAACCCTCCCGCGATGGTACTTCCGGCAAGGTACCAGACTGATTTTCTTCGTGGTCACCGTGTAGATACTTACTGGGATGTCCCTCGGCCGTTACACGTAAACAGGGCGAACCGAGCAAAACGGCGTGTTTCCATATTCGCGACAGTCTCCTGTTTTGACAGCCGATGCCAGAATATTTTTAACGAACTGTAGAGAACGTGTATATTTAGCCTGTGACATACTTACCTACATGTTTTTTTCATCGACTACTTTTTTCTTTTCACTATCACGTGCTATATACTTCACATTTTTACGATTCCATCGCCAGTAAAAACAATCGCGTACCGAGCTGTCGCGACGCAGCGATACGCGATATTTCGTCGTGCCCCACCTCGATCTCACTCGCTCTCTCTCTTCTCTCACCCCTCGTATACCGTCTGCTATCTCTATGGCAGCCGAATCCGACGTTTTTACGCATTCGACTGGGATCCGATGACTTTTATTTATCTACCATGCTTTCCGGACGTTTTACAACGCGAAATGAAAAGTCCGAGGCAACGATGCCCATTTCCAGTACCGGATCTCTGTACCATTGAGACATTCGGACGGCTCAGCTAGGCCCTCGCGAACTTTAACTCCCTGAAATACTGTCGATTCACGGCCATACGGTCTCTCTTGGTAACGGTGCTACGTCGTAGCAACAAAGTCAGCAGGTCCGCTCTGGCACTTTTCGCGAATATTAAACATCAATATCATATTCAAAGCATTCGCTCAGTAAATATTCATGATACGAATACCGAAACTTAATACTTATTATACGCAGCTCGATATTTGATTTCAAAGAGGGAAAATGAATTTCGTTCTCTCTGTGGGATTTTCCCCAAATTTTACGAACATACCAAGTTCTTCCCATGAGAACGACCATCGGGCGCTATCATCCCTTAGGATCTGTCATATTATATCAGAGAATCACACTCCCATAATTCTTGCAGTTCAATGCATATATGTCTATATATATACATATATATTAGTCCTCGGTGTGTGTGTGTGTATATATATATTGAATACCTAACTTTGAATATTTCCTCTACCTACCCTCTTCTCTAATTTTCTTTTACCCTCCTCCCAGCTAAAAGCAAAGTCCCACCTTCGGGATTGGTCGACGACGACAATGACCTCATCGTCCTCCCCTTCTGGCAGTAGGGATGAAGGGTGAAAATCGCAAAGAGGATAAGGTCAGCATAGCTGGTACCGTTTTGCAAAGAGGTCTGCGAAGCTCTGGTTTAGCGAATTGTGGGAAGGACATATGAATGGCGAAGAAGGGTGGAACGTTAGAGGGAAGGTGGAGCATGTCGTTATTCGCAAAAGAGCACCACCACCCCGCCCGACCCCACGGAATAGCGAAATATTCTTATTCGCTGCCGCGATAAAATCTTTCCGATAATTTATACGCGGCAGCGGTACCGGCCGGATACGACAATGGATATAGAAATAAAAGCGAGGAGGGAGGACCCGGGGATATATATCACGAGACAAAAGTTGCTGATATTTTGCACCGCGTGGAACTGAAGGATCGGAGGTTTTGTTTGCACATTGCGAAATGTCGGCTACCGTTACCTTCGTTTTTGCTTTTACTAGTCTCTTTTTATTATACTCTTTCCATCTATCTCTCTCTCGCTCTCTCTTTCATTCTTTCTTTATCTCCTTGTCGCTCCACCACGTACCTCCTACGTATTTCGCTATTCCTGCATTCTGCCTGCATATTTACCTGCGCATAGATATCAAATCAGTAACAGTTTTCCAAGTTCATCCAGACTGCGTATATATACCTATATATAGACTAATGCTGGCATTCGGAATTTACATTAAATTTTCCATCGAGACGGTTCGAAGCGATATTTTTCCTTCTCCTTTTTCCTTTTACCTAGTTTTATTCATTTCTATCCCACCGACTGTTTAACGAAGTCACGAGTAACGAGCAAACTTACGATACAAATATTTTTCAAAGAGACACCAATTTCTGATCCTTTAACCGTCAGAGATGGCGGGTTGACTAGATACACCTAGTATAGTGTATAGGAGCGACCGTGAGGAAGCAGACGGGTCTTGAGTATTGAGGGACGGAAGAGGGGTCCGTTGCATAGGAGATGCATGCATAGATTTCCTTGGTTATGCATACTTGCATACCAAACTTACATAAAGCTGTAAGGAACTAATATTTTTTCCAGGACTCGGTAAGTGCAAAGGTGTTAAATTTTCAGACTTGGTCTACTCTTCAAAATCGTCCTTCCTTTATTGTGGTCTCAACCAAACTACTGTCGTCAAGCGCTCTTACAAGCGGTCCTGGTACCGCAGTCACCCACGACAATCACACATACACACACACACATTCACTCACATCACCATACCGATGTATCACACAGCTAAGAACATACAGATATATCTATATGATATAGGCGCGAGCTCGTGTATCGGTATTTTGGAGGGGCATTATCGATTCCGCATAAAATTCGCGAACGGCTTCGGCTCGAAATTGTTTTGGTGTTTATGGGCACCAGTTATGCAACCTGCTAGCCTCTCGAATTTAATGGAGAAAAAATGGCATTTGTTACTGGATTTGAAAAGGACTTTTTCCTGACCCCCCCCCCCCCCTTTACCCATATTGATCCATTCCTCTCTTTTCCGGTACCACTTGACGTTTCCCTCACATGCCATTCGTTTTTCCTCTCTCTCTCTCTCTCTCTCTCACTCCCGTTCTCCCCCCTACATCCCTCCCTCACAAATACCACATGCACCCTCAATCCGCGTCACTCTTTCTATCTTTTGTGCCCAATACCAACACCAGCCGGATTTCTAATTAGCACCTGTCGATTCGCTTTTACAGATGAGGTGGACGTGATTGGCTACACGAGCAACCAGTCGGACACGGATGACCATAGCAGCGTGCAGAGCAGCAGCGACAGCGGCGTCACGATGTCCACCTCCAGGTTGACCCTTTCCGAAATGATGGACAATCTCTAGGTACGTAACCGTCTTTCATTGTGATTTCTCGTGATTTATTTTTTTTTTTTCCCCCACTCAGTCGCGCTTCTTTTTTCGTCGTGCTTCTAACCACTGCGTGCGCCTGGTACGATTTACTTTTTATCCCACTGCTCTCTCTCTCTCTCTCTCTCTCTCTCTCTTTTCACTCCATGCTGTCGAGAGGGTGGAAAAGTCGTGGTCGATGCAATTAATCGGGAAGGAAGTCTGTAGAAGAAGTTTCCACGGTACTCCTCGAGTAACGAGGCGATATATTAGGCGCGTGGAGCGCGCAGCCCTTCACCTTTCTTTTTTCTTTCTTTCTTTCTCCTCCATCCTACTTCGTCTCTCCGACCCTTCTTACTCTAAGAAACTCTACGATAATATACGAGATCTCGAGCGTGGATCGAGCAGACGCTCGTAAACGTCGTTCGACCGATGCTCCCGAGAAAATTCAAGCGATCTCGCGGAGTGGCCGTATAAATAACACCCTTGCAGCAGCGTGCAGGGGTTGAAAAAGCCCGAAGACAAGAGAGATGTGGAATGTTGGGTATAAGGGTACCGAAACGGGGAGGGTTGGAGTACAGCTGCAGTTGTACAAAGTAAAAATAAAACAAAGAGAAATAACACGTGGGCGTCGATTCGCGTGGAGAAAATAAGAGAGTAGATTTAAGGGAAGGGATGATGAAATAGGGTATATAGTCAGAGGGGGTTGGTAGCTAGGCTTTTTAAGGTACAGGGCCGAATACAGATACCGTACCCAATCGCGCAAATATCTTTTGGTGAATTTCAACTATCCAGTTCTCGTAATGTCGTCACTTGAGTACGTTACCTTCCAGAGGGTTCGTGTGTACTGATACCTCTTCTGCACCCCCTACTGGTAACGGTAACCCCGTTACTGCTGATGCTGGAATATACATACGCGGTATGTGGAGCTGAAGGGGGGGGGGGGATGGTTCTATATTCCAGAACCAGGGTGAAGGGGTTTTGGGCTGTTCCGTACAACACGTGTCTGAGAACCCACCGATACCATCCCTCCTGGTTTTAGCATTCCTCTCGCTGTACCAAAACCTCTACCTCCCCTTCTCCGTACTTTCTCCTCTTACTTCGTTCCAAGCCCCTGAAACCCCCCAACGTCAAATCCATTGCCGGCGCTGCTGCGGCAAGCAGGATTTACCGTGCTCAAGCTAAACATACTTTATTGTTTTGAATAAGATATGAAAAGAGGAGGAATCTCCGGCGATGGGCTCCTACTGGCTCGGCACCCTTATATTCCTCTGTTATGTATGTACATATGTATGTATATATACATACATACACGCACCCATATATACATTTACCTAGAACCGCGTGCAGGCTTTCGCCGAGGTCCTTTTTGCCCCGTGTACTAAACCAACCTAGGGCCACCCTTTGTCTGCCGTCCTAATGGGATTTTCCTTCTACGCTGGTAACGATCGCCGGCACTCCCGAAATTTCCTCACTCACGGTTTTCCAACTCGCGTTGGGACACATAACGCCGGCATAAACGTATTTAAGCTTTACACTGCTTCGATAGCTTCAGCGAGATTAGGAACTCTTGATTGGAAAGAGAACTTTAAGTTTTGACTGTATTTAAAAATGAATATATACGTCAACTGTATTTCCGAATTTTTTTTTTAGATAAAGAGGCGGCTAGGGGGCGGCAGGAGGTGAAGAGGGAGCATCTGAAAAAAAGAACTCCATCAGGCCTGCAAGACGTGAGAGCGACTAGCATTGACAGGGAGAAAGGACTACCAGGAGGAACATGTTTATATACATATGCGTACATATATGTATATTTATCTTGCGACCCTAAGAACCTGTACGCTTTTTTTGCATGTATGCCTGCATACAATATGTACATATATACGTATGAGTATATAGATGCGTGTGACGTTTTGAGAGAGCAGCGTCAGGGTGAAAAGGATGAGAAAGGAAAAAGGGGGAGAGTGTGCATGTGTGCGAGAGAGTAAGAGAATGGGAGGAAATTCTTTCCTTGAGAAAAATCTTTCGAATGGATCGACGATACCAGAAGGAATGCTCATCTGAATCCCTACCACCATACTGCAGAGCTACCCTATATATACCTATTTACGTGCGACAAAGCATAATTCGTACGACACAATAACACGATGGGTAAGGGAGAGATATTGTTGGGTTATATCTTTTTAAATGCGTGAAAGGAAGATTTCGCGTTAATTATACAAGTGGAAAGCGATGCGACAACTGAAATACGAAGCGAACGTTGAATTATAATGGCAGAGGCAAAGCGAACGCTCAGGGGAGCCAAGCCGGATGATATATACGAGTAAGCGCGGCAGGAAATGGCCGTGCCGAGCACCGCGAAGCATTATGTGTAAATTATTGAATGCTAATGTGTAAAATTATTGTAAATATTTTTAAAGTGATGTCAAATTGAAAGATTGTGATTGAGAACGCTAGAGAGAAGAGAATGACAGGAAGATACGATTAAAAGGGGATATAGGAAATGTCTCTGTGAGAAAAGAGGGATGTTCCGAGGGGAGTGAGAGGCTGAAGGGAAGTAAGGGATCTTAGAGTTTCTACAAATACGAAAGATGAGGGTCAGAAAGAGGGCGAGTACGCGAGAGTGAAAGTCCTGGAAAGGAGGCATGAGGAAATTGAGAAAAATATAATTCGAACGTCCCGCGATAGGACATGTCAAATATGAGAGTGCTACTAGAGATTTGAATTTTGAGAGGAACAAAAAAAAATTGTGAGCAGAAGGAAGACGTAGAAGAGAAGGAAAAAACTATCTCCGCGTTGGAGATTTAAAAAACTGAATAATTGTAGAGCTACGTTATTTTAGATTATCGTCCGAAACAACAATTGGAATATAAAATGTGTGACAGAAAAAAAAAAGAAGAAAATTGTATCCATTGATTTTTAATTCGTATTTCTTGTTCGCTATTTTTTTTTTAACTTTTACGTGAAACGACTCTATCATCGTTGTACGCTGTATTAATACTGCGTCACGCCTGTAGATGACACCAGTGTGTACACGGACGATTAAACGCGGTTTTCGTTAACTCACTTGCGGCGCCGTGTCTTAAAAGGTTCTTCGGCGAACGAAAGTCGACACGACGGAAAGCCGCGGCATTATTGTTTTCGTTCTTTTTCTTGATATAATTATTTACGTTTATTTTACCTTTTTTGCCATTTGTATTTTCGTCAAGCTTCTATTTACGGTACGTGTGACTACGTTCGAGACCTTATTTATTTTCAGTTTTTTTTCTCTTTCGAAAATAGCAGATATCCTTAAAAAGGCGAGAAGCCACTTCTTTGTTCACGTCACTATATCCCTAACGTGGCACGTGAATGCTCTACGTTGTTTATTACCCCCATACATCTTTACTTTAACACAATGCGATTAAGTCAGTTGTCAAAAAGCAACAAAGGACCAGAAGCGATTAAAGTGGTGCGTGAAGAGAAAAAAGTGTACCGTTAATGGAAGTTCGCTATTCAAGCAGTAGTTGGTCGCATAAAAATTGCTTACACACGTGACTACACGCCAATTATGGGAAGAGTACATGAAGAAGTGGCTAATGTAAATTTTTACGAGAGAGATAAAATGGAAATTAAAAGGGACTACAGGGTGATGATGATACGCTGCTGGCGAAGAAAGAGCAAAAGTGTGAAAGTCAAAGCAACCAATGGGATAAGGTGAGAATGGATAAGAGTGCGAGATAAAGTGAAAGAAAGCAACGTAAAAATAGAATGGTTAGAGAGAGAGAGAGAGAGGTTGAGAGTAGCGTATAAAATAGATAAAGCGTTAGACATCAAAAGAAAAGGGGCATAGAAACTCCAAAAGAATCGCGAGATCAACGCGATTCTCTCATTACGATAAACGAATTGTCTTTGGTGCGAGAAGAGTATGTCTTATTAGTCGTCGGCAGATTTATTAATTACTACTATTAATATTAATTATCAGTAAACTCAAACAAAAACGTATGTCCAACTCTGATATAATACACACAATCGTACACGCCCGTACATCCATACATGACACAGTAAATAGTACCGACATATAAAAAGAGTAATACAAGACACATGCTATTAATATAACACGTGAGATATACACGAAACGGTCAGAGGGAATGATAACGAGCGAGAAGAAATAGTAATTGAAGAAGATATTTCAGGAGGCAAAGACGCGTGCGAGGGTATACACGTTAATATTATAATGTAATAAGTACTAAAGAAAAAGATGAAAAAAAAAATGAATTAAGTAACTCATATTATGGTATATACGTTGCATTGTCTCATACACGTTCAAAGAGTACAAATTCTGTAAGTCCCTGGTGTATCAACGTCAACTGTTAGTGCGAATTACAATTTGGGCACATGCGCTGTGAGTGAAGAGAATTTCAATGAATGCGAACGGGATATGTGGTAAGAAAGAAATAGAGAGTGCAGGGTTTGAATGGACGTGACAAAAGAGAGAGAAGGAAGGATAAAGATAAATCAAGTCTAAGTGAGGATGCTCGGGAGAATGAAAGGGAAAAAAGAACTAGGAATGCATGAGAGGATTGAATTCTAGAAAAAGAATTGGCCGAAAGTGGTATCGATAAAAAGTATGACTTGAAAGAAACTAAAGATCAGTGGAAATGGAAAGATGAACGATCCCCAAACCGTAAGGCTGTGTTTTGAAGGAAGATCGATCCGACCAGCCCCAAAGATCTCGTTGATGGGAACCTTCTCAAAATGGTCTCTCATTAAGCGATCCTTTTGAAAGGTCTAACGGATCCAAGGATTCCCGCTCGTCGGTGACATCTGACTTTTTCGTTATTAACGAGTAAAGGAAAAACCTAAATACGCAGCGAAGAACATTTTCCATTCACTTGTTAGGAACGAAAAACCGTGTATTGCGCGTAGCTTTAAGACGAGTTAGATAGACTGACAGAAAAAAAGCATAACGAGTGATGTTTGAATAAACGAAGGAACTTTGACGAGGGGGGGGGGGGGGGAAGAACATTACAACACAATGGCAAACTTTGACGAACGTAATTTTATTCGGTGTGTCTATCGTGTACCTATATATCTACGCAACCATGAACTTCTTGGACGATTTCTCTGCGAATTTTATGCGATAGGCAAGAAAATAAAAGGAATGGGTTTTTCCCTCGAGTTTTATAACAGAAGCTCATTTATCGAAACACGTGGATACCTTTAAGCTCACGAACGCACATATGGAATAAACGATTGATTAGGCAGCTACGTGTTAAGATAGTACGTGTTACTAGGCACTTCGTATGAGTGATAAACGATCGCCAACGAGATGAAAAATCGGCAGGAATGACGATGGTGAGGTGTGTTCTTTCTTTATCTTTTTGTTTTCCTTTTTATCTGTGGAGGGAGGGAGAAAAGAGAAAAAAAGAGGGATTAGGCGAAAATATAAAAACGGAAGTCATAGACTCGAAAGAAGCAGCGCAAAAGATCGTTTTCAATGTTTGATGGAAAACGATCTTTTTCTCCATTTTTCACAAACAATCAAATCCCACCGATCAGCGACCAAGCCGTGAAATATTTTCAACAAGGCAAGCCGCGAATTTTAATATTAAAACATATTAATACTAGTCATTGTTGTATCAACAATGGGCTTACTACTACGTACATATACATAGTTAAATTAATGCAATCATATTGGTTGTTGCAGAACTATCGCGGCAGACATCCCAATACCTGGTGGGATTTGATCTCAGGAGTAAATCGGAGAGTTCTTTCGTTATTATGTCGCCTTCCTTTTTTTCCCTTTTCTTTTTTCATGAGACTGGGATAAGGAACGTACCAGTCAACGCGAACCATTACCTGCTGATTTCATCCTTCTTTCACCAGAACCGTCCAACGCCTAACGCCCAGCCGTCCTTTGCCCATTTCAAAATTGGCTACTGATTTATTCACATCCCTCTTTTTTCTTTTCTATCAACTTTCTTCCACCGTACCTTCAGCTTCCTCCTACGATTTCAATTCGATCAAACGGCACCCGACAGACACCCCTACGTGACATCTGTTATATATCCTCAATACCCTGAAATAGGAAAAAAATAGGCAATAAGGAAAAAAGAATAAAAGGGACAAAAAGCGCAAAAGTTTACTTTAACAATCTTACATACTATCAAAGTAATATTCTAAATACATGGTACAGTCGATTGCAAGAATTATCATCAGTGTCTGCATTTACACTCTTGGAAAGCCATATATTTTGTTCTCTTTTTTCTTTACTTTTTTTTCCATCTTACTCTCCCGGGTGTCACGAATCCTCTTTTCACCTGGTTACGTTCCACCCTTAGGTCCTGCCCGGAATTCCTATCCCTCCTGGAGTTTCCAGTCTAACCCAATCTCAGCCTCCCATCCTTGTGTCGTCAACGAAATCGAATCGGATTGCCATCGCGCTCAGATTCTAACCTTGATAGACACCTGGTAAATCAGAAAAGCGGGGGGGGGGGGGGGGAATTCAGAGTAAAAAGAAGGCTGAGAAAAAATATATGAAAGAAATAAAAAAAAAGCATTCTCTCGTTGGCTCTTGTTAACACCCGGCGTCCAATTCCAAGACGACGACCGATCACGCAAGTTATTTTCATTTATAAGATCGCCCGTTAGCAATAAATCCGTCAAATAAGATGATTGGACTGATAATCCGTCGAGACGATATCGCATATTCATTCTAGAAGGAGGAGCGTAGTCAGAACGAGGCAAAATTGACGTGGAAGCAACGCGGTTTACTGTATGAGGGGAACGTAGAAATAGTTATACAAGAAAATCACTGTATAAAAAGGGATGCAGAGAACGGAGTTGTAACAGTCGCGCAAGACCTCAAAAATTATAGCGTTTTCCCGAAACGATGGAGGTCTTTTTTTTCTTCCAATTTTGAAAGGGCTGCCGGGGAACGAGTCAAAGCTAAAGTTTGAAGGTACCGAATGAAATGAGCGCCTGAGCGTACGGGACGAATCGTTAAAGAGAGAAAGAAAACCAAAGAACAAACGAGAGAGAGTATAATGAGGCAAAGAAGGAAAAATATACGAGTAATGGTGAGAAGGGCTTGGGAGTGTTTGATTAAACTAAGGGAAAAAAAAAATCACACAAAAATCTACAAAGTATATGAAAATAAAAATAAATGGATACAAATGGAAAAAAAAAACATAATTAAAGATTAAAAAGTAACAAGTAAAAAAGTAAATGATAATGAATGTCTTTGACAAAATAAGTAATAATGGACGCACGTTTTGTCAGTACGCTACCTCTTCTTTTCTGTCACTCATTTTTTTTTTTCTTCCACATTCATCAATGTTCCTCTCTCTTTTCTTGCGTTTGCCCCCCGCGATACATCTTCTCTTTTTCTTCGTCCGATATATTTTCATTCTCGTTCACTCCTTCCCAGCTTTCCCCTCACGTCGATCCGGTCAGTGTACTTGCGTCTCGAGATACCTTAATCATAATCAGAATATCTACGTATTATTAAACAAAGAAGGTAAAAAAAAGAAAGAAAAGAAAACAGAGAGCACATTCGCCCAGTGTATTGCGTTTACGTAGTAGCCAGTGCCACGTCGCCGGAAATTGCTTTTTCTTCAAGATCACTAACGGGAAACGGCACACTTCGATCAACGGAATAGACGATGGACTTTTTCTTTTTTTTCCCCTTTTTCTTTCCATCTACTTTCTCTCTCTCTCTCTCTCTGACGTCCGGTACTTCTACATACGTCCATCCATCCGTCTGTCTGTCTGTCTCTACCTATCTATCGAGAATCCTTTATCCCTTCCTTCTTCATGTTCACTTCACACCGATAGTCTCCTCTCTCAGTTACCGATCCGATCGCACAGACCATCCACCGAGACAACGCAATTCCACCGATTGGATAACAGTAGCCGTTATCACGACCTTACTCAAACCCAACTTCGTGATAATACGTATAGCGAAAATTTGCGACTGAGCGGTTCTGGTTATCATAAAAAAAAAATTCACACGTAACTCCCGAATCTCGCGTTGATCAATTCATTTGTCAGGAGGGGATATATCGGGCGAGTCTGCTCTCTCAAAAATGTGATACTAAGGTTAACGGAAAATAAAAAAAAAATTAATAATCAGCGAGATAATTCAGATCGGAGCAGAGCGATAGACGACGACTAGGGTCGAGAGAGTGAGAGAGGTAGAGGTCATGGCTTAGAGAGTATGGGCAAAGGATAGAGAAAAAGAAAGGCAGATACAACCGAGTTGATATATAGTTGGAAATTGTAAACCCAACGGTGGTATAATACGACGAAAACCTTTTACGTGTTGCTAACGAAATGAAGGGATGAAAAGAACATTTTCTCAAATACAATACGCGCGGTAAGTTAATGAAACACAATATGAAGAGAGAGGTATATTACACTTATACACGAAAACGGCACGGGGAGTTCGGATTACAAGAGAGAGAGGAACAGAGAGATAGAGACAGAGACAGAGAGAGAGAGAGAGAGAGAGAGAGAGAGAGAGAGAGAGAGAGAGACGCATAACACACAAAGCAGAAAAACGCGTACCGTAATTTTTACGTGGATGAATAACTTAGAAATTGAATATGTCAGGAACAATCGTCATCGTAGATGCAAGGATGTTTCAAGCAAGATTGACTGATCAGATAGGGAGAAGAAGGTAGGAGGGTCAAAAGAAAAATTGAAACAAGAGCATAGCCAGACGGGGAGAAAGAGAATCGCAGTAAAAATATGGGGGAAAAAAGGGATAATAAAAACGGGGGCACAGATGATCACACAGCAGCAATATGAATTGATACAGTATTGACACAGATAAACGAATGAAAAAAAAAACCTGTAACTCCAGCCGCTAGAATAAATACAAGTGTAATCACACGGTACACATCGTTTGCGTCGCGGAGGATACCTGGAGTGCCCTTAATAATAATATAATAATATAATAATAATAATTAATAATTAATAATAAATAATAATAGTAACGATAATGATAAAAGGAGCAAGCATCACCTTTTTCGCAAAGCGTACCCCTCTATATCGTTTAATAGTTTATGCCTAAAAGAGGTACAATTATATATACATATATATATATATGTGTCTCTGAGCATATGTATAAAATGTAATATATGTATCGATATGAGTGTACCTCTTTTCTTTTGGGAAATTTGCAGAAGAGACATGCGCAGAGGGATCATTGTTAGAGGATGATTGAGGAATTAGAATAATGATAAATGATTATGAATAATTGTCAGGTACCAAGTGGGCGAATTTGCGAGAAGATCTAATTCGTGTTGGATCTTTTCTTTTGGAGTGATCCGCGTCACACGTTTTCTTTTTCCCAGGATTGGTGCGCTTAGCTCACTCGGCCGTAACTGGCGACATCGCAATTTTCACAAAGGCCAGCACACACGGGTCTCCTTCGCGCGCGACGTGGCCCAAGTCTAACGTTTAAGGATTCTTAAGTAATACTTGATTGAATAACAGAAAACTAAGAAATACAAATATGAAATAATAATGAAAAAAAAATGGGTGTTATTTTTAGATGTCTATTAGATTATCAGAACCAGAACTAAAAGATAAAAAAAATCTTAAATATAAAAACAAATAAAAAAAAAATGAAAATCTACTACTACTACTGTACTTGTAATAAGGATTAAGGGATAATGAAAATGAATAATAATAATAATAATAACAATGGATGAAAACTTAGTTGATGCAAATCACACACAGTTCAAGAAGAAGAGAGAGGATCGTGCTTATTCGGTGCGATTGACGTTAGGTCGCGCGTCTCGTGTCTTCTGTCGCTCGCTTGCGAATCGATCCAAAAAGTATTTCGAATAATTCCAGGAGACCTTTCATTCGATATACATTAAATTTCTCAAAATTCTCTTTCTCCCTTTCTTCGATCTGAGCTGTTCTTGGACAGCTGAAATTTCATGACGTCTCTGACATCACGCGCTCATTCGCTCAAACCGAAATTCGGAATGCGCGCGCAGTATCCGATTTGACATATTTCCGGGACTAATTAATATCTAATACACGACGCGCGACCAGATACACCGAATGCTCGAGAAAAAATAATCACGATATATATATATATAAATATATATATATAATACAATTATATATGTATATATAAATGTGTACACAATGGGACACACGAGAGGTATTGTGGGTATTATTATTTTTTTTCACCGTTTAAAAAAAAACAATTTTTCCTCGAAACATTTTTGCTGCTTTAATTGTTTAGATGAGTACTATAAACGAATATTAAATGAAAAAAGAGTTGTACGACGAAAATGAAAAAGAAACCAAAAAAAGGTAAAAGGTGTACAACGACGCGAAGAAACACGAACGTGCATGCGTAAAGGATGTCGACTATGTTCGACACAAGAAAACAAGCGTTCGTGTCTCTTTTTGGTCGGTGGGATTCATAAGAAATAAGATTCTCTCGCGGCCCGACGCATCAACAAAATTCCTACGTTCGTTGTAAAGCTTCACAAACGCCCACGGAGCGTCGCCGTCGGAGTCGCATAAATCATTTCGCACCTTGGGCATAACGTTTGTTTTCGCATATTCATCGTGCCTTTCTTTTTCTTGGTTAAATCTCTTTTTTATTTTATTACATCCCTGCGTCCACCGGAAGTAACTGATACCACCTTTTCCGTGGTTGGTCAACAGAAATCACACGTTGACACTCCTTCAGAGCAAAAGAGCGGTCCTTTTCTCAGTCGTTGTGTCCGTGCCACGTGGCCAATGCTTATCCTATTTTTATCCTTTTTCTTTTTTAATTGTTACCTTTTCTGCCTTTTTTGCGTCAGCCAACAATGACTTTCGCGACGGCGAACAGTGTTGCTGCGGGGCTTCGCGTCGGGACGCGAGTCCGAAAATGCGTACTACTGACGATGAAAATGAAATTAAAAAAATATATATATAATAAAGGAGCCGCTGAAACATCTACGTGGCTCTGGCACTAAGAGCATTTAATCAATAGTAGAGAATGCTTAGTGGGAAAAAAAATGAATTAACAAAAAAAAAAGTACCAGTTTCACGTTTGTAATGATAACGTTGTAACTATGATTTAAGGAGATGCGACAAAAAAAAAGCAAGTGAATATAATATTATTATGTAACATTTACCGTGCGAAAGTTGACGGCGAACCGTTTTACGTGTGTTAATAATATGGGATGTGCGCCTAAGATAACGGAAGTGATGAGCGACTGACCGGATATCGAAAGAATCACGAGTCCCTTTTTTTTCGCCGGTTCGCCCTTAGCAGTGAGGCACGAAATGCAATGAGGGCGAATTAAAATTAAAAAAAAAAGAAAGAAAGATGAAAGAAAAAATGGTACGTTCTTCTATATATGTCAATGATTTTCGGTCGGTCGGGTGCCAACCTTCGAACCTCCATCGCAAAGTGACTGTACGAAATATTGATATGATTGCTCGTCATTATTGATTGATTATTACACTTATTATTATTAAAGCATTAATTGATTAATTATGAATTATTATGAATTATCATTACAGTTACATTGATTATGAGTATGATTATTGCGACTATTATCATTTATAAATTATGAATTATTATTATTCCGCGTACAGATCATTATGATTATTATTAATTGTCACTAATTATTATTATTAACCAACGAGGTAAGAATAAACTGACAAAAAAAATGATTATTGTACATATTACTTGTAACTATTCATATTGCGACCGTTCTGTTTTCAATAATTTCTTCGAATCTACGGAAAATAAAATTTGTGTATTATTAAGCAACATCTTGCGTCTGTTTGTCAAATTATTACGTCTTAATAATACCTCTCCAATGTCACATCGTCCCATATATCACATCGTCCAGGTACGTTATAGCATGTAGTATTGTATAAACTTAAAAAATCTTTTTCTAAAATTATCGACAGGACGTCCTTCAAAAATTATATAAATTTGATTTTATATATTTTGTTTAGATTCTAGTTACATGTAATAAATAAATAAATTTATATAGAGTTTTGAATATAAATTAGTGTATATTCGATAACTGTGCCACGGTTGCGTTTATTAAATTTTAGCCAATTGCATCGACTGATTTCGACCGTTAACAAAATCCGTCGATATCATTGGACTGAATTTAATAACCGGATCGTGGTTCAATTACAAGAATATACATTAAATTAGAATCAGCATAATAAAATTTTGACTGGATGGTGGGACTAATCTGATAGAGAATAGCGCGTTCAGTACATACGGATACTCCTCGCAGATTCGTAGTATAGGATAACTCAGCCTCTGCATACTTACCGATTTCTAACTCAACTTGGAGTTTTCACGTGATAAATTCCCTAATATACAGCTCGACATGTGAAAGAAATACTTTACTAGGGTAGGTATAAAAGCCTTCTGTAAAAGTCCCATAAAAGGCCTAACCATGTCCAGTGCGATTTCCTTAGGATGTCCGAAGGATCATGAATGTGCGGACGTCTGCACCTCTTCAGGATATTCAGAGGCAGGCCCGGGACCTTATCAGAACGTCCATAGGACATCCGGGATATCCATTTAAGATATCCATCGAATTTCCACAGAACGTCCTTGCGCTGTCTGGAAAGCTCTGAATTTCGTTATACTAATCTTGCATTTTTATTATATCTCTCTACATAGACCGTATGTAGCGTGTATGCGTGACGTATGAACGAAATGAGTATAATCAATATAATAGACTTTTGTAATAGGAGCTATTAACGTAATTTTTTATTTCAATTAAATTTATTAAAATTTGTCTCACATTATATATTCTTGGCAGTATCATTTGTCTTTATCGATTGTTACATTTAGGAGGAATTTATATATGTATATGTATATCTGTGAATATTTCTTGAAGTATAAAACATAACGTTACGGTATCGATGCACATAATTGCGTGAAAGTATCTTTTCTCGGCGATGGATTAAAGAATGGAAAAACGTAAGTACACTTGCAATGGCTGTGAGGAAATTCATAAAAATTAAAGAACTTTTATAAAAGTTTCAAACCATCAGAACCATTCTTTTCGACGAGGAAATCACCTTGTTCAACCTCTCGAAAGTTATAAATGAGAAACAGAGAAACTCTTCTACCTCACTACTCTACCCCGGTCTATCTGATTACCCAAGCGTGTATATTACTAGAGGGAAAAAGAAATAATAAAACTTCTGGACGATTCGTTCGATTCCTTCGCAACACAAGTCAACGCTTCGTAGTTTAATTATAACTTGATAAAAAGTTGAAGAGCATCCACGAACGAGATGCGGCTTGAAGTGAGAGGTCAAGAAATAAAATAATAAAAAATAAAGTAAAAACATTATACAATTAAGAGATATAAAATTCTGATGAATTTTCTGCAACTCGCGGAGACAATATGTGACTAAAATAAACGACTTACAGGAAACAGACGAATAAACGTGTATAACAACGATTTACAGTAACACAAATATATTTCTTTTTTTATTTGTAACTTTTCGTTTAATGAAAAACAATTATACATATTTAACGAACGTAAATGCTTTAAATGTGACATACGTACAACCGGAAAATAAATCGTAAGTTATGTTACGTATACGAGAGTCCGAAGTTATTTTCATGTAATAGACGGTACAGTAGTTGAAATCGAATTACGTTTACTAGTAAAAAATACGTTCGATATTATACGTGAAATAGTATTCAGCCTGTTACCCATCTAGAATGTGCACACTTTTTCGGAGCACCATGTTGAATTATAGATTTTCCAGTTTCAAATACAATTTGTGCATCCCGTTTGGCCGAGCGCAGACAAGATAACATGATGTAGAAGTAAATAGGCCATCTTTTTCGTGTACGTTAATTGCAACGAGGAGAAGAAAGATATCTTCTCCTGTTGGGAACCATGCGGTGTTCTATAGCTATTACGATTTAGTAGTACGAAGGTAGTAGCATACAAATGAATTGGTACAATTTTTCATGAGAAACTTGACTAGAATAAAATAATTCTTTCTAAAATAATTATTCCACTTCGTTTTCTTATTTTGATTTTTAATAAATTATTCTCAAATATTTCTACTTTTTTCTCCAATTTTTTTTATGCATTTAATATCTCTCCCCTTAAATCCATTAATTCTTTCACTCCCACGCGAACGCTTGAAACG
This sequence comes from Calameuta pygmaea, assembly GCA_031762395.1. Classification (NCBI taxonomy): domain Eukaryota; kingdom Metazoa; phylum Arthropoda; class Insecta; order Hymenoptera; family Cephidae; genus Calameuta; species Calameuta pygmaea. The sequence continues at coordinate 497,761 of JASANN010000252.1, forward strand.
TTCTTTTACATTCTAACGTACGCGAATATACAATATAATATATAATAATTAATCTCAATTCTCATTGGCCAAGTCAATTGGACTCTAATTTGTAATCTTCTAGGTTCCCTTTTCCTTAGTCCCTATCTTTTAATATTTGTATAAACCCTGCTACATATTATGCCATACGATTTCCCAGCATCTCCTTTCATCTCATGACAAGAATAATTAAAGAGAGAGAGAGAGAGAGTCTGAAATTGAGAGAAGGATAAATGGTCGCAATCTTATTTACAAAACGATAAGATCCTGATTTCTTAGTTCAATCAATCTATCCCAAGCAGCGATCCTATGATCGAAAAGTCCAAGGCAATAAGAGACACGAGGGAACAAATCGTATCCGTTGTTTAACAATTTAATTGCGATAGAGAAATTCGAACAAGATCAAAAGTACAATCGATGCGCAAATGGAATTTTTTTGTATAATTAATAAAAGCTCCACTTTCATATTCAAAGATGCGCAGAATCTCAACACACTTTCCTATTAGATTAATTATTCGTGTCAATTTTCATGAATTACCTATATTATAACTCATTAAAAATTCTTCGTGCAATGCTTGCATTTTCAGAGCCGCACGCGTACCTGACTAAAAGTCTTTTTTTTTAAATTCATTTTATCATTATCAATTACATCATCATAATTTCTCATGGTAAACCGCTCTAAGCGCAACGCGGTCTAAAAAGTCCACTAAAAATTATCATTGGCAAGTTAAACGCAGTCTCTATTATCGACTAGACGCGACGAAACAGTACACTGTGTATGCGCTAAATCCAAATAACAAGCGCAGTATATTCCTATGGATAAATTCATAAGTGAAAAACAGGAATATTTAGTAAACCGAAAGAATACGTCGCTTGAACTGGGTGCCATTTTTTCTCTTCGATTTACAACGTAGACCATGTTCTGTTATCGAGTGCGATAATGCTATCTCAGCTTACAAATAAACACGTGTAACAGTATCGCCCATCTATGTCCAAGCGACTACAATACAAATTCGCAAAATTCTTTTGTCTCATTAATTTATTAACCACGCAAAAAAACTGTAGGCAATTATAAGGCTCTCGCGTTTGATAGACGTAGTGACCCTTTATGTACATTAACCCACCATCCCAGTCCTTGTACATTGATATAAGCGCAGTATTCGTTTAAGGTGGGCTCCTATGCACGCTAGATATACTGTACTACGTATACAATATACCCAGGCGTAATATTCACAGTCGGATCCAAGTACGCAATTACGCGTAAGCACTAGGACAAATGCTGGTATAGACAGTATAAAGTCGATTAGCTTCTATGAGTTTGACGTTTAACCCACTGGAATATCATTATGATATTATTTATTAGAGAGCGCTCGTAACACGCAGCTAGTCGGCTTACGAAGACTAAAATAGGCCCAGCTAATTGCAAAAATCATGACGACACTCATTTGACGTCCTGATCTCTAGGTATTACCGATCGCCGATTTTAGATCTCTAGATCGTAACTCATTAAGATCTTGTAGTAACATTATATACGATACTGTGCAATATTAATTCATGAACGACCGTTGTTAGCGCCTAATTATCATAACACGTGCTGCCATCTAGTCGGCTCGTTATTCATCTCTCATTTAGTTTTTCTATTCACGAGCCTCATTAAGACTAGAGGATGGGTTTGATCAGCCTATGATTTTTCAATCTCTATTTCTCAACGAGTAAAATTATTCTGGTCTCACTGTACGTTCTGATCGTATATATTGTATAATATAGGCGTATCGAGATTTGCTTTTAATTAATAAACAAACGAACCTCCATTGGCCTCTAATAATTCTGAATCTTCTAACGATGTACCTCAACGTTCTTTACTTAATTGCACGCTGTACCCGGGCATGCAAATCGTCATGAAGAAATCCAATAAGAATCATATAGGCGAACGTTTCACGGTTCATTCGAACGCTAATTATCGTCACAATCCGCATTTCATCGCGGATTGCGAATCAGGTTTACTCTGACGACATCAGCTGTACATTGTCATCGGCTGATCTGTGAAGACGTCGAACTTCAGAAAGAGATCTAATTGGCGTTGGATTCAGTAATGAGAACGGGTGGGAGTGTCTATCTGAAAAAAAAATTTTATCAATTATTATAAACCTACCCTTCGTGAAAGTACGAATTAACATATATTTGCTTATATATATATATGCTTTTTTTTCCTTGTAAGCCTTCTAGTATGATGGAAATGGTTTATTGAATATGCGCCCAAGGGACGGAAGTATGTTGTCGCTTGGTCGATTCATGAGAATGGTACGAAGTATAATATTATATACAGCATTTATCATTCATACGCAGGTCCGTATATATCCGTCTGTAGAACCATACAAATAATAAGGATCAATTTATTGATCGATGCTTAATATAACTTAGGATCATTATAGGGTCTACGGTTGGTATTTCGATATAGCAAAAGCTTCTATGTCTGTATATACAATGCGATATTATCAAACACGCCACTCCCGCGTCTGGTGAATTTGATTAAAGTAATTAAAATAGAATGAGTTTAAGGTGGAAAAATAAACGGTAGTTCATCAGGCAAGGTCGAGGTCCGAAGTATCTGCACTAAATGACTTGGAATTTTCAAGGATTAACTGATATTACCTATCATGCGAATATTCATTAAGCTCGCTTTCGTTATAGAGTTTAATTAATTAATATTCACTGAATGCATACCTCTCGTATCATTGGATGGTTCGCTTTTAGATAATTCCTTCTCCATACCGCGATGAATGGGCGTCTTTGATGGGCTCTTGTGATGATGAGTGAAATGCGGACTGGCATCTGACTTTCCCAAATTATTCTGATGCGGGAAATGAAAGACTTGTGTGTGTGACCAGGACGCCGGCGGTGGACTGCGAACTAGGTGTTCGTGTACTTGGGCCAGAGTCAGCGGATCTGCGTCTCCCAGCTCCTGATTCATCAATGAAGTTAGACGCTTAATGGGTGACTCTTTAGACGGTATACAAGGAACAATTAAACTTAACGAAATTTATATACCTGAGACATTAGGATGGCATCGTCGGATTCAGATTCCTCAATGGATTCCACTAGACTCTCCCTGCTGGCCAAGACCTAGAAAAGCATCATGAACTTGTATTAGAATATTTTCTTATAATATATAAAGATGAGCACAAGGACCATAACCTCAATTTAAAACCAACCTGTAAAAATGGATTGTCTTGGCGACTCAGCCTTAGAGCTTCCATATCCTGATCTATATTCCTAGTCCTTCCTGGTGTCAATGTAAGGATGGAGTGCGATGGTGATGGCTGGCAGGCTACAACGACATCCACAGCAGCTACACTCAGGGTCGACGGTATCCTCGTTACGACACTGTCGTGTTCACCACTGCGATGACACGATGTGGAAATTACGGCTGAAAATGAATGATACCAGTCTGTGTTTGTCCCAAGGGAAAGCAAGAGTAATTGAGAAAAAATCAAAATATAATAATTTGCATGTTTACCAGGAGTCTCGATTCTCGGCGCTCGTTCCATTTCCTCGTCCTCGATCTTCATGCCTGAAGCCAATTTTTTCGTTTTAAACAAACTCGTGAGAAATGCTACGCTCTTGCGCTTTATTTGGGCATATCTGTGAGCGTCCTCGGACAGCATGTGTATCATTATTATCTGTAAACCATAACATATGAGGTCATGCAGTCTTTATTTAATTGCCTCCTCCTTATTTTCCTTTCGTGACAAACATATTTCAAGCACGCTATACCAGCAATCCCAATATACGTTAATATATATCTGTATAGTATATACAGAACCAGATAATTGAGCAGTAATAGCCAATTAAAGTCAAGTGCAATATTCCCAAAGCACATGGACAAATTGGACCGCAGAAGTGCCTCCTATACAATCAGTGCGACCCCCACTCATCAAACGAGGATAGAGACCAATAAAGACCAACCCTCTAGTCAAAGTCACTGACACACCAAAATAATAAGTATGTATATCCTACCCCACGTTAAGGAAATACGACCCATCTCTCGCGACCAGCACAGGATACTAACGCGGTGGATCTTTCCAGCACTGTCAGCAGTCTCTATTGTAAGCACAGCTACCCTCTACATCGGACTGACTAGGGGTGGCTTCGAAAGCTCTACACTTCACTTTGCGCAGTGTAGGATCGAACGTGTCGTGTATGCGCAGAAGCCAGCGTTGGGGATGATGAGTTTTCACCGAAAATTCGGTTTTTCTGTAAGCGTCGCGACGTGTCGACGCGTCACGACGACGGCACAACGTTCATGTTCACTGTTAGAGAATGGTTCAAGTGTCTCCCCCCATGACCTACATTGTGTCTACTACACCCATGTAGACGCTTTCATAGTTTCTCTCTCTCTCTCTCTCTCTCTCTCTTTCTCTCAGCCTCTATCTCTATTCCTATCTCTTTCGCTATATATCTCTACAACACAATAGCCCTTTGCTTCTCCACGTTAGATATATAAAAACCCACGCTAAGGGTTCTCTTCGAAGCCGGCCTCTCACATGAACCTCATCGATCGACACCCTGGAGGACTCTTAAAAACCTCACTGACAACATTCTCGAGTCACTTACTTCAGCCACCCCACACTGCACTGCCGTACATCTTGCGGATTTTCACGGCCACGAATTTCAATACCGCCAGTAGGCTTTCCCTTGTTTACGTGATTCGGCTCTATACTGTCTTCCAGGGTTGATAATGGTTATCAGGATATGGCGTCGCGGGCTCGCGCATCTTCCTTGTAAACCCGCCCACGCGAATTGCGCGAAACGACATAATGGAGGAACCCGTTGAGCAACTGAATTTTGTCACCGCGATATAGAGACAACGAAAACTGGGTATGCGGATGAAGTAGGGTTTATGAAATTATCAGTACGTCACTTGTCAAGATAATTTTATACTGGATGGAAAGGACTGGTAATTACTATGAAAATAGTTACCCTCGCTGAAGTTATGAAGAAAAGTATATTTTATAATTTTTACAAATCGAAATGTTGTAAGGCTCACTTTTTTCATTTTTCTTACATTTTTTTTCCCCTTACTCCATCGCACTCCTTTTCCTGTTACATCTCGGCTCGATTCTCGCCGTACTCTATTTATACGTACTAAATAAGAACTTTATCGTACAAAGTGCATTGATGTGTAAATCAACCATCGTCTTTGTCAACTATACACGCACGTAGTGAAATGTACAGTGCATGCAATGTACCATAGGCAATTATAATTTTCAGGTGGATTTAAAAAACAAATCATTCTAAATGGAAGACAGTGTACTGTTCGATGATGCTCGTACCTATCCAATTCGTATCGTCTTTGATCAAGACTTTAAAACGACTTTTCCCAACCAGTCAAAAAATAAAAACGAATTTGATAATCCTCAATATACAGTCAGGAATTCGATAACGTACGACTCCAAGGTACGAATGCGTCCACCGTAAACAAGTACCAGAAGAACTAACAGCAAAGTATAAAAAATACACGTTACACACGTATATATACTAGCATATGGACTTGAATAAATCCTTGCTACATGATCTTACAACATTCATTACAAGACGGTCACAAATTTGTATCTATTTTTCAGTTTTCTTCTTTTCTTTTGTCTTCCTCATCTTGAGGTACAATTGTGGTGCGCGTACTTTAACATACACATCCACCCCCACACATGCATACAATACACACACACACACCCACAGACACAACGTGTAATTTTGAAAACATGAACACTTTGTCGTGAGAACGAACTTTTATTTTTTTCTTCGTTCAAAGTCGAAACGAGAGATATTAAAGTACGATTGACTTTTTTTGTTGGGCAAATTCTCGTCTGACACTTCACGGGCGGAGATTTCGTCGATGCGCAGCTAGCGCAACGTTCCAAGTCGACGGGATTTAGGAACAGCCCACGAAATTCTGTCGAATATAATAGAAAGCAAAAAACACCTCACAGTAGAACAGGATAACCTGACCTGCACAGTCGTATGCATCGATATATCATTCATACACAATCCATTATATCCTAAACAACAATTAAAAATCCTTAACGAACTGGCGAGGATTCGCGCGTTATTTAAACCTACAGATATGCTATTCTAGAAAAGCTACAATTCGTATAAACACAGCGACATTGAAACGTGTTTTATATTATGCGTAGAAATCATTAATATATGTATAATATATGTACGTATATATATTGCGTATATACATATACATAATATACATATAATATATGTATATATATATATATATAACATTTGAGAAAAATCACAGTTACTTAAAACGTTTCATCAACGACGAGTACACCGTATTGATAATAATAATATTAATAATAATAAAATAGCAATAATAGTAATAATAATAACGCTCGCATAAGAAAGTCGCATCCGAAATATCATTTGATGAATTAAAATATTTACGGTTTAACCAAAAGTCTCGATCATTATTCTCACAACGAAATTCGCTAAAAAAGCACGAGAGCCAGCGTTTGAATTTTCTGTAATAAAAAGAGAAAGAAGAAAATTCGAAATTCAATGGCTCTTGATAAATCGAACAATCGCAATATTCAAATTCAAATCTAAAACGTCCGGAACTTTCATCCTTAAACCTGTTTTTCACGAAAAATCCTGATCATTTGTGATGACTGACTCGTCCCTGTCGACCGATGTCGCAAGTCATTTGATACATATATGCTGGGAATGCTACGTGTACGTTTACCACTCTATATACTTTTTTTTCTTCACATTTTTTAAAAGAAATAAATCATACAATCACGCAATCATAATTAGTACATCATTCTTCCTTATATCACTTTCATACATGACGAACGAAACACTGTCCTCAATTCACACGCATACACAGAACTTAGACGTCTCACGTTTTCTCGCAATTTTTTTAAGCGTATCGTATGTACGTAGGTACATATGCACTTGAGGCTCCTCTCACAGACTGGCTTGACTGTCGAGAGATACCTTGCAGCTCTTAATTTATTTATGAGGATTTGTCTGTTTCGCCATTCATTACGAAACGGCCGGGTCGACTGCGCTAAATGTTCTCGTTACACGAGAAAATCTATGCGTCTTTATACTCTTACAATGTTATATATGTACTATATAAGAATTATTAGATTTCTTCTTTTTTCATTTTGTAACTTGCTTAACTGTACGATATACAACTTTTCGACATGCCGTTACCTTGTCTTCTCAGAATAACGCTGATATTTTTTACACACGCGAACATATTTTCTTGATAGAATTTTGAAAATTTTACTTCATATATATATACACATATTTTATCTGCCCACGAAGGATTGCATATCGGGACGACTACCCGAGTGAATCCGTGATAGAACTGACTACTTATTGATAAGAAGGTAGTACGATTACAGGCCGGATTAAGGCTTGGCTTGGAGATCGATAATAAGCAGCGATAAAGTAACGACACGTTAAGAAGTCGCAGCGAGACTTCTACCAAGAAAAGTAAAAAATTCTCGAGAGATCTCTTCACGAAACTGCATTAGTCTTGAATTGTGCAATTGCGATAAAACGCGGCACGTTCTGAAACCAGTGGTGAGAATCTCGTAATCGGAATGAAAATGTGACGAGAAGCGCGAGTGCACCTCGTCAGGAAAGTCAAACCTACGGAGCCAATATTGATCGATCATTAAGGTGAACTGTGATTCATTTAATCACTAATTAACGATGAATCATCATGAACGCATGGCTCTATTTTTATACGGCAGTGACTTGGCACGAAGCGTAAAAACACGAGATCGGCACATCTCAAGAAAAACTATTACAACGATCGTGATCGATACGACGATAATAGACAACAGAACAATGATAATAAAAAGCTAAATTAACAGAATAGCACAAAATCAAAGTGTAACAACACAATTCAGAAAACTTCAGGCTAATATGTATAAGTTAATACTTATGGAAAGTGAACATAAGAAATAAAGAACTTTGGTTCGGCCGTTATAAAATATAAACATAGAGTAACAGCCGTTTAACATGTCGATTTCTTATCGCGTAAGCGTCAATAACAATGTTCACTTCAATGAATAGGATTCGAATAAAGATGAGCTATCGGACGTTTCATTCTCTTCTGAAAATTTGAATCCTAAAGATATTTCAATAATCGTTTGTAGCCCGTCACTTCTTCCTTATTTTACTCTGCCTTGACACTTATTTGTGTTATTTCCATGTGCGACAAAGCAAACGCGAATCTCTTACAGTACGTGTATTATTAAACCGTACTTTTTTTTGACGATAACGCGGCTTGCACAGAACATCGACCAATAATTAATACCATTAGTGCTAGTTATTATGTACAAAATGTATTTTACATTACAATTCCGACTCGCTGTTCTTCTGATCAACGACTTGCCGGCAGTAAAGGGTAGGCTTCGGAGAGAACTCTTACGAGAGAACATTAACCTCTCGTGGTGATCCACATACATTTAAAACACTCTCCGTCGTACTCGGTGTGATTTGACTCCGTGCTTCACTCTGAGCCTGCCGAATAGCCTCTTTGTACGGACCCCTCTTTTTCTTGTTATATCGTGTCTGTAGAATTTTCAAAAATATAGATAAAATGGATTGATCTTACAATAAAAATTAATAGTACAGTAAAAGCCTGATGAACGTACTTTGAATGTTTCGAGGAACGGACTGAGCTGATCACATGACATCAGAGAGCTCGTCGAGGAACCATACCACGCTACATGCGCTTGTGGTCCTGATGACGCTCCATCTTCCTTACATGATACAGTAATACTCAGCACCTAATGGAAAAATATAGTATTGATATGATGATGATGGACAGAGGATCAATGATAATTCAGACGAATGAAAAAGTCTATACCTTTCCAGGCCACCAGGGGAAACCATGAATTTTACCCCATACGACATCTCCAACATCCATTCTTCTACCACTGGCTGTGAGACAGTGCGCGACAGGGGTTGCTGCTAAGCGCATTACTAGTGGGTGTGCAGGAGGTGGAAAGTCTGGAGCGGTCTCGCCGGCATCTACTTCTGGTTCTTGTTCGCTTAGTTCGTCGCTACTTGCACCAGGACTTTTACATCCGGAAGAAGCATTGCTCACGGGATAGTCGCATCGTGCATATGCATTAGTATTTAGCCTTTTGAGGGATATGGATAATTTCTGTTTGAGGCACTGTTCTTTGATGGCCGTGTACGAAGAGTCTCCTCCTGGTAACACGTCCCAGTTTTGTTGCTGCTGTGGCGCATCCGTTACCGTTGCTTCTTCGCCGGGTTGCTGTGGTTGTTGCTGATTCTTGTGCTTGCGTTCCTCCTTGTGCTTCTTCTTGTGCTTGACTTTGTGTTTACGACGATGATAGGACAAAGGGTCGAAAGTTGGGTTGTACCTAGCAAAAGCAAGCTTCTTCAGCTGCATATTGGTCCCAACATATCGCTGAACTGTACGATAGCCAAGAAATTTGGAGTATCTTACCTGGGTGAGCCGTTACAGGGTGATCTTGCAGGTGACACGCCTCCTAACATTTTCCTTCTTGCTTCTTTTTTTGCCTTCTTCAAGGCACGTTTAGCAGCTTTTGCACTTGCATCCTTCACGCCCTGTTTCTGCGGATCCACCTGTTCCTGACCATTCTCTCCATCTTCCTGATATTCATAATCATTCTCTAGACTTTTAGGAAATTCCAAGGGATCTGCCTCCATTTCCGCCTGCGTGTCCTCGGTATCCGTATCACCTTCTTGGTCATACGGATTCTGAAGCTTGGAAGGTATCTTCAGAACTGTACCCTCGCCCTGGGCCCCGAATGATATCTTTATAACAGGGGTTGTCCTGGCCGTTCTCGTAGGATCTTCGAAAACAGACTCGTCCCACAGATCCTCCATAGAACCGACTGATCTCTTTTTCCTCGGTATACGACCAGTTCTTAACCTCATAGTGGAATCCGCCGCTGCCAGAGTCTTTTTGTCATCTTCATCAGGAACCTTAGCACTCTCCACCGAAGAACTGCTAAGACGACGAGGTGTCGCACAGTAAGCCGTTGACGGATTACTGTCCAATTCCGTTGGTTCTGCACGACTCTCCATGGGTTCCTCGGCGTTCCTGGACGAATCCTCTTCACTCCTCGTCCAATAAGCAGACTGTACTCCGGAAGCCATTTTAACTTTACCTACAAAAATGACGCCATACATTTCTCCACTTATCTTCAACATTTCTCACTATCCTTTTTTTTATACATATATAATGCCTCTGCACAATTTCCAGTAAAGTGCACTCATCTTCAAATGACACATAAGCACCGAGACTTCTCATATTTTCTAGGTCGAGAATACTTCCCCAACTCATCAAGTATTCCTAGCATATAAGTAGCAACCATTCCATCCATAAAGTAGGAGGCATGTACTCACCTACTGACTGCATAGCGCTGCTTATCTCGTTGGGCTGAAGCCTAGAGAGTTTAGGAATGAGGCTTGGCGTCATCTTCGAAGAATCAGCGACCGGACTAAGAGGAATCTTTGCCGACTGTTGCGAGGTATTGTCCGACTGACTTTGAGAAAACAAACTCCTTTGATTCTTTTGGGACTGTGGCTGTTGTTGAGCGCAACGACGATCGCTTCTTCTTGTTGGCTGAGGATGCACTTGAGCCTCGTGTTTCCTCTTGCGACTGACGTCAACGTTCTCACTGTTCTCATTGCAGATCGATCTACACTTGCTACAAAGAACCTGCCTCGGTCTCAGTCTCACGGTAGGCCTGGCATTTTTATATCTCGCCGGTGGATTAATGTTACGTCGAAGATCTATCTTCGCCGCAATAGGCGGTCCTCTCTTCTCTTGAAAGTAACTAAATCGTGCAGCTATCGTGGCCAGTTTGTCACCGTCTGGATCAGGTACAGGTTCAGGAGGTTGAACGCCGCAAGGAAGTCCCCTGGAACATTAAACGTCTCTCATAGAAAAGGATCTTTCTTTTGATATATACAATACGCATATACTAGAACACACATACAATATTTAAATATTATACGTATATCGTTGAAGAGCTCAGGAACCGGCCTACACGCTCCCTTCGCAACAATCTCTTCGTTGCAGAGAATTTGTACGCGCGCTTTATGTAAACCCGTCAGATAGGGCGGGGGCCTTTGTTCGGCCAAGAGAACGAGGCGAGTATATTCTTGAAAGCAACGAATTCTCGAGGCACGAGAATGAAATCGACGATGCCGAGATAACGATCACGAAGGTAGCCTCAGGTAAGTGATTATTAGGCAATGAGCAAACACGTTTGTATTTGCTAGCTGGAGTAGGAACAGCACACCCACATGAAGTATTGATTCGAGAGGCAGACAATGAGCGACAGACGCTTGCCATACCTATTATGTTTTCAGATCTCAAAAGTACTTTCAGCAACGTCTTTTAACAAAATACAGATAATCCGTTACTCCGAGGTTCTTTTGCTGATTTGGCCAATCGCAGGTTATTTACGAATTCACAGATTCACGTATTACATCACACGACGTTTGCATCGTAGCTTCTGGCTGGGTACCTCGTTTCTCACCAGTGCCGCTGAATTCTCGCATTGTAAATGTGGCGAGTAATTAAGCAAGATGCAATTAGAAAGATTCTTCTGAAATGAGTAATGAGTTTTAACGGCATTCGCGTCAGCACGGTCTTTCGCCTTGTGTACCGGGTATCAGTTCTTTGTTCGGAATTTCCTGTCCATGAGAAATACACGAATCGAAGGATCCAGAACAAAAGGAACTCTCGGAAATATTACTGATTATTGGTTCATTAAGCTCGGTTAATTAAGAGGATTTTCAATCGTGCCTACCCTTCGGCTCCCTGCCAGACACGTCTTACGGTACTTTGCCGCCGTCGCAGATAAGATTGGCGTTTTCTGCTAAGATCCCTAAAAGTTGGTTTTCGGTTTCTCTTTCATAAGTCTCTAAGTAAGCCTCCCCTACCTAACTCATATGTTACGGTTCTTTGTCACTTTTTTTCTGGCTTGACGAGCATCACGAGTCCGGTATCGAGCGCATCTACGTGGAGCCTTTGTGTTGTTCCTGAATAGTCTAGTACCCAGGTAATATACCTAGCTACAATACGTGTCTCGAACGACAACGATAACTCAGTCAAAGAATCGGCGTATAATCAATGGCGGATTCAACGTAGACGGTCTTTGCTGTAATACTCAATGTATCCTATTTATATCCATTTTCGAGAAGATGGTGAATTCCTTAAACATTGCTGGTTTGATGATATCCAAGAACGCGAGGAGGGGCGTTTACGGTTTCCATCGAACCGTGATTCATTAGGACAACCATCAATCAAATTCCAAAATGGTTTCCAACCCGCATGATGCTTGATACACAGTGACGGCCACCGCCCATCATCCAGGCACAATTTATGAGAGATACTGCTCGCGGTATGACTTTTATATTTCCTAATAACTTCAGGATAAAGAATAGCTATAAATAAGGAAGACGCTGTTAAGGAAAGGTGCTCTTGCGATGTACGAAGTGCTTTCAATGTTTTATCCCTGGTCGATTCCTGACAGGCATGAAAGAAACCGGACCGACGTAATAACGTGGACGGTTTCAAGATGGCTGCTAGAAAGAAAGACCTTCATAGTTGCGTCACTGTGAGGGAAAGAAAGGAATTTCATGATCGTCGGTACATTAACTACCTTCGATCTACGTTCTTGCACGATTCCGGGGGACGTGCCTTACCGGACTTGTAAAATTGCATTGCCTTCCTCGATATTACATTTCATGAACTCTTGCCTGCCGAATACTTGCAATAACGTCAGATAAGGATATTTCGAGCGAATGTTAAATCAAATTTAGTCTTGTGTGATAGATGAATATAAATTGGAACATATGGATACATGTCAAGCGGTGCAGCCTAAATAAATTATTTATTACATTTATCTTGACTGTACTCGTTTCAGGTCTTATATTCTAATTTAAATTCCAAACGAACATTGATTCTGATAGATTAACGAGCCCGAATAATATTAGCTATGCTTCTAAGTTTTTATCAATTCCAAATAACAGTTCCGCTAATCTATTCCATTGATAACGTAATTAATTAGCTCCAACGGATTGACTAAAATCCAAAATCATTCTTGACACAGCAGTAAAAGCAAGTTTTATTGATTGAAGCTACGTGTTATGTAGAGACGTACAACGTTACGTAAGTTAAACTTAATCGCGATAACTGTCTTAATTTTCTTTGATGACACAAGTCGGATCACAGAGACCCTGGATTCACGATCGATCAAGTCGCGGTCGACAAAATGCAAATAGAGTCACCGGTGTCACGGCAAATGATAAAAATAAATAGCGAGACGTAAGCTAAAGTGGTTAGGTATACCAGAAGGGCTAAGAGATGCATATGTCGAGAACGTTACAAGATTTTCAATCAATTCAAAATTATGAATATTTTGTCGAACCAATTTCCGCGCATGGCTGAGTAGTGAATATCGCGTGTCGCACGATCATTTGATCTTTCTAGTAAAGAGAGAATAAATCCTACAGTATCGCTCTTCCTGTATATTTTTATTTTTTTTACTGGGTTATTATTTTTGTTACAAGATTCTCCTAGTGCATCATCATAATTTCAGTAGGAAGGACGCCATTATTTACCCTTCCTGTGACAGAAGAGACATACGCGATTGTTGAATCACCGTCACGATTCAAACTCCTCACTTGTAAATGCGCCTTCATGCCGTTATACTAAACCAACGTTAGAAAAAAAACATGAGTCATGAATAATCGCGGTTTCTCTAGAGGCGAAGAATCTGGAATTTCTGGAGGCGTATATTCAACCAGGTCTGAACACAAAATGTAGACTTTTATAGCTAATCGCACGAAATATATGTACAGAAATCTTGTCTAAATCAGTAATACAGAGAACAACCTTGATCAGCATCCTTAGTAATCTGATAGCAAATGAGAGGATTCGACAAGTCAGAAATATCGATAAGGTTTCCGTCTCTTCTTTGCTATTGGGCATTTGGAAATACCAAATCTTTATGAATTAAGTACTTGAAGAAGATTGTAGCAATGATATCATAGATGCATAAGGTAAGGTATCTCAAGATATTGAAGATTGGCGATAAAGAGAATCTTATGGAGCCGTCGGCAGATTGTAAAACGAATACTGTGATAAAGGCTTCAAACGTTTGATCAGGCCTATTGAAAATTCCTAAAGTACGTAATGATGATGGTGGATCAATGAAAAGTTGCGAAAATCTATCACTGAATGGTGAGAGCGTGAGATTGATTCGTATCACTGGTTGAAAGCCTGTGCGGAGGATTTTCAGCTTTCGAAAGGCTCGCAGCTGTTTGACAATGCGCGACAGGACGTCAGGCTTAACGAGGACACCTTCATGGGAATGTCTATTTCTAAGACAACTGACTTCCCTAAATCAGTTTATTAAGTGTGCATGAGTTAACCAAATATCACTGCAATAAAATAAAAATGGATTATCGTTGGAAGATCTAGAAAATCGAAGACATATCGACATTGCAAAGAGAACCTTGTAAGCGCAACGATGACACACGTTCAATCCATCTCGAATGTGAGTATACAACAAAAATAATCATTCAAAAACTCATGATTATTCAAGGGAAGACCCTCGCGAATATGTTACACAAGATAAAAATAACACCACCATGTACAATTTGTAATAATCGACGATACAAAAATCATATCCATTGCACTGTCCATGAAGAGGTTGAAACAGGGAAAACGAAAACTTTCGAACTGTAAGTCCTACAATGATAAGCAATATACCACTTACTGCGGAAAAATTCAAGCTTTCCAAAGGTACATATCAAATTTATCTAGGTTAAACGGTTCCAGAGGAAAGCCCGACAACAGATAGGACTCTGTGTAAAGTTACTAAAGTACAAGGAAGGCATATTTCATTATGAAACGTGGGCTTACCTCTTGGTGACATCGAGCAGGGCTCCTTGGAAGGATTTAGTTCCATGATCGAACGAGACGACGATGATATCCGGTAAAGCAGAGTCAACAGTCACGAGGATCTTTTCACCCCTGACAAGGACCGGAGCGGACGGGGTCTCAGCGTCCGCCATATTGGTTCGTTAGAATTATTGCCCGACTCTGTAGTCTGTCCGGATGACGTGAGGAGCTGCTCGCTTGTTGCGCGGGGTGCAGAGAGAAGAGGGCCCACCGATGCCGCATGCACAGCTGTGAGCTGGGGCTGCGACTGACTCACGCAGGCGCAAATGCTTTCCTTCTTCAGTGCCGTTAGATTTCTTACAGTGCCCTGCGCTCGAGCGACGTTCACGTCAGATTCCTGTGGTTGGATGAGAGTTGAACCAAATTTTTCTGGAGACGAAAGAAATCGTTTTCGAGTGACCGTTGACAAGAATAATTTCTGAGTTCTGCCATATTATTCACATACACGGAAATGATCTAGAGAAACCTGTATGGCGATTTGAAAGGGTTCTTTATTTGAAAGGGGTGCTTTAGAATAAGGATACATAAATAACTAACTCAAATTAATTAATCATATTATTCAGTTCAGACGATGGGAATATAGTATGCTGGTATAAGATTCTTATTAATGGTACTATTTTGGAATAGTATGTACGGCACTGTTTTGGGGGTTTAATGCTTGCTTAGGTACCATGACTGGACTACCCTGTAAATACGGACGTGATGGTACTCGCTGTTAGGGTTAGTTAGTTTTTGGAAATGGTAGAAAATGAAATTTTTGAATGCTAATGGACGTTTGAATATACCGTGGCGTTATGCATCACTAACTGCTATGCATAATGGACTGAAATAATAACAAGTTGGTTCTTCTATAAATGCTCATCCAATCCATAGATTACTAGATTACTATGAATCTATTTGAAGATCAAATTTTTTATTGCAAATATTATTTTAATCTAGCAAAAGGCTTGTAATGTATTTCATTAGTCAATCATAAATTCAATGAAATACATAGAAATTAACCCTTACGATATTCATGGCAGTTTTAAACATTTCATCAGAATCGACTCTCACGTTCATAAACTCTAATTAATAAAACGTCTATAAATTCTTCCACTAAAATGTGGTCACATGCAAAGAGCCAAACATAACTTTTGTCCACGAAATTATTTAGTCGCTTGTCGCGTCGACTTCTTGTACTTTGTACCGAGAGGGAAAAACTATTTCTTGTGAATGCCACATGTTCGGGTAACTTAAACAGAATGACCTTGAACTTAATTCATTCCGTTAATACCACGTCGTTCAAGAACTCCCCAAAAATTTGCATCCTGTATCATTTAACTAGCATAAAATATATTATCTTCCTTTCTTTTTCTCTTATTCTATCGGTTAAAATACCTAGTTTTACGTCTCCCAATAAAGAATTTCATAATGACAATATCCGCATTGAATTTTGAGATATGCACGATACTAGTTCTGATAATTCTAACGTACAAGACATAATAATAATATTGGGAAGATGGCAGTGACGTACCAACAATCTTGGTGCCACCGACTTTAGGATTTGCGTGTGCGCTTTGCTTATTCGTTGTCGGAGACCAGAGGAGGCTTGCGGTTCACGGTAAGCAGACGAAATATGTGAATCTTTACACAATTCTTTTTATAAACATTATTTCTTGCTTAGGATTCGAAGGATCGTGAGACAACAACTTTAGTAAATATATTAGCCATGTTCATAATATATCAGAAATAGAAATGTATAATTCCTCATTTAATATGGCCATACAACGAACCTGTGTTTCTGTATACACGGGCTGGAACTGCCAGTCGCTCTCCTATGAAACAGTCGATATCTAATTTTTACTTTTTTCTGTAATGTTATTTAAATGTGAAAGAAATCTGTATAAACCGTCCAAGGAACGATGAAAAATAATTCCTATACAGTATGAGAAGGTCCAAGAGAATCATCCTGTAAAGTGTCTAGACGCCTTGTGAATATCTCAGGGACATTGTATGTTGCATGAATTTAATCGCGACAGATTACTTTCCCTCCTGATAAAATCTATTCAGTATCTCACTCTAGTAAATAACAGTCAGTATATGATAATAGATTATTTTTCTATTCCCATGATACATTAATTTTTTAAGTTACTTGTCGTGTGGATTGTTGCTGTTTTACAGACTTATCGGATCTTCTTTTCTAAATAATTAAAAATAATTGTTGATATACAATCGACACGAAGTAACTATATGCACAGTGAGTTGACAATCGTATAAAAATTCGTATAGTTTTATTAGTAACCCAGCAAATACAAACAGTTTCATATATTGAATATTAGAAAATTATGTTCAAGAAAATTACAGTTATAAGATGTCCTGTTATAATCCTTGATTAAGAACTAGGACCTTATTGTCAATATGTAACTGTTATTTTGAATCTGTTAGGAACTACTTTACTATTTGACATTACCGCACTTCGAACCCGTTTCTACTCGGTTCACGATCTCTTGCACTATACAGGTCCTGATAAGATTCTCTGGGTCTGCACGACATAGATTCTTACAAAATGAATGTGTTTTACTTTTCAATCCTGTTCCCCTTTCGCTTCGGCTCGTACTGTGTCGAATTCTCTGATGTTGAACAAACGTGATCCCCCCATACGATCCCTCTGACGCTTATGCCTTTTCCAGAAACGCGTCCAGGAAACCCTCTTCGAAGAAAATGACGACCGATAGACTGGACTTAGATAAGCCTCTCTGGGATCAGAGCACGTTCCTGGGCAGATGGCGGCACTTCGCTTGGGTTACCGATTTCCGTACTTGTATCGTATCCGAAAAGGAACTTTATGCCGCTAAGAAATTATGCGAAGATTACAGGTGAGGTTGTATTACCGGGAATTTACGTATTCCGAATGTTTGATATTAACATAGTCATCGCGATACAAAGAAAAGGTATGACAATATTTTGTTTAAATATGAATCTCAAAAAAAGATTGTCTAAATAATTTGAAACCACGGTATCTACATACGTGATTCCAGAAATAATGTCTTACGTTAGCCAAATGATTCAACAATTTTCAACAACTGCTCAAATAGTTTCAAGGTGCTTTTGTTGTATTGTGTCGTCACTGGATGCATCATGGACATAATGATGAACTCTGAGCTTAAGTAAAATTGATTATAAACGTAATTATAAAAAGTGCCAATGACGATGTATTCTTTATATGATATGACACGTATCGTAAAAGTCAAGGGAATTCGTATGGATACGATGAGCTAGTGATTAATCCTATGACCCGTGGAATATATTACGTCTTCAATGAATCCGATTATTCCACGGAATGCAGAAGGAACAAAAAATCTGTTCTCCTTGCTGTACAAAATAATAGTAAAGATTACGAAGTTGAATTAATGTACCTGAGTAGTAATATAATAAAGCTGATAAAAGCCTCGTGAGACGACTCGTATCTAATCTCATTTTGTCTAAAGGCTCGCATTATTTTACAAAGTTTTCCGAAATGATATCGCGTCTGAATGTTCTACTCCTTTATGCAAACATTTTCCAAAACTTAAATATTCACTTCTTTATTGTATACAATGTGTATACATATTTCCTTACGTAATTGACTTTCGGCCTGCTGTTAATTATTTCCTTTTAGCTTGCTGCCGCTATATCGCCTACAACATTACTGCGATGAGTGTTGATTGCACATAAAAAATTAAAGGTCAAACCGGAGACTACACTATGCTGATTTATATATGATATCTTTCAATCGGCTGTACCTTGCACATACGAATTGAACGAAAATAAAAGTTCCTAGAAGTATCCTCGAAAGCATTATGAGACTTGAATTCGAAAATAGAAATCTCCGTAAGAGAAATAATCAGAGGCCTTGAACTTTCTTAAAAATGTGAGAGTGCCCTCACTAAATGACTGTAGTAGTTTATGTAGCTAGATAATATTCAAAATGTAAAAGAAATACTGTATTCGTCTTATCAAGAATAACCAAAAATTGAAAACAACATCCCATCGTTAAACGATAATTTTGAAATCAGAACTTTGCGTTTCTGCAAGTCTCATAACAGCTGCGTTTATTTTGCCTTGCAGGCTTGGCAAAGAACCAGCGGGTACAACCAGGGAGCAGATAATATACGCAAAGAAGCTCTACGAATCTGCATTTCATCCGGATACCGGTGATCTACAAAATGTCTTTGGTAGAATGTCCTTCCAGGTACCGGGCGGAATGGCTGTCACTGGAGCCATGCTACAATTTTACAGGTAAATTCATATACAAGGAAGTTAATTTTTGTTTAAGATGAAAAAGTCTTACGAATCTCTTGCTCTTCTTTCCAGAACCACCACAGCCGTAGTTTTTTGGCAATGGGTCAACCAGTCATTCAATGCATTAGTAAATTATACAAATAGAAATGCAAACAGTCCTGTAACAACGGCACAACTAGGTACAGCCTATGTAAGCGCAACGGCCGCAGCAATGCTAACAGCAATAGGATGTAAGGCCTTTTGGGAAAAAAGGGCGAACCCCCTTATGGCTGTAAGTCGCCTAAATTTAATTCCCAATTTCATTCAGATTATTTTATCATAATCAATGCACGACGATGATTCTGTGTTAATTCATTCCTCGTCGAAATCTTCAGAGATACGTTCCCTTTGCGGCTGTAGCTGCGGCGAACTGTGCCAATATTCCTTTAATGAGACAGAATGAGATACGAAGCGGTATAGAATTGAGCGATGAGAACGGTAACAAGCTCACTAGATCGAAGGTAATTTAAGTTTTATCTAGTTTTACCATCGTTTCCGATCATTCGCTCAAAATTAATGTAATCCCGTGAATGGTTCATGCTTGATCGAGCAATTGATTTCAGATTGCTGCTGTGAAAGGTATCAGCCAAGTGGTCATCTCTAGGATCGTTATGTGCGCTCCTGGCATGCGTATGTATCATTATAGTGCACCATAGTACATCGATGATGTACGTCTTTACAGTGCATTGCCTGATTTTATCGTACAAGGTAATTTCACTGAAGATTAATGATCTGTGCTCTATGTTTATGCAGTTATTCTACCCCCTATTATGGAAAAGTTAGAAACATATGCTTGGATGCAAAAGATTAAGGCACTTCATGCACCTATGCAAGTGCTGATGGTCGGCTGTTTGTAAGTATATTTTTCTATTGGAAAATTTATGATTTAATTGTAATTTTTACTGAATCTTTTTGAATATTTTAGCCTGACTTTTATGGTACCCACGGCGTGTGCTTTGTTCCCTCAAAGATGGTAAGGAAAAGTGTAATTTATCTTTATAAAGAATGTCATTCTTAATGAATGGGTCAATATCTCATTATGGTGACAATGATTTTTTAAGTATGTCATTTCCCTTTACGTCATGATTCGATTAGTCGTTGTCGTAGTCTATTGATAGCACTTGGCCGTGAAGTTGAAAGCTGAATTGGCACTTTGAATGTTTGCCAAAGTATTTATATGTATTAGTAAATGATACTATTACGAATGTTTTGTTATAAAACTTTACTAAGTGTTTCGAGTGCTTAATGATTACAACTTTCTGTTTCTTCTTTTTTCAGTTCAATTGCAGTGAGCACGTTACAACGATGGGAGCCGGAAAATTATGAAATATTGAAGAAAAACTGCCCAGAGGGAAAGATACCAGAGTATCTGTACTTCAACAAAGGATTGTAATGCCGGTAAAGCAATAGTCTTGATAAAAATCATGGTGGAAAATGCACTGATTTAAATGTAGACAAAGTGCTAAAACGTAGACAAAGGATAAAATTTGTTTATCTTCGTAAAAATTATTGACTCTGTTTAATGTGGTATGAGAGTAATATATAGACACAATAATGTGAGGGTACAGAGAGAAGAGATCAAGCCACGGCAGACTAATTTACTAGTGAATTTGTTGGTTCATTAGTCTATGCCTAACGAGCTTTTAATGCGCGGGTAAATTTTTCCTAGTGCTCATGTTACTTCTCATGCTCATGTTATTCCTTCTTGAGCTTCTCAATATTTAGGTACTTCTTTAAGTACCCTTCTTTTGGTAACGCAATAATTTATAACTGCCAATGTCCAATATTTGTGTTTTCATGGTTTAATTATTTTTTAAGTTAAATATTGATGAGACATGAGAATCACAGAGTAATTGGAACTCTAAGAGATCTGTGTTTCAATATATTCTGTTATGGGTTGTATTTACAACGGTGCAGTATTGCAATTTATCATTAAATGAAGGACAATATTGAATGATCCTACATTGAAAGAGATCGCCTTTATAATGTAAGATGATTTGGCAATAAGTTTCTTTAAAATATATGCTCGCAATAATTTTTTCCTAGCAGTATGTTGATGCCTATCAGTTATTGATACATACTTAATGATAATATACCTCACATTTAATTTGAGATTATACCTTCAAAAGCAGTGTAACAACTACCTCCTTTTGTCAAGGTGTCACTCTCAAAGATACTGCCATGTATATTTTAGGAATCTATTAATAAATGTTACAAAATAACTGATTGTAAATGAATTCTAACTGGTAAACTTTATTTCCATAAAATAGCCCATTAAAAAAGTTATAATTACTTCATGTTTATTTAAGAATAGAATTAAATGTTAGGTCTGGAGTGTGAAGGCACTTGTACCTGCGGTACATAACCAATTCTCTCTTGTATGACATTCTGAGGTAATTTTTGATTCCAAGTAGGAGTATTGAAACTTGCATGCCTTTCAGATTCCTTCTTTGCTTCTTGTTCTTTTCTCATTGCCTCATATTCCTGGAGATCATCTAGTCTGAGGGCAATTCTTGTTGGACTACGGCGAATCATCCTGTTAAACAAAAATTAGTCTTTTCCATAACTGAATTTCCTTCAACAATATAAGGGTTAATCTTCTGATTAGATTTGTGTAAAATATTGGCATTTTGTAATATGTATTTTAGAAACTTAGAAATATTTCATACAGAATTGGGGCCCGGGTCCCTTCATTAAAGCCGTCCCTGTTACAAATTTACAACATGGCTGAGAACTCCGAAAAACATAACTCTATGATAATATTCGAGAAATCAAATATTATGTCGAGTTTCGTTCTGAGCTAAAATAATTTCCAATCTGGGAAATAATATATTTTATACAAAATGATTTTAAAAAGTGTTACACGATTGGAAATTATACAGGCAAAATCGTGAAAATGCGGGTGCAACGAGAGATTCAGTTGCTGTAAACACGCTTCCGATCGACTGCTGCAATTTTCACGAAACCTGGCTCAGCGGCACACACCCCCTTGTAGAAAATTGTAAATAACTATAATTTAAGGACTCGGAAAGGATACACCGGCACGAAAGGATGCTTTACTTGGAAGATTATGTTGAAAGTACGTAAAAATGAAGCGGACTCAGCTCACTCAGCCTTTTGAGAAGAGTACTACCCTTTCTAAATATACACTCTCTTGCAAGAGTTGGGAATTTGATTCTCATGCTACTTATCTTGTTAATGTCATGCAATTACATGGAATTTAAATAATTTTTTTATTAGTTTTGCAGAAAATTCATAAGCTACTTTGATTTTATTAAACTTTTATGATAAGTAGTTTCATACTTTTTGGTTAACTTAATATTTTTTGACTGGCTAATACAACCATCTATGTTCAATGATGCATTTTTAAGTTACTCTTATATACTGATGATGATTAGATCAATTGAAGTACAATTTCATAATTCTCACAAGTTTAGTATATATTTAGATTCATTGGAATTTTTATACGAGCATTTCTTTTATACCCTTGTTTTTGGTTATGTTGAATAACCTTTTGTAACTATTTCAGTGATCGAGCATCTCCCACAGGAGTTGAGGGACCGTTTTACTGAAATGAGGGAGATGGACTTAGGTGTTCAAAGTATGCCAATTATACGATCAATTAAGTCCTTCTGTTAATACGATGTTAGAGATCAACAAATTTTTCTTCAGACTCGATGGACAGTTTGGAAAAGAAGGTGAAAACCTTCTTCTCGAACGCCAAGAAAATGAAACCTAGCGAGAAGGATGCGGAATACGAAACAATTAGGAAAGAGTATTACAAGACATTAGAGGATGCGGATGAGAAGGTGCACCTAGCAAACCAGATGTACGACTTGGTGGATAGATATCTAAGAAGATTAGATCAAGAACTGCACAAATTTAAAATGGAGCTCGAGGCTGATAACAAGGGCATTACTGAAGTTTTGGAAAAGCGCTCCTTGGAATTAGATCAGCCACCTACGAATAGTAGTCAAAAGGAAAATCGTTATAGCTTTACACCAAGTAGATCCCGTGACAATCACAGTCATTGTAAGTCAATCCGCACCAGCATAGTGGAAACTAATATTAAAAAGTATTATTCACATAACCAAATTGTATCTCCTTCTTCAGCAGCACGAGCAGAAAAGAGGAGAGATTCAAATGCATCGTCCGCATCAATAGAGAAACGATTAGCGGTAGAAAAAATTCCTCCGAGTCTTCCTGAGTCTCGACCAGCATCAGCCAATTCTGGACCCATTATTGCTGCCACGAGTCTACCACCAACCCCTAACGCAATTGCCAACTCAGTCGGCTCAGTCAGCTATAATCTTGGCCATATTGGTGCAGGTGGTAATGCTATTGCAGCAGCCGCTTCGCAGGCGATTGCTGCCACGCAGCAGATGCAACAAGGAAGACGAACTGCAAGTCTGAAAGCTAGTTATGAGGCCATCAACACTGGTGGGGTCCATGCAGCTGAGTTCAGTAGAGAATTGGCCGGCGCCGCTCAAACCGCCATAGCAGCTATTCAGGAAACAACTAAAAAGCATAAGAAGTGCGCTACCTCGCCTACATAATTCTCTAAAAAGAAACACATTACAGAACGAACTAATTCTAAAATATTTGCTTTCAGAAAAGTAACAACTACTGTTCCCAGCTCAAGTGTTATTACTGCCGCAGTTCAGCAACCTGTTTCACCGCCAGTAGTGACCGCACCGGTTGCGGGTACAGATCCAGATAATCCAGATTGGACCTATGATCCTAACGAGCCAAGATATTGTATTTGTAATCAGGTATCTTATGGAGATATGGTCGCCTGTGACAACTCTGATGTAAGTACAGCTTATAAAACTGTATGGATCATATATAGAATATATTATAAAAGGCCTTTGAAAATTATTATAATCATTGATCTCTTGTACTTAGTGTCCATTCGAATGGTTCCATTATCCATGTGTGGGTATAACAGCTCCACCAAAGGGCAAGTGGTATTGTCCTCAGTGTACATCTTCTATGAAGAGACGTGGAGGACGGAAAAACTGATTGCGGTATAATCAATCGAACAATAATAAAAAAGGATTGCTACTACCTCTTAGGTACTGTCTGTTGAATATCAGCTTAGCTAGGAAACCGTCAACTCTGATTTCATATGACATTTTAATTGCGTTTATAGTTTAAGAAGTGGTGGTTGCATCGTTAACTCCAGATACTTGGCTTCTGTTTTAAGTGCAGCAAGACAGGATGACTTTAGGCAAATAGTTTCGATTTGCCGTCTGTTTCTCTTCTTTTACGTCTAAACGGGACAATGGGATAAATGGTGTTACTTATTTTCCATGTGTTATATATGCGTTTTCGCATTCAATTTTACGTGAGGAAAGACTTTGTTTTTTTGAAAAGCCAGGAATCTTTCGTGGCCTCAATATCCTTTTGCACCGTTCTGAACTGAGCTAAGCATAAAGAATTTTTTATATTACTTTCCCTAGTTCTTTTTGCAAAAAGAGAACGGGTCAAAAGCGTTCTTTTACGATCTGAAATCGAGGATGCGGTTCTAAAATTGTGTCCATAATGTTGTGTGGCATCATATAACTTAAAATGATCTTAATGTGTTTCGAATAAACTCGTCAATCGAAATCCACTTGGTAATTCGCTGAGTACGTGACCGAGCGAGCAATAAAATTATACATGCTCTACGCTTTCAGAAAACAAGGAAAAACAGAAACAATGAAATATACAAAAGTGTCTGGTTTCTGGACAAAGATATGTAATAACTTCAAATGTGTAATAAAGCAAAAGATGCAGCGGTCGCGTTCGTTGTACTAATTATTATTATGTACCTTATCCGTTTGGAACCAAATATGTAAATAGCGTCATAAATCCATTCTTTGGATTGACACATAAAGCATTGACAAAATATGAAACAACTGACTACTGATCATGATTTTTCTTATATGTATAAATAATGTAGCGGATTTCACACCGCGTTATGGAGGCGAAGTGATTTTAATCTTTAAATTACTATTCTTAAACTTTTATCTTGAAATTATTTAGCCGTTATATTAACAATCTTAAAAACACATTTAATTGCTATGGCTCCTAACAAACCTGTCCTTATGGCTGATCATTATAAAACGTCATATGCCCGTAATTTTGATCAACAAAATTTGATAGATCAAACGGTGATGTGTATTGATCAAACTAAAGAAATTAAAGAATCGAAGCCAATAGATTCAGACATGAAGACGACATATAGTAAATCCTACGATACAAAATATTTGGATCCTTCATCTTCTGATTATTATCGACAATATTCCGCAATGAATCGGACAACCCTTGAAAGTATGCATGAGAAGTATGGCTTTCAAAGAAATCCAGCTCATGCCGCAAGGACTGCTCTTTACACAAGATATACACCGTACGAGTGGGTGCAAAATCAAATAAGGGTTTATAATGAAGCTGATTCAAATCGGCATTTTTCTGAATCATTACGGAAGGATACTGTTCGTTTGATGCGGTTTGTTTTACATTTTACGTTCTGGCATAAAATACTCCAGTTAAACTGGGTTTAGTTAATGTAATATATAGTATTTGCTGTTTCATTGATTTCGTACAGGGAAGCTGATGAGAGAGTGCAGGATGGACAGAAGGAAACAGGTCGAAAGCTCGGTGAAAGAATCACTGACATATCATTCTGGCGCAATGAAGTAGCTTCTGAATTGGAAAGAATAATTATTGAGAATGAGAAAATGCAAGAATGTAGAAAGACACTTAAAAAAGCTATACAGGATCTCGAAGCTCCATTGCACATCGCTCAAGAGTGTTTATATAATCGCGAGTCACGGAAAGGTACATATTACAAAAATAATTTGTTGAGTTGATAATTGTCTTATACAATTCTGGTATGTTTTTTAGGTACCGAACTCGTGCATGATCAAACGGAGCAAGCACTGCTTAAAGAAATTGAGACGGTACTAAATTGTCAAAAAAAATTGGAACAATTTACCAACAAATGCATAAAGCAGGTAAGCCCCATATCAACGAAAAAGAAATATAAAATAAAAAGAAACGCTATATCTTTATCACTATTAAAATATACTTATGTACATACAATTTTTTCCTACGATGCATTAAAAAAAAAATGTTTCAGCTTCAAAGAGGCAGAGCAGCTCAAAACGAATTGGACATGGATATTAATAATAAAGAAGGTGCTTTGGGGATTGATACCACGTGTCATCAGTTAAATAACTTCAGTAGAGGTCTACAGTATTATAGCGGGATCGAGAAATATGACCCCAGGTAAAAAAAAACAATTTCAATGAAAAACAAATTATAACTTCTCTTATAAAACTCTAATTTCTGACCTCCTCTAGTATCACAGAAGCCGAATCCTGGGCAGAGGCTTCGAATAGCACCGTGAAAAAATCTCAAAATGAAAGAGCAACGTCGTGCCAGCTACGTAGCGACATTGAAACCATGATAAATACCGTGGCACAAGAAATGTGGAATGCTTGGAGTAATACGAATAATGCTTTGGCACGAAGATCTGCAGAGATGCTCGAAGCCAAGAGTAAACTCCTAATTCATTTATATAAGGTAAAAAAACCTTGAGGATGCCCAATAAAATTCTAATATGCCTTAATATCAAATAACTTCTCACGCTGAAATTGTAGATTCAGCAGGAGATTTTCAATGTTGAAAAGACTTTAGAATTAATGCGCAAAGCTATAGCTGATAAAAGTGCAGCTCTGAAAGTGGCACATACACGTTTAGAAGCAAGAACTCATAGACCACAATTAGAATTGTGCAAGGACTATGCACAGCTTAGGTATGTTCTGTGTAATGCTATGTAATTATTGTATGTTGTAAAATTCAACTAATTCACTGTTTAGAATGGTATCGGAAGTGGAAACTATTAATTCTATGATACACGACATGCATGTTAAGGTGCAACAGAGTGAAGCGCAGCATCAACAACTTTTACGCACAAGAGCTAATTTAGAAACGGATCTTAAAGCAAAGGTCGATGCACTTTTTGTAGATCGTGAAAAATGCATGGGAATGCGAAGAAGTTATCCTATTACAGCCACTGTTGTTTATTGACAGCTTATCGATATTCTTCCCAATAAACACAAGAGAGATCAGTGATGGATCCTTCCTGGTTCAATTTCTTAATCG
Source organism: Calameuta pygmaea (assembly GCA_031762395.1). Taxonomy (NCBI): domain Eukaryota; kingdom Metazoa; phylum Arthropoda; class Insecta; order Hymenoptera; family Cephidae; genus Calameuta; species Calameuta pygmaea. Next base: position 525,239 of record JASANN010000252.1, read on the forward strand.
ATAGACCAAGTAATGGTTGAGCAAAGGACGACTCTTGTGTTTGTTGGGTTTGTTTTATAAAGTTGTGATTTATATGTACTTTGTATAATATATTTATTTTTATATCACTATATTGTTCCCACTCGCTGTATATATTATGCTTTAGATAATTATTATAGAATAATAAGATATGGGTAATTTTACAATTTTATATTCAGTGATACAACAATTACGCACAGCTGACGTGTTGTCTGAATTGCATCCTTTAGTAAGAAATTTTTTAAATTGATAATATTTTATTTTGCCTTCGATTGGAAATTACGATTCCCTGAGGAGTAATTTACATTGGGATATCAATAAACGTCTCTGCAATAAAGTGAAGATAACGTATCTAAAACTATGAGGGTTGACTACTGTACATACACGCAGTCTATATATTTACGCTTACTGTATCGTATCGTTGTGAATCATTAATGTATGGATAAATGTATAAGTCTGGTTCAAGAAATTGAAGTCACATGTTTTGCTAAATAGTTAAATAAATATGATGATAAACGTAAAAGAAAAATTGTGTGTAAGCATTAAAATAAAATTCTTATCAGTACGTTAAACTAGTCGGTGGCATGTCTCGCATTTCATTTATGGAACGATCACTGTTATTTGATAATGGAATCGAAAAGTATTTATGTAGGCGTTTCAGAAAATATTAGTATAAAAAGGTGAAATTTTACGTGATGGCTCAGTATTATTAAATAAGTTCATGTAATAAGTCGTATATGAATTATTTAAATATTTAACAATACCTCATGAGCCCCAAGTTTTATTCAGTGTCAATAAATAATTTTTGAGAGGAGCTACATTCTCATGGCAAAAACATGTATAGTTTTCGTTATCTCAAGACACTCCCTGTAGCCTTTTGCATAATTTCACTATATGGAAATGCCAATAAAATTTTGTCGAGCAACTCTGAAAATCGTAATGTGCATTTTTTTAATGCGGTCAATTGTGAACGAGATGATCGAAGAAACGAGCATGTTGCAGAGATAATTGGAGAATTAGTGAAACTGCATAATAAATCTTCGGAAATTTTGGAAATTTTATTATTGCAAAAATATTCTCCTTGTAATGATTTCGTGATTGATCACGTTCTGAAAACCATTAATCATATCTCTATCCTTGTTACTGGTATGAATTAAAAAAAAATATTCATGTGAGACCAGAAGAAAAATGAATTTTTTTGTTTTTAGATGGAAAAGTTAAACGTAGGCTTGGTATGTATTCGCAAAAAAAACCAAAAACTTATTTTATACCAATTTTCAATAATACGATACTGGATTTGCTGGAACGTAAGTCTACATGGAATCCTCGAGCACTTTATATTTGCATTGCTGAAAGTAAAAAGTCTGCCGTAGAAATAATAACGGAATTGTGGAAAAAATTCGTTTACAATATCACAGTGATTATTCCTACAGAAAATATGCAAGCAGGTGAAATGGCAGTTAAAAGTAATTAAAATAACATTATCATTATACATTAATATTGCTGTTCACGGTATTTATAGATAAACAAACTTTTGTATACGAGACATACACGTGGCGTCCTTACTATCCAGAGGGATATTGTGGGCCACCGAAAATACACAATATTATAAGATTCGGGGGAACTATGAAAAATAAAAAATACTTATACAATGATAAAATTGGTCTATCGGTACTTCCAAAAAAGTTTAAAAATTGCAAACTTACAATCCAATTCAATGCATGGGAGCCATACTTTTTACGAAATGAAAATCACCCAAAACAAAAGGGTTTTGAAGAACGATTACTTAAACTTGCTTGTAATAAATTATTAGTCCGACTTAATTTAACTGCCACGATATCTCGTAAGATTTTAGGAACGATTCCATACGACGGTGTAGTTGGTTCTATAATACCCCAACTCTGGCATTTAGATAAGGCTGACATTACAGAGCCATATTTACAAGTACGTATATCGATAAACTATCATAACTATGATAAAAAAACATTCAGTGTTCTGTTTATAGGATTCCTTGGTATGGGTAGTACCACAAGTCGAACAGCCCTTAGAATGGTCTAGTTGGATTATGTGCTTCTCCACTGAAACTTGGTTAGCTACAGGATGCACTCTCATATGTGTAGCATTTATGTTAAAGATGATTGGAGAGCGTAACTATTTACTATGGACATGGGGAACTCTTTTGGAAAATGGAATTGGAACGGTATATCAATCAGCAGTCATAAGCTTCTTGAAAACACCATGGATATTGGCCTGCTTACATCTGTGTAATGCATACAAAATGGTGTTACTTAGCTTGCTAGTGACGAATATATACAAAAATGAAATTTTAAGTCAAAAAGATGTTCTCGACTCAGGATTACGAATGAGTAATTATTATACGTATTGCAATAAACATATACATGGCTAGGCTCTGTATGATTTCTAAAAAAATAGAGCACTTTCTTTCCTATACTATGCAATGATACGTTAGTTACAATTAGTACTACGTGATCGCAGACAAGGAATGGGCTCTGATCAGAGTACAAAAATGTTATGATTCTCTATATGTATATTATGCTATATAATATCGTGTTATTATAGAAAATGTATAGCGCTCGCCATTATAAAAAATAGAAAACGTCACGCTCGAATTATTTCATTCGAGCGATCGTACCTTTCACTATTTTTTAATATAAATTAATATTATTTACAGCTTTCATGGACCTGGCTGAAGTATATTTCGATCATACGGATCCAGTCGACAAGGAGGTCCTTAAGAGATATATACCCTGTTCGAATGTTCCTAACTGTTTAAAACACGTGATTACAGATGGAAATCAGGCTGTTTTTACAAATAAAATGACTGCAGAATATCAACTGAATCAAAGGAACTACTCGGCGCTTTATGGTTTTCGCCTACTGAAACCATCAATTACGTACAATGTAGTACTAGTCCTGCGCAAAGGAAACCCAATGATTCCTGGATTCAATAAATATTTCCGGATGGTTTTAGAGGCTGGCATTTTGTCACATTGGATTCAGAATGTCACTCAGGAATATCAATCGTTAAGCAGCGTCTCTTCAGAATGGCGCGTTTTACAATTACATCATCTGAAAGGTGTTTTTGCTTTGCTTGCCTTTGGCCTGAATCTCGCCATAATTACGTGGATCATCGAAATACTTTATTATCGATGGACAAAGAAGATATCTAGCTGATCTATGCAACAAAGAGCTAGTTTCAGGATACCCTGTGGTAAGTTTTAAAATAAATTTTTATTATAACCATCTCATATTTTCGAAATCCATAACAAAATTAGTTTCTGATAGTTTACATCTCTGCAGTACGCTAGTAATAAAAATAATAATAGCAAGAATTACCATCTACTACGCGAGAAGTTTATATTAGTAACGTTGAATATGTAGCACGGTAATATATTAGGCTGACTATATAATACAACGTCTCAACATCGCATATCTTATCACATACATTACTATAACTGTACAGGACTCGCCTAGAGTCGGTGTGAAACATCTTTGAGAAAAAAAAAGTATATATCGATGCATCAAACATCACTCAGAAGAACATTTGTAGTACGTATCGTTAAAATAAAAATTTGAAGTCAAATTAGTTACCTTTCGGTGTAAATAAAAAAAAAAAAAGCTTAATTAATCATTGTATGAGTCACGGGATGTACTCGTTCAGTCGATATTTCTTGTCCATTTAAATTGCGCAATGCTTTCGTATATTTGGTTAGCTGCTGAATCTTCATCGTACTCGTCCTTTAGGTAGTAAATTTTTACGTTTTCCTGGGGATGGCATTCGAGGACATTCCATTTTTCGAAAAGTTTGAAAGAATTCTTTATGGGGTCTACGCACAAACTTTCACCTATTGAAAATAAATGCATTCTCTCGTTAAAAATATTTCTTTGTAGATAATTTATGTTACACTATAACATTTTATTTACCATAGCTGACAATTCCACGATCCAAATTTGTTTTTATCTCTGCAAGTACTTCGCACAATAAATCTCTTTCGGATAAGGATCGTCCGACTAATTTTCTCAATGTAAAGGCACTATAGGTGTATGTATCTATCCATGGTCTTAGTAACGTATGTAAGAATTCCATGCGACTGGAGTGTTCAGGATCTAAGCTGAGCTGCAAATTGTATTTTCAAACATAAAAAATAAATAAATATAAAAATGGTCGGTAAGCATAAACCTAAATAAATTTTTTGAATTTTGCATATTCGAAATTATATATACCTTGTACTGAAGTTTTTTCGTTTGTTTCTTACGATTATATTCCTCATCCGAACTGTCGTCGAAATTTTTAGCAAATCTTTTGCTCCACAATTCGTCTTCCAAATAACTTTCCTGAATATAAAATGATAACAATTACAAATTTCGATTAACAATATTCTTTTCACAAAAACGCCAAACGTACCTCTTTCAACGTGATGATACCCGTCACCGCAAGGTTACCTATAGCCTCTAGTACGATCTGCTCCAAATCCTGGCAAGGTTTGCAAAAAATGAACTCGTATTTAAGAATATCACAGACCTTGAGCGTTTTTTCCAACAGAACATCCTGAAAAACGCTAATGTTATTTTCGGCAATGGCCCGTGGGTCATTTATTTCCGATTGCAAAGCAGCGTACAATCCAGTCACTGAAAGTAAATACAATTTTAAAATGATATTATACAATAATCGTTGAAATCTCTTACCTACTACGCTGTCCAGGATATAATGAACTACCATGGCATTGCTGTAGTAAGATAGTTCGATAACGTTTGGCAAAATAGAAACAGGTCTGATCGCCGTTATAACTTCTGTTCGGACGGATTGTCCTTCAATGGTTTCTGTAATTTCTTGACGTTGCTGTTGGACTAAACCCGGACCCAAAATATCCAGCTGAAGAATGTTCAACGTACGAGAAAATTAAAATAAAATATATAATGATACAGTTTTAACAAGTGTACAATGGTTATAAGCTGTTACTGACTGCGTGATTGATGATATCAATACTTTCTCCGCAAAAGGCGACAACTTTATCATGCCAATCCAGCTCTTGCCTTATAGAGTCAAATGCTTCTACCAGCTTATCCAGTGTACAACCATCGCGGAATTTATTGAGTAACAGGAAAGCAACGACATTCGTCGTCATTATGGGTGTAGCTTTAGTAGAGTCTAAAATTTGGTTAAATTGTTAAATACAAATTCAAATTATTCCTTATGAAGATCATGTCTTGAGAAGGTATCATTTTTAAATTTATTTACCATACACAACATGTCGAGCAATGCTATCAACCAGCTGACGATGTTCCTCGACAACGACGTCAGTTCCATACAAAGATGAAGTAGACATGGTGTATTTTAATGTTTTCTCCGCTGTACTAGTGACAAGTAATTTATTTTGTTGCGCTTGGAAGGATTTTAGCATCTCCTGTTGGCAGTTTTGTTTTGTTTATTAAATTTAACCATTCATTCGACACCTCATGCAAAAGAGGTGAATAAATATATCTCACCCTCAAAGAAAACGGCTGACAAATTTCAATTTTAACAATACCATAGCTCCCCATTAAAGTAGACCAAATAGCGCTAATCGTTGATCTAAATGTTTCCATTTTCTTTGGCTGGCCCAATTGCTCCCTGACAAAGTTTCCATCGACTAGCCGCTCGTAATTCATTGCAACGGGTACCAACAATGCGTCTTCTATCGTACCATCCATATAGGCATCAACAATAACACTCAAAATACCACCCTTTGGCATACAAGGTTTTCCAGTTCTCGATCGGCCACCTTCCATGAAAAATTCAATATTGTGTCCAGCACGTAGGCTCTCCATTACATACGTATGTAAGACTGCGCGGTACAAGAGATCTTTACGTCCCAAAATAGGATCGATGCGTCTTTTTATAAAAAAGGCACCTAAGCCGCTCAAAAGTTTCCTGCGAATACAAAAATATTATTTTAAGGACGACCGACTTGAAAAAAAAAACCGAATATATCTCATGATAATCTTACCCGAAAAATGGAATCTTCAGATTGTCGCCAGCAGCAATAAGCGGACTTCTAATATTGTTGCTGAGCATAATAAAGCTAATCATTATATAGTCTAAATGACTTTTGTGTAGCGGTAACATAACCAATGGCAAACCGGTATCGCTTGCCTTCTTGAGCATTTCTATTTGCGACGGTTGTACGACAGTGGATTGCAAAATACACGGGAGGAGTTTGTAAAGAACCCATATTGTTATCCTGAGTAAAAAGTCACTGATATTGCTTTGCATCTGCAATAATATTGTCTTAGCCCGTGCTTCGGCCTTAGCCATTGCACTATCTTCGGAACATCCTTCACTGATCACTGTTTCACGAGCTGTCAACTTGATAGCATCCTTTAGCCTCTCGTCGTTCAATATCTAATCAACACATCAAAACAGAAAGTAAAGATAGCAAGATGAACTCGCGATGGAAAAATGACGGCTTAATTATTCAAATACTCACCGTTTGAGTGACTTTGGGATAGTCGTATTTCTTGAAGCTGTAGACATGTGATATGTGACGAAAGATTTTCGAGATAAGACTTGGTCCAGGATCAACAATCAATATGTCTTTTCCACCTATTTGATACTGCTTGCTTATCGTGCTCACCAAAGAATTCTGCAATGGATCAAATTTACAGTATATTAAGTATAGACTTATAATAAAGAACTTTCAAGGTTCGGAAATGGATTATGAATTATTAGGGACTGTTCCTATAATCTTGATTAGGACTCGTTAAGTTTCGTCATGAGAAATTAATATGGAAAGACCTAGATCTATATATCTAAATATAACATAACATACTTACGTGCTCCACGTGTCCGCGGACAACAACAATTCGTAACCATCGCGTAAACAAGCTCCGTGGCTCGTCTTGCATTTTAATCAGTCATGTAAACTCAATTTTACTAATAAAAATACTAATACTACTGGCAGCGTGCATATCGATACGCAAAAAGGCACGTGCAGAAGTTTATTTATAATACGCTCGACTAAACTGACTCGCCATCTAGGTTCAATTTGTGAAACTTCCCTGCTATCCGAATAATTTTAACAGAAGCAATAGACCATTCCCATATATATGGACAGTATGAAAATCGGAACTACGAAATAATAAAGTTGAAAAATCTATCAAGTATTACCTGACACAATCTATCTAAATCAGTCTGTCAAAAACCATTAGATCAATTTATCTAGAATTTTGTATCAAAGCAGGATTCTCAGTACAAATTAATAGCAATTCTATCAAAATATATAAATTCAGAAAATAAATTAATAACTAAAATACAAACGTGTTTCTACTACTAGGCGATGCTCAAAACTTTGTTGACGAGTGGAGCATTTCGAACGCAGATAGTTGCATAATAACCAAACACGCATAACGATAAATAAATAATATTCCCAAATCTCTATTCCAATTCTAAGTATGAAGACCCGCCAATCCGCCACGTAAGTATTCAAAGAACGTATATCAAAAATCGTGAAAACCGACCAAAAACTCTTTCCTTTTCTTTGAACACCGCACCGAATCACGCAGTCCGTTCAGCCAAGTGAATTTCATTCGCATCCTACTGAATGAAGACGTCAGTTGTCTTACGTAACCTAAGAACAGTAAACGGCATAAGAAAGATAGTCGTGACCTGGCCTTTGGTAAGCCATCTTTTTCGGTCTAAAACCTAAAGACACTCTTCTGTACGTGCGGCCGCGATTGAATTGTAACGAGTGTTAGGCAAAACAATATTTTTGGATAAGTTTTATCAGTCTTCTCCATCTTATCTTAGAGATGAAGTTACACTTACAGAGACTTGACTGCCTCGCCAGTTGGCTACATAGGTAACGGCTTGAAGGCACAGATGTCGACTGTTACCAGAAAAGAGTAAGAGTGGAGGAGCCTAGACCCAAAGACTGGCATACGTAGCCAACATGGGGACAGAAATTGTAGCCATGTAACATAACTAAATCACGTGATTCTCTTGGTAGAATATCACATCCGTTATGCAAATCTTACAGAAGACACGACTGGCCTCTATAAAGACTATTTTCTAGTCATCTAAATCAGTTTCAACGAAGAACTGGCAAATACGTGTAGTCTATAATGAATAAAAGTGGAAGTAAAAACCTTATTGACATGCATCATTATTTTCTTTATTGAATATTAATAAGTATGGACTCTAGGAACCTAACGTTCTGTCAAGCAAAAATTCTGCTTAAAAAATTAAAGTAAAAATGATATATGCAATACATAAGAAGGTTTACTAAACTCTTAAACTTTTTCGCAAACACTTCTGATAATGTCGAATTCGTTTCTACAATCTATTGGCAAGATACACTGCACACTACAGTTCATCATATTAATTAAATCCTAATGGCAAGTATTAAATGAACTCTCTATAAGGTCAACCAGAGCATGACAATCTATTAAAAAAAAGAAAATTTTATCTTTTACCAAAAATAAGTGAAAGTGTGTAATCTTGTACTCAATCCAAAATGTATGTCAGTAGTATATAAATTGTACGCGTTGAGAGGACAGCCTTGCAAATTTACTAAACTATATAATTTCACTTGACGGACACGTCACGTTGTGCTTCTAGGTACCAATCGAGAACGGCTTACACGTCCTGGCGAATCGACGTGGAAAAAATAAACAGCTAGGTACTACCTAAACATTACATAATGTTATAGGACGTCGACCCTTGTATGCAATCCATAAGCCGTAATTTCAATTACCACGCACGTACGGCATTAAGGAGAAAAAGAAGACAAAATGGGACCGAAACGTGCGCGCGATAATCGTTCCGTATGATGATGATGATGATAGCTGCGACATTTCTCTAAGCCTTAAAAATTCCCTTCCCTCTTCGCTGTCTCTTCCAGCAGTGATAACTCACCTTGGAGGACGGGGTGCAACTGTTACAGCATAAGTGGAGAAAGGAGTTTGCTCTAGAAAAGGCTGGTGTAAGTGGTTCGGTCTCCTTGATCCTGTACAAGGAACTTTCCCGGACTTTGCGAATCTGCTCTCTGCTACTGACGCGTCTTCTTTGTTGCGTTACTTGTTGCCCGGCACGACGTAATCCTAAAAATACCAGATCACAATTGTTATCAAAGAATTTCATTACTTCAAACTGCCGGGGGGGCTATCTTGATTTCTTTTTCTCTTTATACTCCGTTGATTCCTTTGCATACGTAGTGTACTTTCTCATTGCGCAACAGATACGTGTATTACTGAATTTTCTCAACTTCCTAGAACTCTGTGTGTATGACTTGATTTGACTATATTAACACAGACAGATATTCCTATATGATTCATTTGACGAAAAGTCACTTGATTATTCTACGACTAAATTGTATGAAAATATATGTATTATGAATATCTTGTAAAATTCCGTGAATTTGACAATCCGTAACTTGACACCGATTCAGACAATTCACTGGCAATACAAAATCTGTTAACTTCAAGTTTTTCTTACCGTCCAATGAGAATCGCGATGCGGCCGGCTCCGAATTTCGCGTCACGTCCGTCCGTGTTTCCCATTTTGCGTAGACCTCTTGCAACCGAGTAGAAAAGACTTCTACCATATTATTCGCTCTACAAACAAACAAAAAATGTTACACATTTCATTTACGTAAATGTTTGGTACAAAACAAGTCGATGCCTAACAATCAATATTATCGATTTTAGGATAAGATTTATCATATAATATAGATTCGATTTGATACCTATTTAATACTGTTCCTACATCGCACCGACTACAGTCACGCCAATTCCTCCAAAGTACTACACCGACCGAATCTATTCTTAATAATCTCAATTCGCAATATGTCTTCGACTTCGATGTCTCTAAAAGTCATCATGGTCGATGACACGTTCCTTGTTACATAAGAATCATTGAATTTATTAGATGTTTTAAACAAAGATTTATTTACATCATCTGCTAAGCTTGACTACTTCTGACAGTGAGATATCTACACGATGTACCATTGACAATCCTGAGTTATCACAATTTTTTTTCAGTTTGCTCAAATATTATCTATTTCAACTTGACAGATTCACATTTCGTGCTGGTTTCGAAATCTGCTGTACAAATTTATACGAAATTAATGAAAAATTTACAAACCCTTTACTATGATAATAGGTAGATAACCTATTAACATCAAACGTGTTTAGCAAACTGGATATTCACTTTTTTGTCATTCAACGTAAATCTCTTAAGTCTTATGTACGTTTATGGTCTCTGCGAATAGAATATATATATACTGTACCCCAAGGAACCTCCCTAGAGGAGAACTACCAAGTTACCGTTTGTTAGGATCGCCTGATTCTTACAGTGGCGTCGCAAGTGGCATTCTTAACGAATTAAGGGTCGCTTAAGATGAATATTCCATGAGAAGTATAAAGTAAGTTCTCTTCGCTTTAACTTTTTATTTTTAATATGTTTCCGCTGTAAAATGATTCATCGCATTCTTTTTTTGTTCTTGGCATACAATACGAGTCATCAAATTTTTTCAAGGACATGACCTGCGCTCAATGCATTTCAATGGTACGTAGCATGTGCATCGAAGACATTGCAATTTTATGCAAAACCATGCAATTTGTAACAAAATGGTAATCCAAGTTAAATAAAAATAAGTAGAATAAACTTTTATAAGTATCTATTCTGATTAAGAAATTATAGAAGGTTGAGTTTCATTAAGTTTCTGCTATAATAATGTCAACGTGGTCAATCAATCTGTTAGTCAATACGTATCATATCATTTTACTATTACTTATATAATTCATATCCTGTAAATCGGTATGTTCATAAGAAATATGGATTAATATTGAGTGTTAGAATTTAAGGGAATATTAATCATCAATAAATTCACAGATTTATTGCGCAATGATGATTTCAACTTTTTTTGTTTAAAAATCGATAATAATTCGCTTCGACCCTGTCAAAAGGTCATTATAATATTCGTTAATCTTGCTTGTATTTTTAAGCTCAAAGTTCGATTATTCAAATTATTGTCCAAGAATCAAACAACAGTGTTGGAGATTGATTCCACCACACAGTGGTAAAAAGAAAAAGGGAAGCAAAAAAGCTTACATATTGATCAAATTGCGCAGTTCTACATCGTAATGCAAATATCACGTATATCGTACGTGAAAATTTTTTTTTCATTTGAACTTTTGATCGGATGATTATAGAAAAATAATGGGAAGATGCCATTTTTTATTTGTTTAATAACTCTTTGACTTTCTAATGCTTCTCCTGATCTCTTGTTTAGTTGCGAAACTACCTATAATATACTTAAAGAATTTCTACTGTCACTACGGTTCATTAGATGCATCCAGGAGTAACGATCAACTGACCTCTTCCTTATCAGTGTGACGTGCTATTCAAACTTACAATTACAGCTAGGTCTAGAAAATTTTTTCATTCCACACATAAAGCCCACATTTGAGATATCCAATCTTAATTGCTCTTTTCACACTAAGTTCTTTCAATTATTATTTTATTGGTAACACAATTCACGATAGTGGTAACCGTGGGAATTTTTCATATTTTTAACTCAAATATTTCGTTGTATATTATGTACAAAGAATAAGATTATGTCCCACGTTACCTCAAGTTGAAGAAGTAGTACAAAACACCGCAAAAGAGGAAGATTTCCACGAGGCCGTCCATTTTTAAATGACATAGGAAATTTTCATAACAAATGAATTTCCAGCCGAATGCGTTACCGTCGTTTCAACAAGCGACTGGCAGGAGAATTGGGAGCGACTGACGATTATTTCTTAACAAAGATAATTATTGTGTCTGACGATAAGTGTTCATGAAATATTTAATCCAAAAACATGGATGGCTACGAAGCATACGCTGCTTATTACTCTATATTCGTTCATTCTGGCCCTTGAGTTAAATCGGCAAGCGTCTTTGAATTACACCATGGAAATGTTCTTTTTATGTCAGTTCATTGATCCATCGTCACAACAAACTTTCTATGGACAACGTTGAGTAACGATGGAAAGCACGCTTTGACAATGGTTTGAAGGAGCTCCCTTGTGCGTCTTTGACAAATTGAAAATTTCAATGAATAACGATTTTTTAAATTTGTTATACCGTTTCCATGGTTCACGTCAATTAACCGATTATTTTATGAAAAATTATGTGTATGTACACTGTCCAGTCACTGAGATTTTCATGGGAATAACGGTGCAAAAACTGCTTGCTTAATAATTTTCGTCAAATAATTGTTTAAAATTTTATTATTAAGGAAAACGTAACAGTCGCGAAGTAACAAGTTGTTCGGAGGAAACGTTCGGAAAGTTTTGTACATATATATATATATATAACTATGTAATGTTATTTTTTAAGTATTGACTTGAATTTCGTATTGTTGTCGATACTAGAATTGAAGTATGTCAATGTGACAAAGTCTCGGATGTTTCACAAATTTTCAAATTCCACATGAAAAAAATTTTAAAACACGGTACTGATTTTTCAAAAATATTTTCCTCCGTTCGTAACCGCAGCCAAACAATCTTTGTTCAATGTAGTCGAATTAACTCCAGTTTAAGTAACTTCCCTCCCGAGGAATCGATCAGGCAAGTGCCTTAGAAGGAAAGAGAAGGAAAATTTAAAAAAAACACAAAGATTGCCAGTTGTTATCTTGCAAGAACTGCTGGCAAAGTACCTATTACGGCAAAAGATCCACGGACGCGAAACCGTGGCCTGCCGATTTGAGGACCGAGCCGTAACTGTGCTGTCGGCACTCGTGGCTCCTATAGTGGATAGCGACGAGCAAGCTCAGTCGATAATGTCGGTATACGCTCTCGCTCTGTACATTTTCCATCGCAGAAGAACCCCTGGACAAATTAGAGGTCAGACAGCTAGTATCGAATCTTATCGGTAGTGAAAATTATAACGATGGGACGAGGAGCTAAAAAAAGTATGGAATTAAGATTTCAAATAGTAATTAAAAAATTCTAAAAAAACGATCGCGAATTCAGCGAGATATAAATATACTAAAACATCAACATCCAATGTATTATTTGATTACAAGACGTTGCGAGCGAATATATATGTTTCTTGGATGGAACAATGACAAATTCATAAATTACGAAATGGTTTATCAACTGATCACGGTTTTGAAAGACACGCAAGCATGCAGCGATTATGAGCGTGATCGTACCAGCTATTAGAATTTTCAACGAGATCCAATAATGGATCAATTTACTTGGCTAAATCGTGCCCTGCGTTTGTTCTCATGTCAGACCACTATAACGGCGCTGCACTTGGTGCGCATAATGCAAAGTGCGATGTAAAGATTTCTCGAATCAAAAACGTCATATGTTTATTCCGGTGTTTATTGAATAATAGTCCATTTTTAAATTTGTATTCCAGATAAAGAATCAACAGTTCAACACATTTACAAGAGTTCAAGTACAATATCAAGAGCTTCCGGTACTAGTAGTGGTTAAGAAAAAAATTTTGCGTGGCATTCTTATTTTTCCTAATAGGTCAATTCATGATAACCTAGACCATTATCTGATTTATCACCAATGGATAATCGATTTATATGACAATAACTGTGCATAATTCACGAAGTCATTCATATATCGTCCTATGAACAAATTACGGTTGGACGACCAGGGAATCTTAATGGGCGTGCGTAAATTGATGTACAATAAGCTCTGACAAAAAACGTTAATGGCTTTCAATGGGATTAATTCACGAGTTATGTATATGCAACAGCAGTAGTGTCGTTGCACCTATTGGTTTAACAGAAATATAAATTAATCATAATAACCATGATAACAACGCAGTACACGAGGGAATAAAAACAATATGAAGACAAAATTATTTCCAATCGCATTAATATGTCTTACGAAATTAAAGAGTTTCTTTCATTAAACGGAGAATTGGGTTATTCGCGAGACAGTTTATAGTTGCCGATAAAATTAGACAGGCCTTCGAATCATCCATGTTGTTAATGGAGATAATACGACACCAGAAGTTAAGCATCAGCAATGAGTCGCAACTGGCCACACGAGTTAGCGTGACAAATTTAAGAGGAATATCTCTCCCACGCGAATGTAGCATGTCCGACAAACAGTTCTCAGAGATCACTTCTTTTCGACTTCTTGACGTTACGCTCTTTGTCGCTCATTCGCTAACGGTACTTTTCAAGAATTACTAAATTTTTATGTAAAAAATTGTATCGACGCCTTTTGTTGGTATAAATTATTGTTTCTGTAAAATATTTTTTTACGGGTTCAAATATACAATAATAATAATTTCACTGTCAACCTGTTACGCAATGATCTTATACTTCTTGCTGCTTCAACGAGTTTCCGTGAACGAAGATTTATGTTATTTATATTAAAATTGTAATAGGTGATCATGTTTTCTACGCAATGAACAAGAATTATCACTATATCTAATCGCTTGTGAAAGAAAAAACATGATTTTCAGATTGAGAAAAAGAGGAGTGAGCAAAGCATAAAGTAAAGAAAATTACGATAAGTTCCTCGAAATTTTTTAAAGAGTATAATGAATAATTACGCATAGATAAAGATTGTATGTTAAACTTGTGCTACAACCAGAACTCAGGTAAATTAATAATTAAAAAGAATAATTTAATCCTTGAAGCCGAGGTGTTATTAAATAACGTCGCAATGTGTTTACAAGGATGAACATAGTAAGCATTTGGGTTGACTCGATTTAATTCTCTAGTGAAGATCGTGACCTTTGCGCAAAACGAATGATATGATATCAGGCTTGATCTTGCGTCATTTTCTCCCTTTTTTACTAAATAGGAATATTGCGTATACGAGAGAGACATTGGAAATGTATCATAGATTACAAACTCTACTGTCATGTGTAACAGTTAATAATTGATCACAGTAATTATCTTTTATAGAAAAGTTAAGGACAAAGTTCATAAAAAAATTGTTACAAAACTTTCCAAACGTTAAAATAGAAAGTAAAATCATTTTACACTTGACCTTTCTCTCATTATCTGCTACAGATATTTAACAACCAGGAGCATTCTTTTTAATAATTTAATATAAAAGAAGATAACCAAAATAAAAGAGGTAATACCCTCTGGTGTACTGATCAGGAAACTCGTTTTTTGAAAATGTTTTTCTGGATAAATCCTATATACTCATTCTGGTTGCATTGAATGTAACATAACCTAAGACCGGCTTCTGCGAGAATTTGGACTACTATATGAATTTTACAGATTTACCGTTGATTTCGACAGGCGATGAATCACTTGTGATGGAACACTGCTCACTGTTCTTCACTATTTAACATTCATATAAATGTACGAGGCACATCGTACAGGTGGTATATTCGTCACATACATTTCTGACATCACTCGTCTATTCTTTCTTCTCGTTGAAATAGGTACTGTGGCAGATGGCGGGAATGACAACCGAACGTGAACAAATTCAAATATGTACATGTGCGAAACTGGTCTCAATATGAAAAATTATTTGTACAAAAGACGAATTGACGTAATAACTGTTCACGGTATTTAAAGTTAGATTTCCTAATTTGAATAATTTTGGACTATCATATGTAGTATAGTAGTTTCAAAAAATTCAAAGCAGTCTAAAAGGAATAGTACTATGAATATAAAGCATTAACGATTAATAAGTATACCTCTATACATGAAATATATATTGCATTTATATATTTACATACTGCCTGTCTACAAATAAAGAAGTAATTATGCACAAAGGAAAGAAGAAATACACCAACAAATTTTGCAGCTTTTTTTTTTATACAGGTATAATACATTTAGATAATAACACCGACAAAATCTGAACTTTCTGATGATTTTCACCATTTTTTTAACGATTTATCTAAGTGGCTCGCAATCGCGATATTATCCAGGATCACGAGCGTGCAAGAACTTTCAGATTAACTACATTGAACACTGCAGATTCAACGGTGTTCATTTATTTTCTACCTTCGGTAACGCACACACTGTAAATTTAATAGAAAATGTGTTTCCATATTTTCGAATACACTTCAAGGAAAATTGGCTGTACACGGTAACGATGGGCATATATCATATTTATCATTTTTTTCTTTCGGTCACATGGGAAGGCGCAGTGTATCTCATAAATAAAAATTTCGCGTTGGAATGTAGGATTCACGAATTGAAGTAGAGGCGGATGCACTTCTTTTTCCTTTACAATAATACTGAACGATATATTACAATTTATAGTTACAACAATGCACGAATATTTCCGAAATCCTGAGCGCGGGGATATTTGACGAAATCGTGATGTAGTTCGCAGCATTTTTATCGGACGATAAATAACACTTGTGGCCTTGGTGCTGCCGCTATGATTCCTACGAAGATCCCAAACTCAGTATGCGTTCATTCGCGACTTTTTACGGAAACTAGATGGACATTTAAAATGATTGAAATTTTGATAAAACCCTTTCTTTCTGTAAATACAACGTGACGCGTTTCCAGTAGACATTAGCTACTTTGGACACAATGATTTTATTTACTAGGAACACTGCGAATGCTCTCTTTTAATTTTATGTTAATTGCTTCGCTTTATTATCATTATTAGAGCAAAAATCTACTAAGGACTTCAGGAATCCTTGTTTAGAGTCCACGTAGTTCCTGGGATATAAATTTTCCCGTTTATTTATGCTAAGATGTGATGAGCGCGGGACAAAGTAGGAGGATGTGTACCAACGCGTCATATATTGTTGTATTCTCATATAACGAGTCGAATTGCAAATGAGTACTTTTGCTCGTCAAGCCACCTCCGGTACGACGCGATCTGAGTTACGGTTTGAAGAGCGATTAATGACGTGAATCCCTAGGATAGAATTCAGCCAGGGTACTGGCTGGAATACGCTTAAGCATCTCCTTGGGGAAGATACGAAGTAGCTGCCAGCCAATGTCCAGAGACTCAAAAACTGTACGATTCTCGTAACCACCCTGCGAGATGAAGTTCTTCTCGAATTTAGACAAGAATTCCAGGTACAGAAGATCATCAGGAGTCAAAGCCTCTTCTCCTACGACAGCCTTCATAGCCTGTACGTCCTTACCGATGGCATAACAAGCATACTGAAACGTGAAAAGTTTTATTTGTAGCATTAACTTTCTGAAGACTAAATTTTTTGAATTGTATTAGAAATAACTGTAAGTATAGAAATGATATTAAACTCACCAGTTGGTTAGATACGTCAGAGTGATCCTTACGGGTCATGCCTTCACCAATAGCAGATTTCATGAGACGGGATAAAGAAGGCAACACGTTTATCGGAGGATAAATTTGTCTGTTGTGAAGTTGACGATCAATATAGATTTGTCCCTCAGTAATGTATCCAGTCAAATCGGGAATTGGATGGGTAATATCGTCGTTAGGCATAGTGAGGATTGGAATCTGTGTGATGGATCCGTTACGACCCTCTACACGACCCGCACGTTCGTAGATTGTGGCCAAATCGGTGTACATGTAACCGGGGAAACCACGTCGTCCGGGTACTTCTTCTCGAGCGGCTGATACTTCACGAAGAGCCTCAGCGTAAGAGGACATGTCAGTAAGGATGACTAAGACATGCTTCTCGCACTGGTATGCCAAGAACTCGGCAGCGGTAAGAGCCAGACGTGGAGTAATGATACGCTCGATGGTGGGATCGTTAGCCAAGTTCAAGAAGAGACACACGTTCTCCATGGAACCATTCTCCTCGAAGTCTTGCTTGAAGAAACGAGCGGTTTCCATGTTAACACCCATAGCGGCGAATACGATAGCGAAATTATCCTCATGGGAGTCTAGCACGGACTTTCCTGGTAACTTTACCAGACCGGCTTGACGACAAATTTGCGCGGCAATCTGGAAATACACGTAGACGGTATTTAAATTATTGTCACAGACAAAAGTTTGATTTTTTATAACGGAGTAATAACATTGAATAACAATCTTTGGAAAATCTTTTTTTGCCATTTTAAAGTATGTAATAATTACCTCGTTATGTGGGAGACCAGCAGCGGAGAAGATGGGAATCTTCTGACCACGAGCAATGGAGTTCATAACATCAATAGCTGAGATACCAGTCTGAATCATTTCCTCAGGGTAAATACGTGACCATGGGTTTATAGGCTGCCCCTGAATGTCCAAGAAGTCCTCCGCAAGAATTGGAGGACCCTTGTCAATGGGTTTTCCTGATCCATTGAACACACGACCCAACATGTCCTCGGATACAGGAGTACGTAAGATGTCACCAGTAAACTCACAGAGAGTGTTTTTAGCATCAATGCCCGAGGTTCCTTCAAAGACCTGTACGACAGCCTTGGAGCCAGAAACTTCCAAGACTTGACCTGATCTAAGTGAGCCATCGGCAAGCTTCAATTGTACAATTTCAGCAAACTTAGGGAACTTCACCTCATCCAAAATTACTAGAGGCCCATTTACACCAGACACAGTTTTGTACGCTGAAAAAAAAGGTATTCCTATTAATAAACAAGTCTTAACGATAAGCTTTTAAATATTTAATAGGTATAAGTTTATGTACAATTAATTCTCTAAATCAATAGACACATATTTTATTAAAAAAAAACATCATTATTCAAAATATAAGCACAGCTCGGCTGTACTTATACATCATACGAATACGGGTTACGCCCAGTTTTTCATATCCACGATATTTAGAACTTCTCATTATGACATAATTACAACATTTATTATAAGCTAGTAACTCGCAATAACTGCCTTTCTTATTTCAAAAAATGATATGCTATATGATATCAAAACAGTAAATGAGAGCATGTATTGTTGACATATCAGCTAAAGGTGCAAGATTACATAATATCTTTTTGAGATTTCTTTAATTAAGATGAAAATAATCGATATGAACGTATGAACACTCCAATATATATTGTTATACGAAAAAGGAACGACCCCTCCTGATCATCCAAATGTCTGATGGAGGTTCGTCGTCTGCAGTCACATGACATTCTGAAAGCGCTTTCAATATCTTAATTTTTATTGACCTTTTATAAAATCTGACACTAAAATACAAACGAAAATAATAAAAGGAAACAATTAAAGGGTTTTTCGATACTTGACAATAAGAGCAATCAAGGATAAAAGTAAAATTTCCAGAATCAGCTGACCCAGTTGCGCATTGATCAAGTGCTACGCCCACTTCGGTGGGTCTTTGGGATGTCCAAATTCTTTTATATTTCATAGTAGATTTTCATACAAATTACACAAGAAAACTTACTGAGACGAGGTTGAGAGATGAAATCTCGAGAAACAGCGAGGACGTGTTCCTGGACGGCCTGACGGGCCCCAATGGTTTTAGAGTACATCTTGTCGGATCGTGTGTGTCTGTGCTCTGCGAAGTCCGCCGAACAGCAGAAAGCAGCGACTGGTTCTCGATGATTGCCACTGCGCCAACGAACAAGGACAGAGTCTGCTTTTGAAGAGTGGGGGAGACAAAGATAGAACTAGAGTATCTACCACCACGGAGATGCTGTTAAAGTTCCATTGCAAAATTGTATATTTAATATTCAATACAGCTCTAGGGTTTGTTATGAGATTAATAGTCTTAAATATAAAGGTACATTTATTAAAAACTCTCTTGATTTAAATATACTGTTATCCTACACTTTGTATCAGACAGAGATAAAATCAATGGTAGAAGAAGGACAGAGGAAATATAAGAGAAAGATGGCTAGAGGCACGTGGGATCACGTGGCCTAGACTTCGTGATCGTTACACATATGTCAGATATACATATAGTATTTATAAGATTTATTAGATCTTTTAAGTTATTAGAAATATTATTATAATTGAGTTTTATAACAAATTTTCGTATTTGAGAAGGAAATGAATATCGTGGATGGTCAATTGACAAGCATCGACTCACGTGTTTTA
The DNA here is from genome assembly GCA_031762395.1 of Calameuta pygmaea. NCBI lineage: Eukaryota > Metazoa > Arthropoda > Insecta > Hymenoptera > Cephidae > Calameuta > Calameuta pygmaea. The sequence continues at coordinate 545,186 of JASANN010000252.1, forward strand.
AAATTAAAAAATGGCGGCTTATTAAATGTGGTTTAAGGGTTTTGAATACGAAATTATTATCTTTATGCTTAAATAGTGTACACCACTGTGCGGAAACAAAATTTTAATGGGATATTAATTAAATGTTACGTTATTATATTTTTATAACGCTATTGCATACAAATTTAAAGTGATATACGAATTATAGTCTCCAGAACTCTCTCGTTCTAAGAACAAACCCTGGACTGCTGAATAAGAGCCAGATACCAAGCTGTATGTAATTATAAGCCTGAGTAGTAGTATTGAAAACAAAGAAAACTAAACGAGTATTGCGTATACTAGACACATGAATCTGCAACTCATAACCAAAACAACATTACAAAACACTACAGCCATCTCTTAGTGAAACTATGTACTGTAATGAATTGAAAATAAAATCCACGTATACTTTTGCGCCAAAGAATGATTTTGCGTCCCTAACCTGAATATACAAGGCGATAATCAAGCATGCGCGAATAAAAAGTGGGAGTGCATTTGCATAACACGCTCTATAAAAATTATAAATTAATAGTTTGTAATATGAGAAAAATGTGTAGCCGGGAACCCAAAGTAGACGACGCGGCCCTGGGTAACGAATGTTGAGGGAACGCAAGCGTGCCTGGATTCGGTTCTCTACTCAACACGCAGAACGTCTTCGTCCCTCGGTCGGACAGTTGGTCGGAGAGATAATTGGTGACGTCCACTCGAGAGTGTTGACCCATATACATTTCATTTCCCGCCCTGTGGTATTCAACTTCAGTTAAATAAAAAAAAATATAACCAGTGTGTGAAATTGCAACAAATACGAAAATGGCAGCTCTTAAACGAATGACAAGCCTTACCAAGGCACTTTCGACTTCATGGCCTTATCGCCTTCAGATGCCCAAGACTTACTTCACCTATGTGAACGAGCCAGCAATGCCAATTCCGAATAGAGAACCTCATTGGGTTCAAACAGCCGACGAAGCCATTGAACAAGCTAAATTGAAGTCAGGTAACTGATCTTTTACTCAGGACTTCGTTCTATGTGCAACCATCGATTTACAGCTGCGTCATATTATTCACGGGTACCCGGAAAAAGTTTAATTTATCAATCGTTTGTTTAGTTTATGTTTTTTTATAAGTTTCAAAAGTGAAAGATGACAAACATCTATAGGATTAAAGTTCAACCTTTTGTTGTTCTTCTCGAGGATGTCAGAACTTCATTATCGAATTCATCTCTCATATCCAGTAAATTAACACCATAGAATTGCAGATTTTTGATAAGGAATATCCTAACGTTAATTTAGTAAATTACGAAATTAGAAAATACGATGTGCTAGGATTTAAATAGCAGATAATATGGATCTAATATTATAAATATAATATCATGATCCATATAAAATATATCTGCAATATGGCCGAAATCTAGCGACCTAATCTAAGTATAGCGAAATGAAAAATCTATAATTGTCGATGTTCTAATATTAACAAATTCCAAAAAAAATTTGCAATCGTCTATAAATTACGTTATTATCTTCCACTAAAAATAGAAGTTAAACTTGCTTTGATTCATTTATAAAGGATAATGATATTTATCATAAGTCTACAAAATTATCAAAATCATTTTCTTTCATAAAAATTCATTAATAGAGATTTGTTATATAACAACAGCAGCACTAGCATATATAACGTATAATAAATTGACAGCGATTAACTACTAGATACCAGGCGGAAGTATAGAAACGACTAGCAGCTGGTTGCGCCGTATTTTCATTGCTTCACAGAATATGCCTTTGTATATTAAATATTATAATAACTGTTATGTCCAACATACAATATATTTTTATCTATCTCTCATTTAGCATGTCACCGCCTTTATAGAAATCAAGTAAATATTGGCGCAGATTGATAACTAAATTACGTACACGAACAATCCATGCCGTCAAGATTCGAGTGTTTTACAAACTATGTTAGCCATGGTATAATTGATTTTGCAAAATTGCAGAGTTCTTATCAAAATTGAACATGAAGTAGAAAACATTATTATCTATTTGATACTGCAGGTGAAAATAAAAAAACGATTCTATTTTTACAAACTGGTAACGAAATAGACGTCCTTTGCGAAGTATCAGAACGCTTCGCATTGATGGTTACAATAATGGTGTCAATAACACAATTTATATATATATATCTTTGTTGTGCATTTCGGTATATAATAACAATCATATGCGCAATGTATATATATATATGTGTGTGTATATATTTAGACACGGAGTTGGAATTTAAATATAAAGATTGTTGGCAGAAGTCGTGGCACCTTGCTGGAGTATTATAAGCAAAGCAATTTTCTGCTGAAAGAAAGAACTCAATTATGTAATCTATTTACAAGTGAAATAGATTGATAGATGCTATTGTTCCATGACTTGCAATAAAAAAGAGTTATTCGTAAAGCTTTCATTTTATTCGTGCATCTACTACACGTATATCTAGAATAGAATGTTGGCCTAGATGCTTTTGCGATTAGTTTTTAAAAAAAGACGCGACTTGTACCAAAAGAAAAAAAAAGATGGAACATATGAAACTTATGATTGCCTACGAACCATGAGCTTGTTTCTATTGAAGAAATTCAAAATGTTTTGGAAAACAACATATGTTTATTTCAATGGGCAAAGAGCAATTTCGATAATTTTAAAAGTTATCAAACATGACGCTACACTTTTTCTAAAAAACAATATTCGAATACGTTGATGTTGATATTTGGTATATTGAGCATTATATTACGCTGCATTATACAATCAGTAGATTAAATTTGTACAATTAATCATTATTAGGTTTTTTTTATCAGAAGTGTGCCAAATTGTGAAAGTGGGACAGTATAAACTGAGGGGGAGCTTATACTTGTTACACAGACTGTATAAAAGATACGAACAGATGTTAATGCTGATACAGTTTTTCCAAGAAATATATACCTTTTTATTAACAATTACGTACGCTTTATAAATATTGTTATTGTATTGAGTGCATCATTCATAGATAGAATAATTCACCATTGATAATTTCTTATCAAATTCTGAAGAGTATGTATGTACACATTTGCACTGTATTGTCTTTTCTTATTTTTACGCCAAAACATCATATCAATGTTCTGATTACGTTCTTCTTTTATTCTGAAATAATACACGGCACCTTGGAAGGGTAAAGTGATGAAGACCCATGACGTCTGAAGCAATTGAATGAAGCCTATGAAAATAAATAACTTTGAAAAATATTCAGCACGCAAGAGCCCAACATGTTCTTACGCTATTGGTTCAATTGCAACAGATAAATCTAGCTAATGAAAAAAGTACGCTTACACTGAACGTAGTAAAATATGCTGATATTTATTTTAGGCATTTTCAAAAGGTATTGGCGGACTAGATATTTAGTAAGAAATTATTTATGAGCAAAAAAAATTGTTTCAAAGTCATTAAAATTGAATATGATCGTAACTACCAGAAAATACTAGTTGCAAATCGACAATGTTACGATTTCCTAATCAGGTATATAATACGTAAATGGTGTTTTATAAATATTAGATCTTTGAATACAAATTTTGATCAGTGCCTTATGTAATTGTCAATTTGTGTTTACTGGAATGTTGATTAAGTTTTATATTATTGCGTTGCATATTCGCTAACGCATTCTCTGAGTAACTCAAATTATATGATGGGTGTGGTTTAGGCGAGTGTAAACGAATAAAACTATGTATGCGTATGGAATTATGTGTTATCGAACTCCAAAGATCAATTTCATTACGTGAATAATCTTCACAATATTATTTATTATATTTTCACAGTGCGGACTTTGTGCTCATGCTATAAACTTGATATGTGTATGTATAGACCCGAAATTAGATTTATAATTTTTCATAATTCGTTTACAAATGACGACTTCTTATCCAATTCTGTTTGGTATCAAAGTTCACTTGTCCTGAATCATGACAAATAGAACTGGCTAATAAAGAGACGATATACATATGTATGTATGTGTGAATATTGTGACGCAATTTGTGTTGTTTTGTACGCATTGGTGCGGTATGCAACTACGTGAGATATTTTTCTCGTTATAGATTGAAGATCCAATGAATACCTGCCTCGTACAGTTGTTTATCTTAGAATAAGCAAGGCCATTAACTATTACTATTTTGACCCATATATGAGGATTTCATGCATTGGATAAATATAGAGTATTTAGTGTATATAAATAACTCCATTATATAGTAAAGACTAGAGTCTTTATATGTAATTACGAGATATATATTGAATATCGGATTGAAAGTAATGAATTGGCTGATAAATATTGTTATTCTTTTCAGATAATGTGATATTCGTTCAAGGAGCAGCTGCAACTCCTGTTGAGCTACTTCGGGCATTGACAGATTATGGAGTGAAGACAGATGTGAGAAATGTGCGACTATTTCATATGCACTTGGAAGGAGAGGCTCCTTTTGCTAAGAAGGAAAATGCAAGTATGTCAATGATATTATAGTATTTTATGTAAGATGTGTTGCATAATTATCTTACAGCAATGACAGTTACAAAGTTCATTGAATGAAAACTTAATTGCTAACAGTAGACTCAGTGTGCAATGTAGTGTAACTAAAAACAAGATGCTACGTACAATTCACTTTTTTAAAGTAAGACGCTTCCGTCATATCCAGAGCACTTCAAATCGATCAGCACATTTATTGGAGGCAATGTACGAGCTGCAGTGAATGAGGGACGAGCAGATGCAATTCCAATATTTCTCCACGAAATCCCACGTTTGTTCAATAACAAAATAGTCGTACCTGACATTGCGCTTATTCAGGTGTCTGAGCCAGATGAGAAAGGTTACTGTTCACTTGGTACTAGTGTAGATTGTGTACGATCAGCCATCATTAACTCAAAAATTATTGTGGGTAAGTTGAACAAATCCTTCTTGTAGAAAGTATTTATAAAGTTTTGTTTCTGGCATGACAAAATAAAAGATTCTTATTCCTGCAGCGCAAGTAAATAAGCACATGCCAAGGACCTTTGGCGATGCTGTAGTTCACAGCAGTCATTTTGATTTTGCGGTGAGGCATCACTCACCTCTGCCTGCTCATGCAGTCAAGCCACCTAGTGATGTAGAAAAAAGAATTGGCGAAAATATCGCTAATAATTTAGTTGATAATGGAGCTACTCTGCAGTTGGGAATTGGTAGTATCCCAGATGCTGTTCTAGCTTCGCTAGATGGTCACAAGGATTTGGGTATCCACAGTGAAATGTTCAGTGACGGAGTAGTAGATTTAGTAAACAAGGGATGCATTACCAACAACAAGAAGAAAATGCACCGTGGACGTATCGTAGGATCATTCTGCGTGGGCTCTCAGAAACTCTATGATTTTATGCATAACAATCCATTTATTGGTATGATCAACATGTAACATACACCTCCTTACTTCAAACAATGTATACTTGTATGAAAAAACACAGGAAGTTTTGCTACTGTATAAATATTCACGGGAAACAATGTTTGTTCTTCAGAAATGTTAGTGGTGGACTACGTGAATGATCCAAGAATAATTGCTAAACAGCCAAAGATGACTGCTATTAATTCTTGCATCGAGGTTGATATCACTGGTCAAGTTTCCTCAGACAGTATTGGAACAAGGATGTACTCTGGATTTGGTGGACAGGTTGATTTTATTACTGGAGCTGCAATGGGTGAAGATAATCTTGGCAAGCCAATTATCGCACTTCCTTCTACGACCACGAAAGGAGTTAGTAAAATATCACCTGTACTTAAGTCTGGTGAGTATATTAAAACGAATTTAAGAAATTTTCATTATGTTCCTTTCTATACTCTTTGCGTTCCTTGATAATTAATAATTCTATTCCTTCTTTCAGGTGCTGGTGTTGTAACTTCAAGAGCACTTGTTCGCTACATTGTGACGGAACAAGGAATTGCAAGTCTTTTCGGTAAATCTCTGGCTCAACGTGCATACGCTCTGATACAGGTAGCTCATCCTGATCATCGAGAAGAATTGGAGAAAGCTGCTTTCGAACGTTTGAAAACGATGCCCGAACCTTAAGCTTCGTATATATGTGAAAGGCCTAAAATTCATAGCATTTTATAATAGTCGCTCCTTTAACAAAATGCCATATGTATATTTAAGGAGTCACTATTATCTCTTCTTTCTTTCGGCAAACAATCATTCTATCTCACAAAGGAATATGAGATGACATTGTGAAGAAGAGCCTATTACTAGATCAGTGCCATTAGAATAATATCGACGTGAAATTGGTGTTGAAACTCTAAAAATATAAGTAACGAACTTCAGAACGGCCAGTGAATGGATTAACTAGGAGAGTGAACACGAGGGATTAATATTGTTTGAAAATAGTATCTTTTATAATGTATTTACCTACGTTCCTTTTGTATAAGAGGGTCGTGTGTTGGGCCGAGACGTATTTTATTTTTAATGAAATATAGTATTAAGATTAACAAATTATTATTTCACCAGGTAAATACCTTCGTCCCGTCTTATATAAATTCCTATAGAATAGAATTTGTAAAAATAGTGTCGATTATAAAATCCACACATGTACCAGGCACCATATTCAAACTTATTCTTCGTCAAGGAAAAACGGACAGTCGCAAGAATGCGACGCGAGCCCAATTGCCAATCGTGGAGATGGCAACGGATTTTATATTGATTAATTGACATATGTATTCCAAATGTACCGTTTAGATAACATATCATTCAAATTCTAATGTGATCTCCAACGAAGCATATCGCTCGGCGATCAAAATTCGCAGTTAACGCAACGTGTCGCCTCGTTGCGCCAAAAGATCATAAAACGTTAAATAACGAAAAAAAAACCGGGAAAAATGTTCCGTAGATTTGAGTCAGGAGTCGATAGAATTCGAGCATTGAAGCCATTTAATCTATGCGGTGTTAGACACTTACGTGAACCCTGTCAACCTTTAAAACGTTGTCCAAGATGGGTGTGCGTGGAAGATGCTGTAAAAATCATCAATTCCGGTAAAAATAATTTCATTTTCACAGTCAATTGTAAATAAGGATGAAACTATTCTTTCAGAGCATCTTGTATTTATCCAGGGTAGTTCAGCAACACCGATGGAATTAGTACGAGCTATGACTGAGCATGGAGTCTGTAATAATTTACGTGGTGTACGACTATTACATATGGGTCTGGAGGGAAGTGCCCCATTTGCTAATCCAGAATTTGAGAGTACTGAAGTTTGATTAAATTCCACTCTCATGTTCTATGAATCTTAGAGACTAAGGAACTCCTATTTCAGAGCATTTTAGATCTATCAGTTTATTCATTGGTTCGAATATGCGCGAGGCGGTGAACGAAGGACGAGCAGATTACATACCGATATTTCTTCATGAAGCACCGAAGCTGTTCTTCGAGAAGAGAATTGTTCCTGACATAGCACTGATCCATGTCAGTGCTCCTGATTTTCGAGGATATTGTTCACTAGGTACCAGCGTGGACTGCACTCGTGCTGCTGTTTGCACAGCAAAAGTTCTCATCGGTCAGTCTATAATTGTGTCATTTAAACACCCTTTTTTATATCACCATTTTCAATATTTATTTTTAAAAATTTAGCTCAAGTAAATGAACATATGCCAAGGACATTTGGGGATGCTGTGATTCATTCTAGCCATTTTGATTGGGCTGTAAGATATGATTGTCCATTGCCTTGTATTGCTGGAACTCCACCTACAGATATGGAACAAGAAATTGGCAAGATTATTGCATCTAGACTTGTTGAGGATGGAGCAACCCTACAGATGGGTATTGGTAATATACCAGATGCCATATTGTGTGCATTGGGCAATCATAAAAACCTTGGGGTACATACTGAAATATTCAGTGATGGAATGCTTGACCTTGTTGAGAAAGGATGTATCACTAATAAGAAAAAGATAAAGCATCGAGGTAGGGCAGTTAGTACTATGGTGCTTGGTACTAAGAAACTGTATGACTATGTGCATAATAATCCATTTGTTGGTGAGTTTTGCAAAATAAGAAATAATTATTTAAGAGTAAAATTTAGCTTATACTGTTTTAAATAATTAACGTCATTCTTTTCGTTAAATGTGCCTAGAAATGCTGGGAATCAATTACGTAAATGATCCACGAGTAATTGCAATGCAACCTCGAATGACAGCCATAAATTCCTGCATTGAAATGGATATTACAGGTCAAGTGTGTTCTGACAGTCTTGGAGTTAAGATGTATTCTGGTTTTGGTGGGCAGCTAGATTTTATTCGAGGTGCAGCAATATGCCATGATGGTCGTGGGAAAGCAATTATAGCATTCCCTTCAGTAACCAGTAAGGGAGAGAGTAAAATTCAACCGGTCCTAAAACTGGGTATGTCTTGACAAACATTAGGATTTAATTTAATTAGATACTTAATTGAAACTCTTGTTAACAGGTGGTGGTGTGGTAACAACTAGAGCTCATATACATTATGCTGTTACGGAACATGGGGTAGCTCAGCTTTTTGGTAAAACTCTTCGACAGAGAGCAAATGCACTTATTCAAATTTCACATCCGGATCATAGAGAGTGTCTCGAGAAAGCTGCATACGAACGACTAAAGACAATGCCAACCAAATATTTATGATTGCATACAAAATATCGATTTTCTAGAAGTGAATTAGAATTATTTATAATCATAATGGACGTAACAGTGATTAGATAACCGAGATTTGACCGTGGTTGTTCTTTATGATATTAGCGGATAGATGCCCATTTAGGAAAAGGTAAAGAATTGATTTAGGCGAAATTTTGAAACTTTTACAAAAACCTCGTCTCTTCGATATAATGATAAAGAAAAAATAAGATTTATTGGAGGTAAATAATGCTGATTCTGGAAATATGTTTCATCTTACGCTCAATCATTCTAATCAATAATATAACAGTAGTTCATCCTTTCTGGTTTTTTTATAAAACAATCTTTTTACAAGAATAGATCAAAAAGGATCGCTGTATTTATACACTAAGATAGTTTGAAATAATAATGAAAAAATGGAAAATCAATGTAAAACCAAATGTAATGACAAGTTTATAATGTGCTTTATTGACAGCAAACATTTGGACAAGCATTCGTTTTGTAAAGTGTTTTTGTACAAGAACAAATATACACTAAATTTTTATAACATATATATATATCTGTATATCGGCGCACGGTATAATTCTGGAGACTTTTTTAAATCCGAATATCTGATAAATGCTTAGTATAAATATTATGTAGTAATTCAATTGTGATATCGTTTATTATCAATAACATCACAGCATCAAACTTTTATTTCATTAATATTCGAAAGTGCAAGATTGATAGTATAGGAAAAAAAGTGTGGAATTAAATATCGCAGCACCATCGACGACTAAGAGATCTGTCGATGAAGCCTGATTAAAAAAAAAATTATCCGTAACATCATTTAGACTCCGTAAAGAACTTCAAGTTTCTAAATTTTCATAATTCCAGGCAGTAAATACTATTATGTAATCAAAGGCACACGCATACATACAATACTAATATACAATCTATTAAACGTATAGAATCCTAAGTGTTTTTCCAATAAGGTTCAGTTTTTTAAAAATCTATACCTTCTGGTAAAGTACCTTCTAACCGTCTTCTCTCGACATTTTGAAAATATTCGGTGAAGTCAACGTACGGTTTAATCTTTGCGTTTCTGTCAAGAGGCTTGGCATCGGGAGGATATATATCTGAGGTTGTAGAGGTTTCTGTGGTTGATGTATCAACGTTGTCTTCAGTTGCTCCTGTTCCGGTGCTGGAATAATCCTCGTCAGGTATGGTTGCCATCGGTGCAGTCTGCACTACTGGATTGAATCTGACAGAGGGAATGGTGGGACTCTTCAATGCATGCGGAAGAGGAAAATTGAAGTTGCGAACAAGTAACGTTATATCGTCCCGTTTTCCTGTGGTTAAAGTATTTTGAGAATTACTCATGTTGCTGTCATGATGAATTCGTACAACCTTGTCGACCACCGCTTGTGCTACTCCTGTTAAAGTTGACTGTACTCTGAACTACAAATTATTTATTATGTGTATTTGTCTTTTTTATATTTATTGCAGTGTTAATTTTATTTTTCGATTCATAATTACCTGCTGTACAGCCATTTGGGCTAAGTCTTTATTCACTTGATCGGATTTAGTAGCTTCTTCTAATGACTTGTAAAGACCCCGTGACATTAGTAATAGAAATCTACATGAATCGTCAAGTTCTATACCACCACTAATTTCTGGTTCTGCTATTATAGGCTCTGCTGTTGCTGATGCTAGTTCTTCAAACTCTCTATATCCTCCTTTGACTAGATAATTTCCTAAACACCGTGTGTTCTCCTGATTTCCCAGGTGGGAACCTGAAAAAAAAGTAAATCATACCTTGAATATGTAGTTGTGTAATCTGTGTATGTATAGTTTTTAAAATTGTTTATACTTACCCTGCCGAATAGATTCAATATCCAAACCCAATTGGGAGAGACGTAAGAGTTCATCCTCATTTCGTAAATCATGATCAGCACTTAATTGAACAACTCTGAGTACCTGATTGCTATCAGTTTTGCAAAGCAAAGCCCTACTGTCTCCAACATTTGCAACGTATAATCTACCTCCGTAGATTAGAGCCACTACTGCACTTGTACCGGCAGAGATTTCACAATTCAGGGAATTAAGTTTATTGACCTGTAAATCATAGGATTGACAATGTCATTCTTTTCTGCAAGTGACGCATATCATATTTTATTATGCTTCTTGTACCAGATGTGGAAATTTTTGGTATGCTTCATAGGAATTTAAGCCATCAGGAATATCAAATTGTAAACTAGTACGTTCAGCTAAGAGATCACCTATTGAGTCCAAATAACCCCTCTCTACTGTGATAAATGCCTGTCTGCAATAAACATAATGTATATTTTTTACTCAATTATGATTTTGATGGTCCTATGTACTGTCTATTAAGTTTAATAATATTATATATTCCATTATTACCTAAGTACTTCCTTTACTTCTTCATCAGTTGTTTTACCATTGAGTTGTCCCAGTAGAATTTCTGCAGCCATGCGTTGTAAGGCAAAGTTTGCTGCTTTGGTACCTTCGTGCCCATCAAATACTCCATAAAGAAATGTAGAATCATCATAGCGGCAGTGGAAACTTCGATCCTCAAATGGATGTTCCTCTTGACGGTATCCATCTTCTCGATATATTTGATTTGTTGAAAACCCAACACCTACGCCGATGCATTGATAAAGAACAGTGCTGGTATATAATTCAATATAAAATTTATAAAGAAAACATGGTTCAATTTTTTTTTATGTATATGATACATTCCAATAATGTTTGATACGATAAATATAAACTATGATCTAAAGTTTAATCGTATATCATTGATTTCATGAAATTTTTTAAATTTCTTATCAAACAAACTAAAGAGATCGTATGTATGAATTAACAAATCGTGTAAAACTACTATACAAGGGAAAAAACAAACATTATTTTTTAAATATGTAAGTTATGATGTGTCAGGTTAGTTTGTCCCCTTGCACTGTCAAACGAGTAAATAATAGAATCTCACCAGATTGTTTGCAGACTGGTAAATCATCCGTCCAACTGTGCTGAGCATCTTGAAATGACATCAAAATAGGCCTCTCTGCCCTGGCAGGCATTTTTCGTGTTGTTTCACAAGAAATACTTGACACAACACAAAATGCACCCCTACATGTTTTAAGCAACAAAATGTAAAGTCTACAAAACGTTTTACCGATTCAGTGTGATATGAGAAGAAATTCATAATACCGACTACGTGACCATCGCTATCTTCATGAATACTGAATCTTTAGACATTTGCAAAGTAAAATATCTTGCATGTGCAATCGACTGTGCTTACAGGATTAATAATATTTCTTCATAACGAGTTATGAATTACGATCAAGATTGTTCTATAAGACTTGTACAATTATTCATGATGTTTATGCATCAGAATTGTTGATTGTACTTTTTAACTGGACCATTATTTTATCATACTTTCCACACCATTAACAACATCATGACCATCTAATTTATCCAAACGTCTTGCCAAATCGTCTGTTATATACGCTGAAAATGATCTCTTGCTTATATTTTCCATAAACCTGTAGATTATTTAATATGAATAACAAAATAATTCCAATAAAAACATGGGTAAGAGACTCGTAAAGATAATAAGTGTACTTTTCTAGATTGTAGAGCCTTTCGATTTCTTTTTTTATTCTCTCCACATGTTGTTGCCTTGAGGAGTTTAAAAAATTGACCAAGTCATCTGAATCCATTTCCGCAAAAGGAATACCTAAATAGGGATATTTCTGTACTTGGAGGATTCGGAGAAGATTGTTTAATCGTCGAGCTACACTTTCGATTCAAGCCGATTTCGTACAAGCGATTCAGATTACATGTCGATAATTTAGAGAGATAGTGATTCAAAGTTACTCGGAGGTTCTAAATCTTCAGTGAGTTTAGCAGCGATCTCAGGATTTGAAGGTTTATCTATTGCATCCATTTTGAATAGCTGCTCCAAAGGAAAAGGCTCGGTGCAGGGACTTGGACCTCTTGATACCATTTCGTTATAAGTTAAACTCAATATTTTCTGAGTATTTGTGTATTTTAAAGCGTTTTGGTCATCCATAGCACACGTTTTTGAACAGCATTTACCTGTTTTCTTCTTCGTACTAGTGGAAAACTGTTACAAGAAATGGCGTCCACGCGTAATGTTAGATTGATACAGTAATTGAAAAAAATGCATAATGTGTTCATAAGATAGTGGGCATAGTCATCGACACTGTACCAATCGTGAAAGCTCCATAAGAAATCATATTTTTGTCTCTGTGTTGCACACAATGTACGATCGTAAGGGTTTTCCGCGACTAGTGCAGTGTTGACGACTGAATCCACTACCTTATGAAAAATTTCAAAAGGGTGAAATATTATTAAATAAAATATATTAACACATTTATTACTGCTGGAATATATACCGCATTAGTTTTTCCTAGACTTTGCTTCTTTTCCTCAATATCATTTTTTATAATATTGGTCTCAACTATATCATGCCCATCATCTTCAGGTACCTCATTATAATCTTTTTTTGATTCTGTATCAGTATCTTCTTGTGGTATGTCAGACTGTGTTTGAATTTTTGGATTAACCTCCTGTTCTAGTTCCTGCTTCGTTCCAAGATTTGCGTATTGTTCAATAAGATTGTCTTGAATTGCTTGTATACAAATATTTACATCTCCTGCATATGTGCCTTCTGCATTTTTTAAATCCAACAAAAACCTTAGACACCAGTGGAGTTGTGGTATTCCTAAATTAAAATATCGACGTACTTGTCATGTGTGAAATCATGGCTGTAAATGTTGCCTACCAATATATTTCTTCTCCTTATGAAAGAGCATCCAAATAACACCGAAAACGTGATCCTGGTAAAGCCAATATGGCGGAAGCATGGCTGACATTACTGCACCCCGTAATGGATATTGAGGAATTTTAAATGAGTATAAAAGTGGCTGAATATCCAAGGTGTCATCAACATCTTTAATTTTATTCTTAGCATTTTCTTCAGTTTCATTTTTGATACTTGATTTTGACAAAGTATGTATTTATTATTCATGAATTCGTAAATACTCAAAGCACATCCTTTAAAATTTTATATAGTCTTTTACATTTCATTTTGCTGCTCAATAACCTGCTCCGATCCTGCCTTGTCGGGAGAATGAACAGAAAGTCCTGATGTTTTTACACTCATGGTATCCGTTTTGCTAAACGACGTGCAATACTTAATTTTTTTTTACTTAATTTTCTACAATCATTTCATTCTGTACACAAAAATTTATTAGAAGAATTTTAAGGGGTTATAGTAATCAGGACACTTTCATGTTCGGCCAAAAAAGAAGTAACATGAAGTTTCTCAGAACGTGATATTAGAAAAAAAAGAGCCATTCGTTACATACGTGTTTTTCGAGTAATAATGAGGTATCAAAGTTATTTTTTTCTATACAGCAAATTAAAAGAATTTTTTAGTAATATTGATCTTCTTTTTATTTTATTTCTTTACTTAAAAGTGAAATTGCTTACAGATTACAGGGTCAAGAGTGATATAAAAATTTTGAGTTATTTGAGTCAATTAATAAGGTCACTTATTTGTATATCATCATTCTCATCCTCGGGATCATCACGTGTATATATAGATGTCGCAACTTTTCCCATTTTCTTAAGATTTCCCAAAATCTTAAGTAACTGACCGATATTTGGCGGATAACAACCGTCTTGTTTTAAATTTCGAAAATATTCTTCAGTGTGGCTAACATGTTCAGCAGTGATATCCTTATACATATGCTGTGCCATCATCATCACGGTACTGATGGCAACACTGCACATTTGCACCTAATATACAAAATTGTATACACAAACGTTAAAGAAAATAAAAAAGAATCATCTGTACAAGAATAAAGAAATTTTCACCATATTATTTCGCTCTTCCTCTTTCGTCAATTTTTTATCGCGTTGAGATTGCCCATCGACATTTAACATTTGTCGATTATCAGAAGAGTCCCCACCATCTACAGTTTCTCCTACATGAATCGATGCCTGTGTAAAGATACGACATGATTAGATCTACAATTATTTCAAATAAATAAAATTTCAAAAGAATTCCATACCTTCGTTGACGACATTATTACACCCTCGTTAAATTCAATTTCTGCTGAATTAGGTGGTGGTTTTTGGACACGTTTAATAAATCCGCCAGGACGTGGTGAAACATGGAAAAGTTCCGGATGTTTGTTTTTAAGCAAAGCTCCCACTGCACTATTTCTTTTTCCAATCGAGGTGAATAAAGATTGATCGATTGTGCTATGCTTTCTTAATTCAGAGAATTCGCGCGACATCCTCGTTAGCGGTAATTTTAAATTTCAGATGAATTCAGTGACGAGCCGCATGAAAGCAATATTACAATCACGACATAAAGAGTCACGAAACTAAGTGTAACTGTACTTTGAGGTTGGGTCAGTTATTTTATAGGATTTTTCAAACAAGACATTTTTGAGGTTCACTTTTTGACAGAAAGCCAAAACAAGCAAAGACCATCGGTGCCATTATTGTACTATTGTCCATTGAGTTATGCGGGTTTTGAACATTGTGATTTATTTGACACGCATACAAGTTTCGAATACAAAAGGATATTCAGCGTCGTAATACTTTTAAATATATAAATACTTGTGGAAGGGATGCAGAAATGAGACTACGAACGTCCCGTTGATGCTGTGCATTGATGTCATCTGGTATATCCTATACGTGTACAATTTGCAATAAGGATTCACCTATTGTGGGGTCACTGACCGAAGAGATTGAATAGCTTATACACGTAAGTACTCGAGGTTATAAATGATATTGAGAAAAAACACGGTGGATGACGACTAGCAGAATTTAATGTAGACAATGATATCCAAAAATCTTTCGTTCGAACGGAACTCGAGAGAATACCGTACGAATACCAAAGTCAGGAATCTTATTGACCTCATACCTTTGAGGTCCAGCCAAAACGTGTTTTTGGACAATAAAATAAAACATAATCACATGCAAAGAGTTTTAAAACTTCGTGACTCATGAGAGATATATGGAACCGTATGGAAAGTTGTTATAATATTTTAAGAATTCTCATGGAACAATAACACTCTTAGGTGTATCAAAAGACTTCATTGGCCATTCGTATATTAATGCGAGTAACACTGGAATATACGACGCTGATGTTTTTAATCGTACTGGCAAAGCCTCAAGGAATAATTTACTAGCTGAGAGTTAAGCAGACTTACCAGCCCTCTTCATAACGAATAATAAATCCCTTGGCAATTTCCCCAACCGATCATACCAATTAGAATTATAAACAGCTGTGACACTATCTTCACCATAGGAGTCAAACCAACTGGCAACTAAGAAGACAAAGAAGAATTTCAATTGCAAATAGATTATAATGAATGCCTTTATTTCTGCAGTAAAACCTTACCAATTGCGAATGCATACGAGAATAATAGTAACAATGCAGTATCGTTCGTTATCCAAGCTTTGACTAACGTATTCGACCTTGCATGACGTAACAAATAGAAAATTCAAAAATAGTCTGCTTATCTGCCGTCCGGAACGGCGTAAATGTCAAAAGCAATATTCCTATCTATGTAAACGCGTTAACTTATTTATCTTCAATTGTGATCACTTGCATGCCACGAGTGTTAGGTACACTGAATTTACAAAATGAATTAGAAATTAAGTCGTTTTAAAAAATTACTCTGACGGTTAAATCACTAGTCTGATATTTGCATTTGAAAAAAGTATCTCTTGCTCTAACGGTAATATAATCTTACTTATCATCTTATGCATTCCATCTAAGTGGAAGATTATGCATATTTGGTAAGAATAATAAAATTGTCTACGAGATGACTCAGATGGCAGTCTCGTGATGACGGTGGGATTTAATCAAATAATTTTTTATCGATCGAACCTTTCGTAACATCCTTGCATCGATGGAATTATGGACCTACATTATTTATTTTATGGCTATTATTTCAGTCGGTATTTACTCATGGGAGCACAACTAGTTCTCTGACGTCCGTTAATAGCATGACCATAGTCGATTTTTAAATACGTATGTTTAGATGGCAGATGTATAATTTTGAAAATAATTTCAGCTTTCTTAAGTCTAGGGATAGGATCGTGTTTAATATTATGATTTCTTAATACTGAGAAGCGTAATTACAGAGGTAGGAAAAAATTCTTAGAAATTAAATCGTTAGGTTAGGTTTAACACTAAACCTACTATCGATGGGTCATTTGAACCTTTTAAAGCAAAAAATACGTTTATAAAAAATTGTCGGTGGGCTTAGTGTTAAATAATTATGGAGTACATAAACATTTTATCCAGTTTAGTAGCGAATTTTGTAACAAAGTCGAAGCCTTTATTTTGATATTGAAATTCAAATAATTCAAGTGCAAAAGGGCTCATTACTGGAATATATTTAATGAAGTTCAGGATCATTATGCAAATCGGTTAAAATTTCTTCCGTAACTCAGACTGCAGTACAGTCCGAGTCAAATTCAAAAATAATTATAATTTCCATGACACGAATATGCAATTGGAAATGCTTATCCATGAGTTTATGCTTCATAACCATAAAATGACTACCGCTGTTCTTACTATTTCATCAATCATAGGAATTTCAGGTGCACGCGCAATTGCAATCGCATAGGAAGAATCAATTTTGATGTTTACCTGTCACGCGAGTCCTAATGTCACTTATGAGGATTATAATGAACATAATGAAACATAAGCCATCCTACAGTTGATTCAGACATGTTAATAACAGTTTATGATATGAATTTGATAATAATAAGAATGTCATAGAAATTAATTACGACGATTTAAATAACAGCGTCAAATATATCATTAAAATAAAATTCATTTGAAATTGATACGTGCCGACATTCGCACAGTACAATCAATAGAATTTGGATGAAAGCCAAATACCTTCTTCATTTATGCAATTCAGGTATCATTAGAATACGTGATAACAATAGTTATTGACTCTTGATTTTCTAGCTAATTTATCAAGCCTCTACACCTACACATAATACCTAAAGCTATTATAATCAGAATGTACGAAACAGATCCTGTATTTTTCCTATTCAGATGCCATAGTTTGATTAATCCAAAAATTCCTTTCGATAGTATATATAGTATTTACATTCCAAAGGTAATGATAAAATGTGCTCGTAAAGTATAAAAAAAATTTATATTTACTCGTAATAATACACTCGTTTTTTATTTTTTAATATTTATCCTATAAAAGATAATAAATTAGGAATATTATAATTTTTTAAAAAATATTATGACATTGTCTACAATTTACTTGATATCACAAAGTAGTTATTGCTGTTCATTGTTATCATCGATATCATAACCTCCCTAAGTAAATTCTAATAAAGTAAAAATATATATTATCAAGATACTCTTGTAAACCATAGATAGAAACGTGATGCAAAGAAACACTATAGGGGTTTGAAATAGTTAGTTACGGTACCACACCTTAGAATGGAACCTATCTCAATTCCAGCATAGCTCTATCCTTAAAAACTTTTCTTGCCGTGCCATACACATACCTGTGCGTAGTCTCCTGACATTAGGCAGGTAGATGGTACTTCGTTCATTCCCTAATTTTCATCGGGTCAGTGACTGTCTGTTAGAGCGAGTCCGAAAGTGGAGTTTGAAGTAGGAGCAAAGCCGGTTTTACCTGATATAAAAAACATTTAGAAATAAAAATCCTTCGACCTCGAAGGTTTCATAGGAATCCCGAAGGACGCCGAGCTCTTGAAAACTGAGAAAGAATTTTACGTTGACTAACGTATTTATCCCCCGTCGTTCTATAAAGCTACCCAGTTAACAATTCAACGTCGCGTAGCATCTTCTATTTTTTGTTACTCTACCAAGCTTTAACGCTCCCATAATTGTTGCATTTAATTGTGAGAATATAATGGACAGCCGATCTTAGACAGGATGTTGTTATCCCTGTCTGATTATTATGTATGTAGGAACGATGATTAAAGGAGTGCGTATTAACCGGCTGTCGCTGAATGTGCTACATTGTACTACCGGCTTAAGACTGGCTACGGAACTGCTTAGGTAGGTAAGTACCGTACGCCGAGCCACGTTCGACGCCAGTCAGACTCAGTCAGGCCACAACGTCCATTGCGTGAGGTGCATGAACTCCGAGAGAACTTCGAAAATTGTCAAAGTGTATCTTCACGACGGTAGACATTTATTTTTGTAAAATCACTTAGCAGGTACGTCAATCATCGAATAATAGTATACTGGTGAAGAGTCACGACGATTACCCATAAGAAATTGCGTGTCTCTTGCATAAATGTACAGCGGAGCGGTAAAAAAGTCCGTTAGATTGAATTCAAAAGGAGTTTCTGTCTTCTATCTTAATTAAAGGATTAACATTGTTTTTGATTCGTTCACACGAATGGCTCGTAGGGTATTCAATGCATCGGCAGTGCAATGTTTGCCCGGTAAATATTAAACAGACTAAAATTAAAATATTTTTCATGCAATCGTACGATTGTAATAATAATGGCAAATTGATTTACGTCCTTTTTATATTATACACGTCATTCCTCTTGAATGGTCAGTTACCGCTGAGTTGTACCAATCGGAATGTTTGATTATGTCGTAATATTTTCTACCTATCAAGAAATGATTTATATCATAATTAAAAAAAAAATAGTGAAAAGTGTGTTAATGATAGGGGGAATTTTACGTAAACTAAAGCAGATAATTGTTCAAGGTTACATTGGTATTCAATATCATTGATAAGAGCTTCATTTGCAATCAATCATTATCTGTACCTTTTAGCATATCGAATAATGGCTATAAGAATTTACAGATAAAAAATACAAGGATTTTCTCAGGCGATGAAAATTTCAAACGATTCACATTTTTTTTTAACTTAAGTCTTACACTTGACGTCGGTGGTAGTGAATTCTGACTAGCGTAGTCAATGCAATAGACCACCGCGGATACACAAGTATCTATCGCGATTTTACAATCTGAAAATGTTGGGCTGAGTTTGCACGATATGGGACAGTGACCCGTGGGTTTTGGCCGAAGTAACGGGACGCTGTAGAGAAATCTTACGTCATGCATCTTTCGTGATAAATTATCTTACGAGTAAAAATTTACTTTCAACCTACCCGTGATTCATTGTTCCCGGCGAAGTGTCGTTCAAACATTATTTCAAGTGCACCGATCCATTTTATTCATTCTTTATAAAGATAATTTTACGTATTCGCTGTACACAACGTGTCAGGATACATATGCATATATGTATATATTCACACGACAAGCAGTTATCAGTACCCTAACAGGCTTTCTCCGAAGCCAGTCACTGATAACAAATTTAAAAGGTAAAATATATTGTATTACAAGGACTAGCACAAAAGTTTTCTTCTTAATTGGCGACTGTATCAAAGAATCTACAATTTTCTTCTCTCTACGTACACATCAAGGTAAAG
This sequence comes from Calameuta pygmaea, assembly GCA_031762395.1. NCBI lineage: Eukaryota > Metazoa > Arthropoda > Insecta > Hymenoptera > Cephidae > Calameuta > Calameuta pygmaea. Next base: position 565,346 of record JASANN010000252.1, read on the forward strand.
ATGTCGGAGGAAAGAGAGTTTCACGGTTGGAATAAAAAATTCGCATAATATTAGCGCGTTTCGTGTAAACCGATTATTGCTCGTGGATGTGCTTCTTGGCATCGCTATACGATGACTAACTCTGTACCGTTACACCGAATCGGTACGCGAGCTAAAGAATGTCAATTTCGTGCGGTTTACGGTACTAAAATTACGCGTTGTGCCAATACCGGATTTACTTTAATGAATCCTTGACATCTAGGCGATTATCAAATTTGAAATATGAAACAAAAGATTTGCGTAAAGAAGTCGTTAAATTGAAATTGTATATCTGTGTAACATACGAGACAGTCCATAGGGTAATGGTGCCATTCGTTAAAACGGCACTACATTATGGTTAACGCTAGTGACATGCAGGTGATACCTCCGTTAAAGAGAAACAACGGTATCCTGTACCGTGAGCCGAAACACTTCCGCCAAGTTATTCAGAGACAAGAGTGGTCTGAATATGTCGAGGTATAAAAGGATGTTAAGATATAGGTATATATGTACGTGGTTGAATGACGAAGCTTATACGTGGGAAGAATCTATAGTGCGAAAGTGTAATAGCAGATGAACCCGTTTACGGGTTGGAGATTGACTGTGGTTTTTCATATGATTATAGATAAGTAGAGCTGTGGGGGTTGAGAATAATTTGTAATACGGGTATGTACTTACAGAATTTGAAAAATGAGACTTCCAAGGATAGAGATCTTGCTTCTCTTTGTTGGGCTTGTTGCCTGCAAAAAAGATGAAGGCGACGCAGCTAGTGCTTTTATGGAAGCGGCTCAGGCGCTTTTCAATGACAAAGAAACCATGGGTGGTCTTCAGAATATGGCTAGTGCTTTTATGGAGTCGGATGCCGGGAAGCAGGTACGTTATTTTAGTTAAAGTTTGTATGTGTAATTTGAAGAAATTTTATTAATATAGATTGTATATAATTTTTAAACAAATTTTTAGGTCGGTGGTATGTTGAATGGTGGTAAGGGCAATTCTGATGGAATTAGTCAGATTTTGTCAGGGATTGGCAATCTGATATCAGCATCCACTAATAGCCAAGGTGTTGATCTATCTATGTTGAGCACGATGATGGAGACCTTCACGTCATCTGGCGGCCAGAAAAAATCTAAAAGGGAAGCTAGCAGCAATGGGGGTGGTTTTGATTTGGAGAGTATGCTCAATGTGGCTAATATGTTCTTAGGGCAAAATGCCAATAATGAAGGCCTTATGGGTCTGTTACCTATGCTGTTAGAAAATGTTGGAAGTTCAGGATCGAGCAATGATGCTGGAACTAAGAAACAGGATCATTCGAAACACTCTTGGTTTCTTCCACCCGTTTTGGAGAACCTGCACGTCATGTGGGAACACTTTAGGTACTTAAACATTTATACGAGTGATGTGTTGAGTCTTGTAGGAATCACAGGGCTGATTTAGTTGTTTTATTTATTATTTTCAGCAATTCTGAGCTTGGACAGACTCTATGGAAGAACAGTGGTCTGGCCAATATCGTGGGTTTGATGACTGATAAAGAGGGCAATATTCAATATGAAAAAATTTTAAATAGCTTTGAGAATCCTACTCTCAGACGTAGATGGGTCAAGTCATTGACCAATTTCATATCTGAATGGATCTCACATGTATCTGATCCTGCTACTCAGCAACGTTATTTAGCCACAGGACAATTTATGGTTAACAGTTTCCTGAAGTCACAAGGGTTCCCGAAATCTGTTATGTTTGACCCTTCTAAGCCTGCTGATAGTCTCTCTAGGTAAGTAATAAAATTGATATAATCAAAATAAAAAGTTTTATACATTTTTTATGAATCATATTAATAAAAATATATAGATTGGCGAACGCGGTGGCTAAGAGACATCTCAATATGAAAATTGACAGTTCCAAATATATAAAACCGGCTATCGCGTATCTCCAAGAGCTCATGAATCTGGCTTCGCAGAAGGGATTCATCATGTCTCGTGTGAATGCTATGGAACTTAGTAACAAACTTAGCGAAGCAATAAATAATGATATTTTAGCACCAATACTGAAGGTTTGTAATTTCACAGTATATATTATAAAAAATATTTTCCTAAAACTTATTAAAATAAACGTATGAATTATTCTTCTTCTAATATAGGTATACCGTGCCTACAAATGGTCCACGAAGCATCCCAAATGTGCAAAGCACATACTATGCGTTATCAATCAGGAGAGTGAAGAGACTGAGAAAGCTGCAGAACTTCGAAAATCTTTAATAAAACTTGCAAGTTTCCCAGCTGCTTGGGGGATTAGTCGAAACGTAGATATAAGCTTTTGGTCTTTGTACGGAGCCATTGCGGAACAGCAAGGATGTTTCGTAAGTAATATTGATCTTATTAGTTAGAAATATTAGGTATAATTTAATTTCAGTGACTTCTTACGAGTTAACCTTATTTGAGCCATTCAATTTTGAATGTCATTCTATTGTGAGTAATAATTTTCATTTATTCAGGAAAAGTATCCAGACGACTGTACAGCTTTTCACGAAGAGGAAGTACGAGTGACAACTGAAAGTATTCACAGTGAACTTTAATCCGACTCTCTTTGAAAATCGTGAAAAAGACTTAATGGCTTTTTAAATTAATAATATATTAAGACGGATCTCGGTAGATCCACGATGCATCCCAACGGATGCTGCATCGAACTCATCCCGTCCGATTTAACGTGTGTCAGAGAGAATGGATCGTTTGTAGTGAATGTGCTTGAATTCCGGATATTCCACAAAATATTAATAACTCGTCTTGCAAGATAGACAAGGTTAAAGGTAATACGATGCCTGTACAAGTGCTAAGCTAATCGTGGTAAGCGTAGTCTAGAGTATGAAATTAAGCGCTAATTACACGTACTTAGAGAATAAGAACGAAGCTCATTTTTATTTTGTATCCGTAGACAATTTTAATGTGTAATACTACCGTTGGTGTATATATTAAATTCAATGCCAGTGCAATCCGAGAAATTATACTTGTCATTATTTTTTTTGTTCCAGTGCTCGCAAAGCTTTAGCTCTCTATTACACTTTCACTCACGCACTTTATTTTGTCTTTCCTTCCTTTCTCGTTTGAGAACACACCGATTCTCGTACGACTAGTACAAAATACTTGTCTAAAAAAGTCAGCGTGTAGAAGGCACGATATACATTATTATACATCCATAAATTATCCTCAATTTTTTACTTAAAGTGGACGGAAGTCTAATGACCAGATCGGAATCTAATGGCATCACGTCGTTGTATTAACAGACTATTCGGCTAAATTGTTTTCTCGTAGACACCTCATTTGAACATGGCCAACAATATTGTACATATTATATAGAAGCCGAATAAAGCGTGTATGGAATGTACAAAATTTTGTTTCCAATGAATTCGTCTTCTTTTATTGCCGTTGATTTTTAGGGTTATCGCGTCGCGTAGCTTGCATATTATTTTTTCTTGATACTCTTGCACGCCCACTCGAGACCCTCCTGTAATAAAACATTTATTAGACGAGCACTTCGTGACTGATTCTATATAATTTTCGTGTTGTTGCCCTGTCAATCAAATATTACATACTTTAACGCCTTTCCCTTCCGTAGCAATACACGATTGAATCTGCCAATCGCGATCTTTGATATTGTGCAATCCAAGACCTTCGGCTATCTCAGCAGCTGTAACGGCCTGGCCAAGATCCTGTTTATTCGCGTAAACCAGTAACGGTACCGCGCGCAATTTATCCTCTAATAAAAGTTCCGAGAGCTCCTGGCCAGTCTCTTCTAGCCTTTTGATATCCGCACTATCCACTACGTATATCTGTATGAAAACAAGGAGTAACGATAAAATATTTTTTACTTGTCATTCCAACATAAGGAAGGAATTACCAGAACGTCTGTATTTTCAAAATAATTTCTCCAGTATGGTCTGATCTTGCGCGCACCACCAATGTCCCATACGTTCAGCTTGAAGCCTTCGCTCTGTACGCTTTTTATATTAAAACCTTGAGTTGGCGTGACCTATCATATGAGATAATAATATCAAACATGATTGTAATCATAATTGTATTTTTTTTAAAATTAATTTACCTGAGTGATGTCTTCACTGGCCAAGGATTTTAATATTGTTGTTTTTCCAGCATTGTCCAGTCCCAATAATAATAAACGTAACTCCTTGTCAGGGTTGGAGCGCAGTTTGCGTAAGATCGATAATAGTCCCTAAATATTGAATTATTCATATTATTAATTGTGTCGTAAAATTTATTAGTCTGTGACGGATCGAATCTTTTCAATATTGCATAAGGTTGAGGTGAGTCATACGTAGATATGTGATTTCTGAAACGATCAATATTTGGAGTCCATGTGTTATATTATTTTTAGGGATTTTAAAAAATGAATCTGACAATTTTTAGGTCTTCTTAATAATACGTTTTAGATATGGACACGATCTATCAGCCTTGTTCTCCTTCTCTATTTAGGGGAAGCAGAATTCTCAATTAAGATTGGGTTCAAGGAGACACGCTTCGTGAAAAATCAATAGAATTCAATCCCTTCTGTAATTATCTTTGCACTTTTTATCAGATAATCTAATCATGGCGATAGAAAGATTCCAAGTGGACAAAATTAATAATTTTTTGTCTTTGAAAATTACAACTTATCGAATACGAAGAAAAGTCATTGTTCAACAATGAAGTCGTGAAAGAGAATTTTAAAAAAACCTAAGTTTGTAAAATCGATTGGAGTATTATACTAAGTCAAATAAAAGGTAAGGAACTTTTGAAACAGTCGGTATAGATGATGCAGTACAAAGTTTCGCGCAATATCCGCCACTCGAAAGAGAGTCGAAGATAGTAACAGGTTATGTCGGTGCAGTAAAAATATTCTTTTAAAGTGCCTTGAAAGTGGAAAGAGAGGTGCGTGTCCTTTGAGTGCATAAGTGCATAGGTGCATCACGTCAAATACATTTTTTACCATTTTCGTGAAGGTTTTGAGCGCTTGAAAACACTCGCGAAGACGTAAATTTATGTCGGCGGGCGATCCGCAACGTTCCCTATCCCGTGGCGTTCTGTGTTGTTTATTTCGTAGCTAGGACGAGTGGCTCCATCTTGCGTAAGCGACCGGCACTACGATATGAACATAAACACACTATAGTATAACTTATAGTACATAATGCTACTGCGTTTGCACAATACGAACAATGGATTCAATAAGCTGATTGTCATAAACAGAATTCAGTATATCGGTGCTACTAAAATCTTAATTTCATTTTCAGGAATATGACACTTTATTATGCAGGATTTAATGGAAGTCCTATGTTCTCGCACGGTGACACTGTAATAACGATTACTGAAAAGTTTACAAAAATTGCCTTTCAAGGAATTACAGGACTTGAAATTGGCTGGAATTATTTTCTCCTGTGGCGAGATACGAATTTGTATATTACGGAAATGGCTTCCGGTGATGACTCTAGCATGGAAAAGAAACTGCAATTGTTAGAGATACCAGAAGACTCGTCCTGGTATAATAAGAGCATGAATTTGTTAATTATTATTCCTGTATACGACGGGAAGGTAATTATAGTAATTAACATAGTAATTTTACACTTAATAGGTGTAAACGCGCTGTGGCCGGAAAGGAATACGTTACTATATTATCCTCAAGAAACGACGTTTGGCGATATAATATTTATGAACGATTATGGCGCAAAGTGCAAAACTTTATTCCAACGAATGAAGATTCAGAGCCTGAATATACTATTGAAATATCGCATGGCGGTTCAACGGTAGTGGCGCTTACTAATTTAGGTATATTGAAAAGATGGATAAACAAAGCTTATGAAAGATTAGACGAGGAACAATTATTTATGTATGTTTTAGGACGCATTTTTAATATTCCAATTCTGGCCAATGTACCAAAGAGAGTAAAATTTGTTGATGTTGCTTGTGGATTTGACCATACGATTCTATTAACGGATAACGGCGAAATCTATTCAATGGGAATGGGAACGTTAGTTAAACATTTATATTATATTTTTATCTATTGGAATATAGTTCATCTCAATTACGTCATTTTTTATATCGTCTACATTTTGCTTACAGAAGAGGTCAACTGGGTCATGGCGATCTTGAAGATTGTGACAATCCAAAAATCATAGAGGCTTTGGCCGGTCTTAAAGTAGTACAAATATCAGCAGCTGGTTGGCACAGCGCTGTAGTCACGGATCAGGTGCAACAATAATTCTATTATATGAATAATATTTTTTTTCTACCTCGCGCAGTTTTTTTATCCTGGTTATGATTTTAGGGCGATCTTTATACATGGGGTTGGAATACAACTGGAGAACTTGGAATTGATAGTGAAGCTACCAAAATCTTTGCAACCCCTACCATAGTCGATTTTAAGAACGAACTGGGTGAGATTTTGGATTCGACTGTCAAAAAGGTTCAGTGTGGGAATGTATTCACCATCTGCCTATTAGGTATCCTGGATTTTTCAAAATATTTTAAAGAGAGTCGACTGTGATTTTTATACCCGTTTAAAATATACATTCTTTTTTTACGCAGATAATGGATCACTTTGGGGCGCTGGATCAAACAAGTATGGACAGTTAGGACAGTCAAGAAAGGAATTGATAAGTTCGAAAATATTTGTCAAATTAAAAATTGACTTCGATGGAAAGTCTGTGAGAGATATCAAATGTCACGAGTGGGGGTCCCTTATCAGCACAGATTAAATTTTATATGAGTTGTCAAAACTGTAATAATCAAATTGGATCCCAGAACATGCCTATGTGCTAGCAGATAATTGGGCAACGAAATTTTATTTTCTATTCGGTCTCTTCATACATTTTGAAAATACTTTCAGCCTCGATTGCTTCATTTAATGGTAAAATAAATTTACGATTTCTCGTTAGAATTTCTTCCTCGGTAGCCGACGGTGGCGGCGGCGGCGGTGCAGCGGAGGCTTCGTCGATATTATTTTTTTTCTTTCTTTCACCTTGAAACAATCGATAAGCGTACATACATAGTATGTAATTCCATCGATCCTAATATTATATATACGTAAAAGTCACAAATCGTTTATGTAAATATAATTATAGTATATATTTATACGTGTAATTATTGATCTGGGTTATTTACCGGCTGTATTTTTGCTTGCTGTTTTTGTTTTGTTCAATACCGGTTTTGACGATATACCTTTTGACAGTATCTTGTTCACCTTTGTTGCTATATTCTCTTCAAATTTTCCGGCCCTCGTAGGTCGTGGTTTTTTAATTACATACGGTAGACGGTACGTGTGTACTTTGACTGACTTTACAAAACCGGCAAAAATCAATGTAAATTGAAAATCAGTACCATACCTGTCAAAGATGTAAACGTGATAGAAAAAATTTGCAAACATTATTGAATCATGTGGCATTATATAACACTAACATGTCGTAAGTAGCGTCAATGATTATTTTCAAAAGATCTAGAGATTTAATGGAATTCTCATTTTTTACATTTTCCACTGATTCGTAATCACTTACGATTTTTTCATTTATACGTGCAATTTGCCCATCTGAATTTTTTAAAAGATCCAAATCTATCTGATCCCAATACAGTATTGATTCGTTACGAGTAACTCTTTTCATCATTTCCTTAAATAGTCTTGTCATCATTTCCAAAAAATCCTCGTGGGAAAATTCGTTTTCTGTACGAGTATCGGTGAATTTAATTTTCAGCCAGAACGACCAATTTTTCAAACCTACCTCGAATCAGTAAAATTTCACCAGCAAGCCAACTGACAAGGACACCGCGATCAAGAGGATCGAGGTTTTCTTTGAAACGTAAAAGTAGAAGTGCTACAAAATCCAAGAACCAAAAAGCTGCCATATTTGTATCATAATCGGTAACTCCAAGTAGATCACCCAGCAACCTAATTTAATATGCTTTAATTTAATTGCCAGAAGGTACAAGAATCAACAGTTACTATACATATTGGGGAAAGAAGTCTTAAACAATATATATTTCGATGTGTTATTCGCTATGCTAGTTATCTACTAACTCTATGAGATACTGCGGGCTTTCATTTTCAATTTCAATTGGACAGAGAATCAAACTTCTAAAAGAAGCCGGTAAAGTTGGCATCCTTTCGTCAGAAGGGGTAACGGGGTCACCCGATTCATTAAATTCTTGTATCGATTCCATGATTTTTATCAGCCATCAATGTCATCAGTCCGAACTTATACGTACGAAGTTGCCTCTTTACGTAAATTCTGAAGTGACGCCATGATCGTATATTTCATACTTTGCAAGATTCGTTTTTATTTTTCAAGCATAAACCAATTTATGCATTATTAAAAATACCGTTTTTTTTTTAATATTGCAAATCTTTGGCCATCACTGAATACTGGTTGTCCTCCTGGTCAGAAGTTGAGCTCAATAACTTGGACCCTGACATGACTACCGTATTCGCGAGAACTCTACAAAATTTATGTGCACATTGAAAATTGCGTAAAATGTAGTGTCAAGGCAATCAGCACTTACCTTGATTGTTTTTGGCTTTGAACTTCGAAATATCCTATGGATTGTGAATGATATAAAAAGACGTGAACCGTTACGTTTCATTTTTATTAATCGGTTTTATTAATTTTTTTTTCCATATTTTGTTCAATATTTTCAGAAAATAACACTCCAAAGCGAAAAAACCGTATATTCTCACCAATCCCAATGTATGTATAATATATATATTATACTTTTCATATATAATATATATGTATATATATATAATGTATGTTTTTATACTTTATATATAATAATGTTATGTGGAGTAGCGCACACTTTAGACTGTTATGTATCGATATCTTTATAATTTTATCGATAAATTACAAATATTGAAAAACATGAAACAGATACAGTCGCCGGGACCAGTGGACTTTCACAAAGAAACTGGTACCACGTGCTGCATCGTATCCCCTAATTACCCCATTTAAAAATTTAACTAAAAACTCAAGAATACATTTATGTATATATATATAACAATGTCTGAACATCAATCGAAGTACGTGGAATCCGACTGAAAGGCAGTTTCTAAGTACCCGGTTTCGTTTCCAAAAAAAAAGAAGCTTACAACAAACTTTCCTCGTCAACCCATAAGAAACCAAAAGAAAAAAAAAGTTTTCCTAACCTCACATCCTAAAGTCAACAGGAAGTTCAGTGCGTCAATTTCGTTTCCTCGTGAAAATCCATCGGGTCCACATTCGGCTGACGTACTTATATATTTTCACACCGAAGTCAAAAAGGCAATACGCAGTATGAACTTACCTAGTACGTGTTTGAGTGTACGCGCGTAATGTGTAACTGTCTCTTCCATTAGCCTCTGTATTAGCGCGTACGTATACATCGTGTAATGTCTGATGTGCGTGCTCGCCACGGAATTGCGTGGGCTCGTTACTTTGTTACTCTAACCTAAAACGGTTGTGTTGTCTCTCATTGTTTTGAGTCTCGAAACTTGCGAAGTTATTTCACGGCTTGTGAGAGTTCGCGAAAAGAGTTTCACAGGGAAAAATGGAGAGTATAAATCGTATACGGACATTAACGGACATAGACAATGGTGTACGATGAATGAAAAAGGTAAGTCAAACGGAAAAGGTAGTTCTCGTTTTGAATTTACAGGGTAACTCGATAGATGGCAGGAGAGTGCAGAATGACGTAGGGGATTGCAGAAGCTAAAATCACGATGCACTGACTTCGTATTGAGTCGATAAAGATGTTTCTTCCTATTCTGCTCAATATATAAAACATATGTGTGAATGTCGGTACGTCGGGTGAAAATGTCAAGTGGCGTCCCTTTTCTTCGTAATACATTCCCATATAATATTTTATCGGTCTTTCAGTATCGTCCATGATCGAGGATTTAACACGAGACAAGACACCTCTCAGACTTACATCCAATATTCGAATGCAATAGATTTGAAAATCAGATACTTTGGTACCCACGATAGATATATAACAGATATACTGTCGGATACGAGTGGCGAAAATGAAAAGTGAAATCCGATCAAATGAATATTTTTAATCGATTTTATTGAAAATAATACAACAAAATGTCTCATAATAATAATAATTAAAAATAATTAATAATTATAGATACGTACGCTTCTACGGTCTATCTAAATAATCATGTCTTAGAACGTCGTTTAAATAATAATATTATCATCATAATCAATAATAGCATTCAAATAAGAATAATAATAAAATAAAATAATAATAATAATAATAATAATAATAATAATAAAGACAATAAAGTTATCATAGAATAGTGTATGAATAAACAAACGTAATGAGCTAATTACTCGTGAATAATTCGTCATCGTCCTCGATCGCTATCAATGGATTGTTTTACCTAGTACTTAATAATGGATAATTAATAAATTCATTAATAAAATTACACGTTGCTTGGATATGCACATAGAGATATAAAGTCGTTTTTGGTCCCACCTAACTGCAAACGCTATATTCATACATTTTATGCTTGGATCGTTTTACGTGTTTATCATGCGTACGTGTTGAGGACTATTGTTAATAAATCGTTACGTGTCGTGAATTTTTATCATTCCCTTTGCGTATACACATCGTCACGTGGCTTCTCATATATTCGTATTTTTTTACATCTTTAGCCGTGGACTGAAATACAAGACCGTCCCCGTGCTCACTGAAATTATAAGTGGCCGAGAAAAAAAAAAAGAAAAATCAACACTCTGCGTTTCCATTCAATCTGATTACTTATGATTTTCACTGCGTGTTATCACTGGGACGAGTTTTTTCTCCATTGTTTTCCTATTGGACATCGCTTCCATTTAATTACAACTGGCATTTTACGATAACGCTAAAATTATCTAATTAATTAGTCTCACTAACTTTAAGTCCGAGGATGGTCGCCATGATCGATTACGACACGTGACTCGCGAAAAATTTGAAAGTCAAAATTATTGCGGCACCAAATTCATGTCGTATCCGAAATTTTTTTTCGGCTCGAATCCACCCTCGTTCATTTTACAGCCAATCGAGAGAATTTCGTCATGGAACTGTTTACAGTCCCGCCAATTCCCCACCCCTCCCCTCCCCCTTTCAAATACATATCTAATTAAGGCTAAGTGAATTTTAATTTTATAATTTTTTTTTCGCTCGCGAATACTGGTTTTATATCAGTCTCATCGTAATTAGTCTGATCATTCTCCATGTGTTTGCTTGGCACGATCATGCGCGCCATCTACTCTGACGGACTCATCACTGTGATCGTGCCGCCGTAGCAAGACGCCATTGTCAATTATTTTAAAATGAGGACATAATTCCTCATTTTATATGTTTCCTAGAATCAGACTTTATACGTGGTCTAATGCCAGTTGTATATTTTTTGCGCGGTGGAAGCTTAAGTATAACCTCGAGAAACGTACCGGCACGTCCCAGAAGCGACAGCAATTACCTTCGGCCATTTCGTTTGCATAATTTCCACTAATTTTCCTCCATGTGCATTCGATTATACTTAAAGATTATACACAGGGATAATCGCAAAACGAATCGTAAGCGCGCATTCGAACTCCCGTACATCCGCGTACTTTTCCCTTACGTGGAACAGCAGCGCGTCCGTACGGGAATGCGCATGCGCGATGGAACGCCAAAAGAAACTAGTGTTGATTCGCAACTGCGCCGCGAGGCGGCGGAAAAGGATAAAATCGCAAAACTTTTCACTGGCCTTTAGCACTAGACACTTATGTAATATTATATCTCACTGCATTTCGCTCTTTGTCTTTCACACATATGCTCTCACGTAATCATTCTCGGAAAAGAAAAACAAGAAAAATGCAATCGGCACGTCTTTCGAGGTTAGCTTCCCCGCAACACGGACTCTCGGAAATTCAAATATGGCTGCTTCCTCGTTCAATGCACGAGAGAGAAGGTATTCGCATGTTCTTACGAAGTTCCGCCTTTCTCGTTTCTTTTTGATTTTTCTCTTACGCTCTCGTGACTACACCGTCCAGCTGATTTGCTCGTGCTTAAAATGAAATTAGAAGACATATCGGACACGCGACGAAACGGAATTTCACCGTTGGTCGAATTTCCAAAAATTCGTAGCGCCTCGCTTAACGTACTTCAACAGTATAACCTCACAACCATTTTGACAACAATCAACCTTCAACAAAAGAGCGTCTTACGTCAAAAACCTTTAAAAATGCGTCGCCGGCCTGGCGGCTTACGGTGGCCGTAACGAATTCTGACGATCTTTCGCCAACCGGAAGCGACCTGGCCGCCGGACGTATCACATGTTCAAAAGTGTGAACCACATTCTACGCGTCGCAACAGCTTAAAGTTACGCCCAGAAATTTTGTCGTTGACTTTATGTATTACTTTTTTTTTTTTCGTCATTAGACTAGCGCTAATTTATTACGCGTCCCTTCGTACGACCCTTATTCGTAATTCGTCATTCATTTTCGAATTTGATTCATTTCACTTATCCATCGTTTCTCCATTCACCATACAATTTTCATTTACTTTATTCAATCGTATATATCAGCCACGTTTTCTGGCATGTTCAAAGACGTTCATACCTCGCGCCATTCGTACGAATAACGACTTCCGATTGATCAACGAAACTACCCCAATAATATTACAGTAGCGCTTTACACATTCCTCCATCGTATATATATATTTTCATTTAACAAATCCAATTTTCGCGTCCCGCACAATTACAATCGCAAAATTGAAATCGAGTTGCGTCGATTTCACAATTAAATTTTCACAATTAACCGGAAGTCATTGCCGTTCCGTGACAAAAGAAACGAGTCAACGAAAATTACGATACTAGGGTATTTAAACGATATACTATTATACCTATATGTTATTCGATTTATACAACTCGCATATATAGCATGTGTCTCAAGTGTATATGTCCTTATAGTAGCATTCTCCACAACAAAATGTATCAATATATTAATTTGCAATTATTTTGGTCTAGTTGTTTATCCGTGTTATATCGTGTCTGTACGCAAGATGTGGATGATTCGTGTACATGTATATGAATATGGAATAATGTCAAGGGACTCGGGGGGGATGATAGTATATATATAGTTTTTATTGTATGTATGCTGTCTGTCGTTTTTGCCTCGTCTCGCGATAAGATCCGTTATCAATGAACCGTCAGAAACCGAAAAGTCTTAAGTAAGTGTATCAAACAGACTTCCGCGCGCACTTGTACTTGCACTTGGACGTAGGGCACCAAAACTATTTCGCTACGCGTGAATAACGGCTTTTATTCGCTACCACTAATATATACGGTACGATAGCAATAATATTTAATAATAATGACAATGATAATCGTAGCTATAACTTCATCTCGTTAAATAACTGTAAATTCATATAGAATATAAAAAATATCTCTCGACGCCTCTATCTACCTAACCACTCTGCGCTAAAGCTGTTTACCTCGCGCGTTACGAACCTAAGCACTTTTCATTTCTTTTCTTTATTCTTTTTTTTTTTTATATTTTTACGTACGAATCCCGTTAAACTTGAGAAAGTAACGTCTACGTGGATTTCGCTCTGTCGATAGGGACGCTCGTAATTGGTTCGAACGAGGAATAATCGGTGATCGGTTTTATGTTACCAATTTTCGAAACTTCCGGATTCAGAATTAAGTCGTAAACAGGAAACGAATACTAGACTTTCGCGAATTTTTTTTTATTTTTACCTTTTCAACGAGAGGATCCTAGTATTTTTTTTTATAAACCGTTCACATTAACAATTACAAGGTGGGAACTAAGGTTTGCGCTTTTTGTATTTCCCGCGGAAAGTCTGTAAACGTTTGATGCCGATTACAAATATATTTTGACGGTGTAGGGGAACTTCCGGAATTTCGAAATTCTAAGATCGAGGTGTTTCCGGTGATCTGTGATCCACGCGAAGAAAGAAATGCTTTCTCATCTCGAGGACTCTTTTAACGGCTTTGCAAGTGGGACGATCTTATCTGTTACGAAATAATCAATAAACAATAAATTGTAAAACGAAACGAACATATATATCGTAGTATACAACTGGTTAAAAGGTACAAAGGTACATACGGTTTTGCCTGCATTGTACTTGAAACGAACGAACGGAAGAGGAGAGAAACGAGAAAACTAATATTAATAATAATAATGATAATAATAATATTAATAATAATAATAGAACAACGAATGCGTCTAAGACGTACAGTATATATGTGTATATGTATAAAAAAAAATGAAAAACCGAAACTGAAAAAGAAAAGGACAAGAGATTTACGTAAATGTTTCTAACACTTTTCTTGCTTTTCTTTTTCAATTCCTCGTACTCTAAAAAGATAAACTGATGAACGAACGCGCATCGAGTCCCGTTTAACGAGAGTGAAACACGCGCCTAAGACTGGCTCTATGTATTTTATCAGTGTTTAAGTTACGTTTCTATTTATATGAAAATTTCGTTATTGTGGGAGGGCCAAAAAAATTATAAAAATTTCCAACAAAAATTATTCGCGCCCTACGTCAAGTGACGCCTGATTCCGACTTCGAAATATTCAAAGTCCCTCACTCTCATTTTCATGGTTGTTAGTTTTGATCAATATTTTTTACTTTGATTGAATTAGAAAACATATTTCATTCTACCGACGATTACCTCTCATTCAAAATTAATTTGACGATAAAAAAATTGAAAAAAAAATGAGGGCAAGAGACCTCACCGAACCCGTCGTATTCATTAGTCATCGGTAAAACTAGCCTCGCCGTTAGTACGAATTTTCAAAACTATATTTCTTAAAAAACAAAAGTACAACTAATACGTTAACCATAGAGTGTATAGTTACAGAGAGTGGTGCCTACAAGTATCTATATGTACAAAATTGAATCTAATCCGATCGGCGTTACGTCACTAGTATTAGACGTCCGCGCGATTACATGCCCAAATTAGTTTTAGAAGAACGAGATCGCGCATGCGCGTCATAACGATTGATCGAATCGAACGCGTCACGGATTTATCGATAATCGATATATCATACCTTAACCACGTGACTCGTCGTCACGCGCGATCCACCAAAGGGAACGTGCTATCTATTATCTATGAGCGGCCTCATGACCTTTTGCACCTCGAGTTGAACAGAAGGTAATTGCACAATCGTACCTAGAAAAGTCTAGAAAAATTCGCTCAGGAACCTATCCCGGCCGTTTCGCGCGCTTACGTGATATACACGTATTATATTTAGGTACTTATTGTGGAATCGATTAGTGTACGGGACGAGCGAACCAATGGGGCGCGATATAGAGTTATAAAAAAATCTAAATGTCGTATACTCGAAAAGCACAACTATGACAATTTTTTGTCTGCTCGAGGTGAAAGGTAACATCGATTTTTTTTTGGGGAACGACGAGAGAAAAGTGGGAAATATACAGCAATGTATAAAAGATGAAAACAATGAAAAAAAAATTTTTAATTATATGATTACCCATTAGCGATGTACCGCACCCCCATTAAGTAAAGATGCTGTGTTACTTACGGTAAGGAATATATAAAATTGCAATGATTACACGATACGAGTTAACGCAAAAAAACCGGATACAAATTTGATTTTGAATTGTGGATGAAAAAGAAAATAGTAAATCAAAGGATAAATGGTGGTAGAGATCGCGCGTATATGATATATAAAAAAGAGTGAGTAGTGGGGGGATGAAATGATATAACGTATTACAGGCTACAGTAGTCTTTGTATTCCCTCCTAACGTATACAAAAAAAAAGTAATATTTATGGAATGGGTGGTACAAGGTTTCGTTTGTTATCGCTCGTTTGCTCGTGTACCGACGAGAGTTTAATTAATGGATCATTTAACACGTGGGAAGTTGTTGATCCTGTAAGATCGATCTAGTGCATAAATCTTAGGATCGTCGCGCGAATATACGAAGTGCTTGGGAAAACTAGGAAACATAAAGATTGGAATGACAGTGGAATGATGCTTCTCGTATTAGAGACAGAATCGAGGCGCCATTTTGAATTGAGAAACATATAAATTCGAGTAAAGGGTTATTACGATAGGAAGATAAAATATACGTGAAAAAAAAAGGTCAAGATCTTGAATTTTGAAAAAAGAGGAAACTAGTAGAAAAATACGAATGAAACAAGTGATTCAAGTAAACAATTTTATGCAGACGTGAAATTCGTTAATTGATATAAATTATTACGCCATTCATATTTCACCGGAAGTGGCTACGATCTATGACTGCGTTACGCGTATAAGACAATCGTGTTGATCTTGATTTTTGATCGCTTTCTGATTTTTTTTAAATTTCTGAAATTCTACTCAGGTAAGTAAAATTTTCAGGATATTTGATTTTATTATTTATCAATCAAACAAGATCGACCCGATGCCACTATCAGTATGAACACATTTGCATTTGATTGTAACTGTGTGAGTGCCTGTTTGCCGTATCCCGATGTCGGAGGGTAGGGACGAGGATGAGACTGATAGATTATACAAATCGTATATGTATACATACGTTGCGGTTATCATTCGTATTAACTTGAATAATTATTCGCATTAAACTCATAGCTTGATTGGGAATAATCAATATTTTGTCACAAAGATTTATAACGATTCGTTGACCCAAATTAGCTAAACAGTTAAGTCATATAGATAAACGAATGGAATAACAAGAAATATAATTGGCATAAAAATAAAATAAAATCGCGACAAATCCCCGCGCCCATCGATAACTACTATGTCTCATGAAAATTGGGTCAGGTATATCTATATAACAAAATATTGTGTCCCGTCGCGAAATCGAAAGCGCCCTAAAGTCCGTATATAATTCAAAAATTTTTCTTTTGATTCTGCTAAAAAAAAAAGAGGTGCGATCCTCTTACCACCGTTCAATTTGCGGATTAAAATTTTTAGGAATACCTGTACAAATAATCCCAGTGACGTCAGTTAAATGCAAAGTGAAACGCATAAAGGCGAGTACACACTGCGAGAACTTGGAGCCCGCCCAATTAACAATGTGGATAGATATAATCTATATCTGAAAAAATATTGTTTTATTTACCCCAAATATTTTTTTACATATTTTTTTTCCTCAAAAATTTCCACCCTTCCGTTCACACTCCTATCGTTTCTTTTTCGCGCTACCCCTATTCAATTTTACATATTCCCAACAGTGTACATACAGCCTTATCCCGATCCCTATAATTTTTATTGTTTTCCTTGAAAATTTGGTCTTCGCAATTCGTAACATAAGTTTACGTAATATTCTATTAATTCCCGTTGTCCGTTCGCCCCTATACATATATATGATACATATAGTAAGTTTTTGCATTCGTATATCAGTATATTCATGACGTAATTGTATACTCTACAATTTCCATACAAAAGAGTGTCCAGAGACTTAAATGGCTTCAGAAAAAGGATTGCCTCACAACTGGGACCTAAGGTACGTATGCATATACGTTAATTATTAGCTTCCATTTATCTTTAATTCTTTCAGGGGAGCAGGAAGGGGACACCCTAAATTCATAAGTAAGTATGCGAGCGTTAAAGTAAGTACTTTGCATAGTCTAACGGTGGCTCAGTAGTCCGAAGTAGAAGGTTACGTAATGTATGTACATGAGAATGAAGTGGACTTCACAAGGAAACGAAGTGACTTTAATGGAGATTAGTATTAGGCTAGGTTAACTTTTAGACGTTTACAATGTACAATTAATAAGGGATGAGCTTTTTGGGGTATTAATGAGAATATTGAAGGATTGGGAGTTGCGGCACTCCGGGAGAAGGTATAGATGATGGATGATGGACAGGTATGATTTATGTAAAAACTACGAATTGCACAGTCGGTCTCGAGCGTAGACTTTGAACAAAAATAATAATAATAATAATATTTTATAAAAAGAAAAAACACGGAGACAATTAATCCTCGTTTATGCACGCTTGGGTACATAGGTGTGCTAAATCGTAATTGTAGCAATAATGTTAATTAATCGTAGTAATAATAATAATAATAATAGTCATCATCATTATCATCATCATCGTCAACGAACATTCCCTTAGTCAAGTTCTAGATGTGTGTCTGTGTGTACGACCGAACGTACAGTAAGTGCAACAAGTATGTGTTCTTTGTATACGGTTTCGTTTATGTAATAATTTTAATTCCTTTCGTTTTGGAAATAAGAGACAGGGAGAGAGAGATAGAAAGAGAGCGAGGGAGAGAGAAAGATATAACGAAAAATTGAGAAAGTAAGAGAGAGAGAGAGAGAGAGAGAGAGAGAGAAAGAAGAACAAAATAAAGAAAGCGAGAAAAAAGAGTGTACGTATATGTTTCATGTATTTTTTGTTTTAATCGTGTGCATAGGTGAATATGTTGGTTTCGTTCAGTGTATAGGTGTACCTCGTATTAGGTAATGCGATTACTTCTTATACGTATAGTTTAACACACTACAATTTCATTCATCTTGTTGTCGCTCAATCATTATCATCAACATACCTCCGGCAGCCGCATCGTACTCATTTTGCTTTTTAAATTTGCGCGCATGTGTGTCGTGTGTGTACATATATATATTTTTTCCCCAACATTTTTGGAATACTCCACCTTTTAGAATACTCCAATGAGTATGAACAGTATACCTCAAACTGTATAAATTTGCGATAGCGACGATGCGTTTAATGTAACATATGTATAATCATATATCACTGCTGTCTCTGTTTCCTGTATGTTTCTCAGCGACCGTCAATTTCTCATATTCACATTGCGTACACTCTCTTCTCAGGCGTGCAAACTTTTTTTGTTGATATTCTCCATTTTTTTAATTATCAAATTCTTTCTCGTTCTGTCTCTGCTCTTTTCATTAGTTCTCCCCCCCCCCCCTCTCTCTCACGCGCTAACTCGTCAATTAATAATGATGATCGTAATAGTAATTAATATATGCATTAATGAACCAGTATCGTTAGTAAATGTTTCTTACGGCTAGGTGTCTCTTAAATGTACAACAATAATAATAATAATAATAATAATAATAATAATAATAATAATAATAATAATAATATATCATTTTCTTTTCCCTCTTTTTAATCAATCGTCGCGGATACAAAGGCGCAACAAGATGGCTGCGCTTCCTTTATAAAGTAGAGCACTAAGTATCCTAGGAGTCGTATTTTGCCTCACATCTCTATGTTTCAATAACTTTCCTCTCTCACTCTTACTCACACATTACCCCCTCTCTCTTCCTCTCTCTCTCTCGCCTTCATTGTGTTCATGCGTATGTATTCTGTAATCATGGGTGTACCTATTACCAATTGTCTGTCCTTCTCCTTGTCAGTATCGTCGCGTGTACCTTAATGACGTGATTACATATTTTTTTAATTTTAAATGATTTTTTTTTATCAAGCGACCTTTCTTTCATTCATGTACGTACAGGTGTGGGTGTGTTTGTGTGTGTAACGTGTAACGGTAGTAGGGTAATACCTAATCTGTTCCTACGCAGAATTATGCCAAGTGTAATTCATAAACTAATCGCTCGACTCTTTGCCTAAGTGAATTTCATTTTATCTCATATATTTATATATATTTTTTTGTCTTCTTTATTTCTATACTTTTTTGTTCTCCTTATCTTCCCCTACTCACCCTCTCTCGTCGTCTCGCGCACGCAATCGTTTTGATTTTCATTGGAATCCGCCATTCGAGAGTGTACTTGCTGGTTCGCGTGTTATCTTTACCTATGCTTATCTTTATTAGAAATTTTTGTGATTTTATTTATCGAGAGCGACAACGCCGACAAGAGGAGGGCAGCTGCGGTTCTTGAAATTCAAACTGTCACCTTTTGCAATCTTTTTTGGCGCTGTTGCGTCGCGACACACCAATTTTGCAAATTTTTTTTGGCGAACATCGAATTTTTTAGAATCTCGCAGCATGTGATAATTGGGAAAATTTCGTGACTTTTTTATTATTATTTTCTTATCATTGGGTGACAAGAGTCCGGGGGCACGGATGAAAAGACTGTAACGGGGTCATGAAAAGTATTGATATCTCTGTCTGACATTGTTAGCTGAAAACTTGCGACTTGGTTTTAGCCTTTTCGAACGAACGAGGCAGGAAGATCGTTTAATATTTATTTAAATCAATGTCAGATGTATAACTAAGTATCGATAATTACGTGACTCCTCGTTAAGTCTTATTCATCCGTGCAGTAATGCGTCGCTTGATGGACGCTTATATAATGCCGTCTTTTTATAATAGAGGATTAATACGAAATTTGAGTAAATGTGAAATGCATCCTGTTTATTAGAAATGGGACAGAATCTTTGCACTTTTATGATCAAAGTTCGTATCTTATCTTGATTCCTTGCTTACTCAAATTTCGCATTGATCCGCCAGGTATTGCCGAAAATGCCTTGTAAATGTGTGAACGGGATAAGGTTCAGGACATTAGGGACTAAAGATTGTAGGATCATTCGCGATTACTATCATTTGATACTGTGACCGGAGACGCGAAGTTATCCGCACATTGAATTTTCGATAGAAGCAAAAACAAAGAAACAAAAGTTTTCAGCATTAAAAAGGCAGCTGCATAAACTGAGCCGAAAGTATTTTCGTATTCGCGTAGTGTCTAAAAGTTTTTTTTTCTGATAATCTGTCTCGATAGAGTACACTGTATACAATTACCGTTTACACCTTTCATAATTTTTTTCGTATTACTTTTTTTTAATTTTTCATTTTCTCGTCAACCCACCCGAATTCATTTCCTTTCATCTCTCTTTCGTACGTTCGCTCTCGTCTCCTCTCTCTCTCTCTCTCTCTCTCTCTCTCTCTCTCTCTCTTCCATCCCTTTCACCGCTTTACGACGATTACAATATTGTTTTAAGAGAATATAAAAAATCGTGTGGCACATTGACGGTTGGAATGTTATTTTGTTTCTTTAAATTTAATAATATAGTACTTTTTTTATTAATAATATACTTTATGTATGTTAATAATATATATAATATATATATACCTTTTTTGTTTATTATAGTAGTTTGTCTTTTCTGCACTTATTGTTTATTCTGTGCTTGACTGCAGGTTTTGATTTGAGGGGACATTCGCCCCTTTTCTCGCGATTTTCTTTAATCCTCCAAAGATCGTATACGAATGTCGTTCGACGAATGAAACGACCGTATGTAAGTCGCGGATCGTCAGGCACCGTCAGTTACGATCGCGGCGATCCTTCGATTCGCAGAACGAACTCGACTGGAAAATTGACTACGATCATCGCCATCCCGTTTCACAGTTGAACGATGAATCGGTGCCAGTGACAATAGAAAAGAAACTTTCAACCCGATCGTAGGAGCGACAACAACGATTGCGACTACCACCGTGCGATATTTTTATCGAAGTCGATAGAAGAATCGTTCTGTGTTAAAATGCCGCGTGGTTAAGCGCTTCGTTCGTCACACGCTAGATGTCGGGATGATCGCTCGAAAGTGGGGCGATCCGTTTGGTTTATGTAAACGTTTTGCTTTACTTAATCACTGCTGGATATGATGTAGTTTATTTAACTTTTTGTTTGCTTTGTAGATTTTTTGTTATTTACTTTTTATATCTTGCAGCATTCATGCGAGCTGTCGCCGAATTGCAATATGTCTATTGTTGCTGTGTTGTTGCCGGTTGGTTTTGTGTCCGGGCGAGTATACAACCCGTGACACGGATCGCGGTCGACCGAGCACTATGAAATGAATTAACGTGCATCTTTATACATCGTTAACTGGATTTACGAGCCTCGATCGATAATTAGATCCTTGTGAATGTTCCCGAAGTACGTCGTACGATCCTCGTCGTCGCTTCGTGGAAACAGCATTATCCTTTTTCATTGCGTTCAAAGAATGTTATGCGATAGGTAAGCTGTAGAAATATTTATATCTTTCTTTTAATACTCTTCACGCGTTTCCTTAGCTATTTAACCCTGCCCAATTTCTAATACGCTATTGGTTCTTTGTGATATGCTCAGTCATTGGTCATGTTTCACACGGAAACCGCTATTTCCTATCTTTAAACGTGCAAAATCTCTTCGTCCTTTGTAAACATCGATATCTCTCTTTTATCGTTCGAGATCCAGTGTTATCCATACTTCTTTTTATCATACTTATATAATTTCCTGCATTTTTGTTTCCATATTTTTATTACGTCGCGAAGACGAGGCTTTCAGCTTCGTTCCATTGCTGACGATCGTGACGTCCTAATTTTCCATAGAATATCTGTCATCGCGGACGAAATATTTTCAATTCAACGTGTCGTAACTTTGAGAGAACTCGTGAAATAAATAACCTATTTCTGTAAGGATCTAGGCTCATTTTCATAGCGTCGGTCGACGGCGTCTTGTAAACTGTAAGGAAACGATTGATATCTGGAAGCTTTGTTGTAGCTGTAGAGCAGACTGTATGTGTATATGCCGCGTGTGCCGTGTTGATGGGCTTTCTGTAGGTAATGCGCAGGGGGGGTGACATGGCGATTTTCAGGGGGGGGGGGGGGTTCCGGTTTTCATAGTTTCTATAGTTCCCTTTCGTTAATTAGTATATTTAGTTTTGTAACGTAGAGCCTAGCCTTGCAGTAGACTCGCGATTGTATGGAAACACTGAAGTGCACCTAGAATTTTTATATAATCAATTCATTATCGATAATCGAATTTTCTCAAAAGTTTGATTTCTTAATGGATTCGAGATTCCCTTACAGATCTTAATTTTATTTTATATTATCTTTTCTTTTTTTTTTTCTTTCACTCTGATCTCCTCGAGAAATTCAACTTCAATGGATAATTCCACGCACTCGCGAGACATTCGCTTAGGATAGGCGGACAAAGTGACAGTATAGAAAACACAATACAAACAACTAAAGCGCCACTCTATGAGTACTATTAGTACTAGCGCCAATTTATCTAACACTACACAATCTAGGCTGAGCCACCGGAAACGAACTTTCTGTCAGGTTGCTCCGGCAACGCGAATTACGAAGAAGAATTTTAACATATAAATTTACATTCAGGGGAATTATCATACCAAACATGACGATCGGTGAAATTTTGATCTCGTTTGAAATTCAGACGAAAATCATTTGCGTGAAAGTTTTTCGTTTAATGACGTTTATCTAAGGAATTTATAGAATTCTCACGTAACACTACTGACAGAAATTTTGAGGATTCGCGGTGGCTTCCCTATGTTGCCATTCTCGCGCTCAAATCTTTCGATTTCTCGACACCAATTTGATGATACTCCGAAAAGGGCGCGATTAGGAAAACGCGATAATTTTTATTTATACCGAATTTTTTTTTAGTCTAAACGAGATTAAACTTAGAGATTAATCGAAAATGAGTAATTTTTTACTTTACTTATTCTCTTCTTTTTTTTTATTAATTTTTTCTTTAGAGTCATTGCATGACTAATTCTTAGATACGATTTAAAGCCAATTGGAAGGTACGACGATTTCGAGTAATATTTCACCACAGAAGGTTTTAAATTTCGTTCACTTTTTAATTCGAGCGTTAACGCACTCTAACCGCGTGACGTCTACCCGTTGCAAGTCTTTTTTTCAAATCTGTTAAAAAATGTACCTAGTTCAAAAAATGAAAACGCAAATTTTTACATTCATCCGTGGATAAAAAATTTAAAAAAATTACTTTTTCAATAATCATCGATATAAAATGCAAAGTCAATTCTGTCAATAATTCTTACAAAAAAATACAATTTTTAAAAGTGTCAGTTCTTTAATAACGTAAGAACCAAAAAAAGCCTTGCTTCGGGCTGATGAAACACGAGAGTCTCGTCATCAAATTCGCGTCGGAGGTGCGTGTGTGTGTATGTGTGTTTTAATGAACGACAGGCCAGCTCTTCGTTGATCACGAAAATCCCAACATTCGAGAATACGTGAATTCAAAATAGAATTTAAAAAAACGGTAAACTAGCGTGTAACAGTTCGTTTACATTTCATCATTTTATTCTTTTTTCACCTTTTAACGTGTCTGTACCTAATTGCACTTATTCGACAAAACGGAACATAAAATTGAACGCAAGATGGCGGCCGGGCGGCCCTGGAACGCGGAGGTATTTTTTTTCTTCTTCTTTACGTCTTTCATTTTTTTTGGTTTTCATTTTTATTCGTTTTGTTCGCCTTTAAACTAAACGTTTGCATCTATCGTTCGTTCTGCTTCTGAGCTATAAAAACGTAACGTCAAAACTTAGGCACAATTTGGAACTGCTTAGACCATTTTTCCCAATGCACGTATGTCAAGTGAATTTCAAGATCATTGCCATGAGCTGATCAAGAAAATGGAATAAAATGAAGAAAAAAACAATCAGATAATTGATTTTCACAGGTATCAAGATTTAAAAAATTATGAAAAAAATAAAAAGAAATTCAATTGATAATTTATGTAGATTATGAGAAAATAATTGTCAAATTTTTTTACAAATTAAAAATTTATATCAGAACAATGAAAATAGTAATAAATGGTCCCAAAATTCAACAAGACATTCATGCGACATACTTGAACCATACCAAACATGACGATATTGTGAGGTAGCTGACATTGAGCCGTTTCAGGGCCAATCGGACCAAATTTTCCAGTTTTTGAGAATGCGCCGCCGCGTCTCATTGAAATTTCTACTATGCTATATATCGTAACGGCACAGTCGTTCCTGCGGTAAATTTTGTTAGTTCGTTAGATGAACGTGGGTCTGACGTTGTTTAATGAAAAAGAAAACAGAATTTCAACCGAGAAACGACAGTGTGATAAAGAAAAAAAGAAATTCTGACGAAAAGCGAGTTTTTGAGGAAAGTTCACGACCCACCGGAACTCACTGTTGGTATCATCGAAAACAGGAATCTATCGGCCCGACTTTTCAAGCAATGCCCGCCATCTTGGTCCCGTCCGACCACCTGTGTGGATCCCGTCTCGTAATCGTTTAATTATTTTTTTTTCTTTTAATATATATCATAATTACAATATTATCGTAATCTTATACATATACACTAGCTGGTTACAATATTTTGTGAAAAATATACATCAAAATTTTGTTACTTTTTTACATCACAGATATTTTAATATAATATATCTTCATTTAATCTTAAAAATTTTTTCCCCTTTTTTTCAACTAATTCATTTTACCGGATCATTAGCGCATTGCTCGCCACGTAGGGGGAGACGGTTTTTTTTTTTCGGAAATAAGGATAATTTAATATCACGCGAAAGCGAAAGAATTTTCGCCCGTTTTTCACGGCCCATCGATTGTAATCGATGAAATTAGTCTAACTTCCTTTTCAAAAGTCATGCTCTTTTCCTTCTTTATTCTACTTATCTATCCACCCACTACTTACACTTCCAGTAAGCCGTTTCCGTATTTTCACGCTTAAGAATGTTTCCGTATCCATTGGGAATATGTCAGATTATATGACAATAATCGTTTGTCTAAAATGGATGAAAAGCAATAGAAGAAAAATTTTTTGATAAAGGTACCCCATTAATTCGTCATTGGTGAGCAGCGGATTAATTTCGCGCTCCAATCAATGGGAATCGATACTTTTTGCTAATAATCGAGGAAGCCCGTAAGCTTGTAGTTTTTTGAAAAATTTACGAGTCACGTGATGCTTAAAGTTACGTCGAATCATCTATAGAATTTTATGTTAAAAATTTTTACAATACACAATAGTCTGTTCCCGTACTGCGGATATGATTTACACATATGATTACATACAATCGTTATCATAGTTCCTCATAAATAAAGTACCAGATGCACTTAGCACAAAATACACAGGAACTATCATGCTCCCATATGACTTTTTTTCATCAAATTATCAATCAAAATTGAACGTCACTCTAGAAGAAGATGGACGTTTTTTTTCCTTAACTTCCGCCTCCCCCCGTGTACCGGAAGTTGACGATGTCCAGACACTCTTTCGTCTCACTAACTCTGCCAGATCAATTTCCCTTATCGAACACATCCGCAAGCTATCAGTTCTCGTCAAGACTCTCTGCCTATGGTCGCACGCTTTCTTTTTGGAAACTATAAGTTTATTTACTAATACTTTAAAAAAGGCCATTTTTAAGCAATTAAAATTATTCAATATCTACAATTACAATTTTAATTACATTTACAAAAAAACATAACAGTTTACTTGAATCAAAAAAAAATGTGTCGTCTAATTCAATTTTGAAAAATTCATTCAAAAATGCTATTAAATTCCAAAGCATGCAACGAGGTCAAGTTCAATATGGAATACCAAAAATGCATTACGAGCTTACTCGAGTATAGTTGCGTAGGCATGTGAGAGTTCTCGACCCTCGCGTTCGCGCTAACCACCATATTTCCACGTAGACGATACCGCGACCATAAACATACTAAATTTGATTATGTTAGACATCGCAATATCGTACCTATTCATATCGTACAGTATGGTATCGTATCTGGTGTTATAACGTGGAGCCGTATAACGTTTTATATGATTCGAATCTTTTAAGCGCAACCGCGCATGCGCACGACAGTTCCGCGTGAAATGGAAACCGAAAACAAAAAAGAGAATTGAGAGATCGTTTCAGAACGGCTTGAAATTGAAAGGCGCGACGGAGAATACGCGAATATTTTCATTCTATAGATATGGGTTGTTATTCTTTTTTTTTTTCGTATCCCACATTATTTTTTTTCAACTTTTCGTTTTTTCCCCGGAAAATAAAAACCCGTCGCAGAGGTCGAGCGTCACGGATCCTACCTTAACTGCATTAGATTGCACCGATCATCGCATAATGAGTAATAATAATAATGACAACGTTAACGATAATCATAGCGTTAATACATCCTCCGTAGAATAATATAATTTTTCACATCTAACGATACATTTTTTTAAAGGGGTCGTTTTTTTCTTTCTTTTCTTTTCCACAGGGGATGGGTATACGAGTGAGAAGAATTTTTGTTTTTTTTTTTTATCTTCCAGGTAATTCTAGGATCTCGTAGTGGTCGGTGTGTGTGTTTCTTGTGTGTATCGTGAGTTATTAATTGGGGATGGGACGATGATGGCGTCAAGGGGCAAGATACGGAGATTGCATATAGGTGTATAGGTACTTCCTATTCCTTGCGTTATGTTTGGTGAACATTGAGAATGAAGAGTTTTTTCAAGGTATTTTAAGAAGTTAAGATTACACCGAATGACGTTTTTTGCTCATTAAACTCGTTTAAATTACGTTTACACACAATCATGATTAGTGCTTTTTTTTGCGTTTCAGTTAACCCTAGAGACCTTAACGTTTTACACTCAATAACTTGCATTTTTTTTTCATGGTTTAAATACGTAAATTTAGTTTTTAGTTCCAAAACACCGAGAGAGTAGCCTTGCTTATATGGGTTTTTTTCGTATTATAATTTTTTTATAAGGAATTTTTTTTTAACACCGAACATACATGCCTTACGTTATGTACAGCCTAGAGTTTCAGTCGTATAAGAGTCATGATGCGTGCGTGGTTTTTGAATGTGTAAAAAAAGCCAGGTTTCTTTTCCCCTCCCATTTTTTTTTTCAATTCTCCCCCTTTTTTCGTACTCTTACTTCCATTGCCAGCGCATAAATATTTATCGAATATTTTTTTGCCTATTAATTATCTTTCCCTTCCCGCATTATCGGTCGATCGTCGATCGACATCATTTTTTGGTCCAACGGAAATGTAACAACGTTTCAGCCTTTAATTCGTAACTCGAACGCGCGCCTGTCGACAATAGGGATTTTTGATCTGAATACGTCCTCGGAACATATTTATGGAAATTGGGCGGTTTTACGTGCAGCGTGGTTGTGTTGTGGGTATATAGTAAAGTACCGATGAAAAATTGTTTTTTTTTTCAATTTTATGTCTTATTTCTTATATGAATAGTTTTCCGGTTATCGGGAGGACAGGGATAAACCTAATAGAAATGCAACGAAATTCGGGCGATCGAACGCATTTTTCGTTCGTTGTGCAACGGATGACCGCGCGCGATATAATTGCATGCTGTTCGCACGATTTTTCTTGATTTTTTATACTTCGAAAAAAAATCATTCAACTCGTGCATTTGGTCTTTAAGAACATTGCGAAAGTCCAAAGGACTGCAGTTGATATTTTACAAAATCGTGGTATGTAATAAACGAATAATTGATTGAGTCGTTCTTTTAAAAAAATTTCAAAAAAAAATCGTACGTATTTAAATATGCCCGAATAACGCGCGCGGACGTCATGCTCGTGCATCACGCGAAAAGGCTGATCTCGGGCGACCTCGCAAGTGGACAACCTCGTGGAATTTGTAATTCCTAAAAATTTAAAAAGAGTTCAACTCCAAACGATTCCGTCTCTCTCCTCGCTTTCAGTTCCTTCTGTGTACAAACGTCGCGACAAAAACAAGTCCCGATGTCGGGTCTCTTTTCTTTCTTGTTAACCGTCTTGTGGCTCATTAACGGTTACAAGAAATCGCGTAACGGTCGCTTCGAAGATGCGTTGAAGATTTATGTAAATTTTCAATCATATTCAAAATTCATCCATTGATCGTCTTAGCGAACATACGAAATTTCTCGTTACCGTTTATACGGTACCACAATCCAATGTGAAAATATCTATTAGTCCCTTGAGAACGCTAAGCTTTTTTTTTTATTATTTTCGCTATTGGTAGAAAATTCGCAGTCATATAAAAAAGAGTTCTTTTTTCGGATTTCATTTAAATCGTCTTTTATTAAGGGTAAGAAATTGTTCAGAAGAGACCCGAATCGAGAGCGCGCATTTTGTTATAATTTCATTATATATATTTTTTTCTTCTCCTTTTAACTCCCCTTCCTAAGCTTCTCTTGGATCCTGTCATATTCTCGCTTCTTCGTCTTTTTTCTTTTTTATTTTCATTTTTTGTCCACAGCGCGACACTGTGAAGAGTCCCGTAGATTCGCGCGATCTGCGCCAACGATCGTTCGTCGCGACGACGTAGACGCCTTGGTGCGCGTTTACATCGGCATTTGACAAATGTAACATTTCTTCATACCCGTTTTCAAAAAATTAAAAAAATCTGCTGATTGCGTTTTGAAAAACAAACTTTTCGAATTTGTTTTTAAGAATTTTTTTTTATCAAATACTTCGGAACAGTTGTTAACCAGTCGCTGTGCTACTAGTGGACATTCTTAAAACTCACTAATATCGCGACAAGGAGACTTCGACGTAGCGACGAAAACTCGACATGCAATAATCTGACTACGTAAATGTGGGACACGCGTTAACCGCAACGCCGGCCTGAAAACTGAGTTAGAGAATATTGTCGCCTTGTGAAAACGCCTCACGCGCCAAACAAAAGTCTTGGCTCGTTCTCGTCACATTTGTAATGACCAAAAATATATGTATATATATATTATTCTTATATAATATGTCGCTCCTTACAAGTTAAGTAATGTTAATAGTAAGTATATTAGGTAGTTTTACATCGATAGAGAAAAAATACGTTGTGTTATTTTTTTTCATATCTGCCCCTTTTTTTGCATCATTTTCATAGTACGATGAGTACGTTGCGCGTCTCCATTTTTTTTTTTTCAATACGCGCGTACCACGTGTGAGTACGTGTGTTTTAGGTAGATATCTACTACGAACATACGCCGGACTGCGATGGATGTGATAAGTGTTATGCAGAGTGTTTCTAGTGTTTCATCGTTTTTCCATATATATATATATATATTTTTGCGGTATTGGAGGTAAATGCGGATGTGTCACGATGTGGAAATGCGCGTGTAGTGTAATTACGTGGATCGTCGAATATGTCGTACTGTAAAATTGATATTTAGATGGATGCGTGGCTCGTGACGAGCGTTTCGCGTCTGGTTGTTTTTCATTTTCGTATCGTAATATGTTTTAATACATAGACAATATTTAATATTTTTTTTTTTTAAATCGCCATAGTCGAAAAAGTCGTTACCGCGCACGTGCGACTGCGCAGAGACTGTAGTCCCGTGCGCGTCTCCTACGGTTGCACGGTGACGTTGTATTTACTGGTGGATTTGCAGTGATATCATTTTTGTTGTTGTTATTGTTTACGGTTAGTGGTGTAGTGTTCGCAAAATTTGTTGCAGAATGGTATCTCCCTTATCCTCACGACGGCGAAGAGACAAGGGATTCTTTATACTAGGCATTGGTACCACAACGTGAACAAGGATCCATTGTGATGTTAAAGCGGAATAAAATTGTATATTGTGTAAATACTGTTGTCACTGTATCTGAAAGTCTTGTTGAAACGATATTTGTATTTATGCGCATAGCAAAACTCATTGGGATCCTTGTTCATGATTCTTGTAACCGAAAGGAACGGACAAGGCGGACTTTTGTAGGTTTATGCGAATGATTGGATATGGATATTGGGATGGTTACTGTATCGTTACTGTAACTGTATACTTTACGAGAAGATACTGACTTCGTCTACTGCTCTACGGAGTCTTCCATGCTGAGCACAGCGCCGCGATCTTGTGGCTGCTGGCTGTTCTGCGACTGCTCACCGGACCTGCTTGTTCCGGTGTTGTAGCCTCTCTGCAATTGCACTACCAGGCCACTCATGGCCGAGTAATCCTTTTGTTGTTGTTGCTGCTGCTGCTGCTGCTGCTGTGGTTGTTGTTGATGCTGCTGCTGCTGCTGCTGCTGCTGTTGTTGCTGTTGCTGCGGCTGCTGAGTCTTCTGGCTCGAATGATCTACTATAAGCTTACTATCACAGGCACTTTTTTTGTCAGTTGATACGGCATAGAGGTTGTGTAAGTCCGGGTAGTGATTCAGCTGTTGCTGCAAGGTCAAAGTCTTTCTTTCCCGATCCCGATCCTCCTGACCGTTATGGACCTCACGTTCCCGGCTACTACGGTCGATCCTCAAGGAATCCCTTGTTTCCTCGTCCCTGCTTCCTGCTCTGGAGACCGAGAGTGGCGTGGGCGGTGAGGTTAGACGATCACTTCCATCGTCGGCGCGCCCACGTTCCGAGGGTGACGGACTGAGATCGACTGTGGGTACCCTCTCGGGTCTCTCGGGAAGAACTCGACCGGGTGTCCGATAGCTCTCGTCCTCACTGCTATCCTGAGGCATCCTGGGGAGCGGTGTCCTCCTGGAGTTACGGCAAAGCTGATCTATCAAGGCCTTGCTGCTCATGGCCTCGGGGTGGTGTTGTTGCTGAGACTGCTGTTGCTGCTGCTGCTGCTGCTGCTGCTGTTGTTGCTGCTGTTGATTTCTGGCTTCGGTGATAGCTCGCTGGTCCCGGGGTATTCCCGTCTCGAGGCTGGACCTGATCAGGTTGTCCAGGAAACTACCATTAGCTCCCGTTCCGTCATACAGGCTCTCTGCTATCTCGCGTGTTGATTTCCCCATACCAGAGCCTCGTTGGTTCGACGTTCCGGGTTCCGCAGCCACGTTCATCCCTTCTCTATCCCTTTGTTGCTGTACTATCGCGTTCCTCTGCTGTTCCTGCAGACCGCGCATCCTCTGCGTCGCGAAGTACTGTTCTGGTAGCATAGTCGGGACATTCGGTGCACCGGTCATGAATGGCGAGCCTATAAAAGGCGTTGGGCCCCAGAAGTTGAAGGGATGAGCGAACGGTAGGTGAGGCATACCATCCATGAAGGGTGGCATTTTAAGGCCGTTTGGCCCCGGTATAGGTCCTGGAGGTGTGAATGGCTTCTGAGGCTTGAGCTGAGGCTTCTTATCGGGTCCGGCTTGCCTCATAGCCGCTGCGGTTGCTGCCTCCTTGGCTTTGTCGTCCGGTTGTTTCTGGTCCCTGACGGGAACACAAATAGAAGTCCAATTTGTTTCAGATATAAAAATAATTCCAATATGAAAAACAATTTTCCATTAAGACCGATCATGGATAACTCACCTCTTTCGCGGTCTCATCAAATGTCTTTCCTTGACTTTGTACTCCAAAGTGGAATGTGGTACTCCATAATAACTTCCCGCACGATGAACACTCATTTCACCACGCTGAACAGCTCGCACAGCCTCAACAAGACTGTCACGATCGTAATTCCGATACTTGCCACGTTTGGGTCTTGTGCCTTTGCCACCAGTCCCGGGTTTCGGTTTGTTATCCTGAGTTGGTTTCGGTGGTTGTGACTGAGGTGGTTGAGGAGGCGTGTACCTTCCTCTTTTGAAGGGATTCGGGTCGACCATCATAGGCGTCTGCACGACACCCTGTGACAGGCCTCCCTGACCTTCCTGGAATTTAACGCTAATACTTTTAGCAATGACGTCCCGGAAGTTGACCCCGACACCTTTGCCCACCAGGGAATTCGTGGGACTGCTAGTGCCGGAATAGGCGGGACTGACGCGCTCCAGGAGACCTGGACTTCCGGCGGCACTGCTAGCGGTCGCGGCGAAGCTCTGCGCGAACGCCGCTGAGGTTGGCTCGCCGTTTTTGCTCGATCCCGGCGTACTTGCCGGTTTGTAGGACGGAATTTTCAGTATCGCTCTACTCTGAGCACTGTCGCTTGCCTCTTCTTCTATACTGGGATTAAAATCATCGTTCGTGATGGGTCCGCGCACTTGCTGTGCCTGTTGATGCGTCACTAGTGATTGCGTTTGCTGCTGGGACTGCTGCGAATGGACCTGGCTCTGTGGCTGATGCTGATCGCCATTTACATCCTTATTCAATTTCTTATCCTCGCTCATGAGCCTCCGCATCACCTCGGGGATCCGATAGTCCTGCGTTTCCATAGCTCCTACAAAAAAAATCATTCTATATTATTCACAGGTAATGACACTAATACATGCATAAAATTGTAATTAATATAAGGTCTTCTTAATCATGAACAAAAATTGTATCGAAAATAAGAAATCGTTGGATCGTATGGCCGTTTCGGCTTTTATCTAGCTATAAGAAGACCTAGAAAACCCTTAATACCTTAAATACCTTATTATAGCTTAAAATACTTTTCTCGCATTAAATACATGCCGGTTCTCTCACCTTTGAAAGGTCCTGCAACTGCCAGCATCTTCTGAATGTATGGACCGATATTTGCATGTTCGAATCCCGGCCACTCGGTCCCCGTTTCCTGGCCACGCTGTAGCAAAGTCCTCAGGGAATCACCACCGCTACCCTCCAGGGCTGAGAACCTCACAAGGTCCTCTAACGACAGTAGGGGCTTCAGTAACGCCTTCTCAACTTCCTTCTCCTCTTCCGCCCCAGAGAGCTCCTTATCGTCCACCTGTTAAAAATGGTGTTTCTAGCGTTTTCTGCACATCCTATCTCATCCAGGGGTATCGAATGAATTTTCTCTCCTCCTGACGATTTCGATTGACTCTACCTCTTCTTTATCAAAGACTTTTTTTACAACAAAAATCAAATACCACAAATACTTGAGAGACTGATATAACAATTAAGATCTCGGTATAGGATAATTCATTAAGAATATTTTTGTCGATTAAAGGATTTTCCTTGTGTACTGAGACTACATTAACATGGAGCATGTTATTCTGAGGAATGTTGAAGTAATTGCAAGTGTATTTTTATTGGATCTGTATGGACTTAGAATGTGGATAGGGGGGAGGACAAGGTATGAACAGTTGCTGGCAATAATTGATGGAATGATAATCGTGTATGTATTTAAGTGTTTCTATTGAATGCGGTGCGAATTAAGCGACATGCCGGGAAAATGCTAAGAACAATGAAATTTATCTGCATAAAATCAAGGTTCTGAAAACATTGATGAAAACTCCAAAGAATTATAAAAAATTGAGAAAATAAGCGATCAAACGTGTATAAAACGATCTAGTATTTAATGAATTGGGGCATTTTCAGTATAGTAAAAAAAATCTAAACAATTTGTCGTAAACCACTGTTAGAAACTGTCATTTCCGTTATTCCGAGGATTTAGATATTTTTTCTAAGACGTTTACTCCGCATGCGTCGATCAAGCGCAAAGCAAGATTTTTGCCCAATTGCGGATATTCCTCGGTGACAGTTTTGTCTAGAATAATTTCAAATTCATTCAAAAGGAATAAAAATCGCCATATACAAACAATTACAGATCGAAAATAATATAAAAGTTAAGGACCGAGTAAACTGTACATGCAGTTTCTAAAAGTGCTTGGACATTTCACAGAAGACAATAAAATAAATGGATAATATATTAAGAAGACGTGAAACCAAAAGATTTTTTTCAAGTACGAGAAGAATGATTCCAACCTGCTAACGATATTAATTTCTAAATTTCAGCAGCTAGCATCGAACTACACATAATAGTTATGGGTCAAGCCACTGAGAAGATAAGAGATAAGAGATCAAAAGATAAAATCAACAAACGCGCATTTCACATAGAGGTACGTTTTGAGGATGTTTTCACATTCCAATGTAAAACGAAGGCACAGGCTTTCCGGGACGAAAGGTTTGCGCAAGAGACGAAATCCAAGAATAAAGCTTTTTGAATTGTTCACTCGTCCCAAAACTTACCTCGAGTCTTGCAACGTCACGGGCGTCAAGTGGCCGATTGTTAAACTACAAATAGTGATAATAAAAAAGTTAAACAGCCCATGCAAAAGACACAGGACACTACTGAGCATCACGGCAATACAAGAATCGTGTAGACCATTGTTTACATAACATGGGATAATAGCGCGCATCTTTATGAAGAATTCCGATGAAAAATATTCATTAAACGACTGATCCACATTGACTGGCAATGATAATGAAAGAAATGTTTTACCCTGACTCAGTAATAAAATTAGACTCGGTAGTCGAAGCTAAAGCAAAGAAAATCCATTATAGATTGGACGCAGTAAGATATGCTTGTACTTTAAAGATTGTGGAATATGAGGAAAAGGCAAATAGATTTTAGACTAAAGACGTTTTATAATTCACGAAATTAATACGAGTCTACATGAGTTCTTTGTTCGCCATGCCAGAGGTATGTTTTGGGGAAGCTTCATTCGTTCTTCCTAACCAAAACCACACTTAGATATGAAAGGATGACGGATTAATCACGGCAGATAAGAAACCCGAGTGGACGCTTCTCGCTTCGCGGTTTCCGAATATTTAACACTTGATAAGAATCGAGTGAACGCGAGCGAGCACAAAATAAAAGGTTTACGCATAATAAGAAAACGGCAAGACCTGAGGAAGTAGGTAGACAACGAAGAAGAGGAATATAACGACAGAGACTAAGAAGAGAGTCAGAAAATTTTTGAAAGTGACAACGAAAAAGAAAAATGGTATGTGTAAAAAGAAAGAATAAGAAAATAAAAATAAAAACACCTGAACGCGCACGAGAATTTTCTTTTTTTTTTTTCTTTCTCGTATTGTCTTCTCTTTTCTTATTTTCTTTTCAGCCCTCCTCCATTGCTCAATCATCTTACATCCTATCATCCTACACCTTTTTTTCTTCCTAAACACTTATTCTGACCTAGTGCTCGTGAGTCACGTTTGCTCGTTTGTTCACTCGTTCGTCCCCAAAACCTACCTCATCCACTTGCGGGGGCGGACTGGTTGCGGAGGCGTTTTGGGTCGTATTTGGTGTGGCTGGGGCGCCAGGCTCGTGAGGGTGTGAATGGGTGCTAGTCAGGGAAGCGTCCCTTTCGCGCTCCATCGCGAGCTTGTAGACCTTGTTCCTCAGAGTGCTCCTCGGTATCCCGTAAATAACTGCAGCCCTGCGAGTCCCCAGCTTGCCGCTTTGAATGTCCCTGAGGGCGGCTTGCAGTTCCTCCTCGGTGTAGGTCCTACGGCCACCAGCAGCACCCACCACGGGGACCCCGCCAACTCCGGCTGGACCGGTCAGCCGCGGTTTCGCACGGTAGCATGAGCTAAAAGGAACATTATTTTATTAAACGAACTCAAATTGATCACTGATCCTTGATGCGTTACATCCTACAGCGGCCTCACTCTTTTCAAAAGTATATAAGCTGGACTTACGTAACTTGGGATTCAAAAATCTTTTAATATGATTATCAATGGTGTCTTCACATTTTTTTCGTCAATCCTAACTATAGCCTCTTTCTGTATTTTTATATTTGATACACATGTAGCACAGGCATGCGGTATTTTAATGCCAAAATTTTTCGTCGTTCTCTCAACTCTAAAGAATCATCTTTATAAGGCCACGCATTCAAACCGAGTTCAATGAACTTGTCCAGCCAGAATATACAGATAAAAAAAATACCTCGTACGTGGCGCAGATTAGGCATGCCGTTGTGCCGTGTGTAATCGCGAGTTCACAAAGTTATCTGCAGAGTCTTTTGTTCAGTGAATTCTTACCTACCAATACCTACCTACCTAATCACGTCTTACATGGTGATAGTAAATTAATTGAACCGAGTCGATAACTTTTACTACTCTTTAATATCGACTATGATTGTCTAACTCATTCGCATATCTATAATACAGTGGAATGATATTCTCAGTCCACTCTTTCTTCAAGTAAAACGACATACCATAATCAATCTCAACGTAATCTAAAGTGATTACCAAATACTTAAGAAATCACGTTTGTCTCAAGGAGTCACCTACGTTATTGACAAATATGTCTTATGACTCGTGTGCAGACGTCGGCTGGTCAAACCGATTACTCAACAGAGAAGAGTCAAGAAAGAAATATATAATTGTTAAAAAAAAAGGAATTAAGAAATCTAGAAGCCCTTTAAGAAAAAAAAAATGATCATATCTGTAAATACTTGTATGCAGTTCTAAGAGTTCTATAACGACTTTCTTATTCTACGCGTATAGATACTACGGCTGCGTTGTTTGGACTCCGGAAAATGCATCGGATTCCTATATGCACCGTGAATTTCGACCCGCGACTCCGTTTCGTCGCTCGTTATCTTATCGTATTTAATTGTGAGAGAGGCGCATGCGTCGCGATGCACACATCGTTCGCGGCACACGGGGACCAGGGTACTTCGAGGCTTCGATGTGTCGGAGGTGCAGATTACGCCGAACTAATAATAGACCACGATAAAAATTTGATGCGCAAAATGTTCTGCGGAGGGAAACAGCGAAAACACGAGGGCAACGTTCGACATTACTTGTTTAATGTGAAGGAGACATTCACGTTACTCTCGATCGTTTCTTAAATGCATACGGTGTACAATAATATAATACGTATGTAGACGCAAGTGTGGACACACCGTCATGATAAAACCCAAGGATTAGAGGAGAACGACACTCGGTGACGAAATGCGCTGATATCGTCAGCATTAATTTTGAAATCGAGGAAAACAACGCGGGTATTTTGCGGACGCGGTTTTTCTTTGATTCTATGAAATACCTTTGTACGTAAAAAATTTATATTTAATTGCATCGTGATTGACGGTCCTTGGGAGCGGTAAAATTCTGATAAAGGTGTAAAGCTGACATTTTTTTTTTACTCGTACAGATTTAAAAACGTACGAGATACGATGACCAATCAGCGATGGAAAATGTGAATCGGCAAAAAAATTCCTCTCGATAATTCGCCCGTTGCGAGGTGAACGTTATCTTTTGGAAAATACATGGTGCTCTAGTCTAGTGTTGCGATAACTCCTTGTTGATAGTTCAAGTGCACCGAAATGCATTCTACACTTATTGATCGGAGCATCCATTGCTACGATGCGAGAATTTTCTATCATGCTTTATCACGTGTCGGATGAGTAATGTGGACAATTAGGGATTGGTTGCAAAACCAATATTAAGTATTAATAATCGTACGACAGTTTTGACTCATAGAGAGGTTAATTAACGATTTCATTATCGAAGTATTTCAATTTCGTTAATAATGTCTTCTGATAGTCACGAATTTTTATTTTACGTGTTCCCCTCTCCTTTCATTCATTTCTATTGTTTGGAAGTTAACTTGCACTTACACCTGCATACCCAAGTGCAAATTACTGTGACTGACTATGGTATTTGTAATCTTTATTTACTATCTTTCCACCCATTATTTGGATTGAAATCTATTGTTGGCGTAACATATTTTCTTTAAGAGAAATTCTTCCCGCTACCACCCGGAACTTTTACTCACTTGAAGATGCTCTTGGGATCGATGCCTGCCGGCATCCTGAGAGGTATTTTTTGTTGTTCCAATAGGGATATGTTGTTGTCCTGGAAAGATAAATAATTAATATAAATTAATCATAAGACATGAAATAGTTAATTGGATTGGAACGATGCTGGGGAATATTAAAATTTTTTTCTAAAATTACCTGAGAGTTTTTAGGTTTAGCCGAGAGGTCGAGAGGCTGATCAACTGCCGGGGCACTTTCTTGATGTGTCGGGATACCCACGAGGGGTGCTTCCCTCGGGGGTAGACACCATTGAGGCAGTAAGGTGGGGTAGGTGCCGCTAAGGGCTGCTGCCACCACGGATGCTGCCATGGGGTCGACTTGGACCGACATCGGGGACTCGGCCGATCTTGAACTGCTGCTACTGTCACTCTGAGGGCTCTGAAGTATGAGAAAATAGAAAAGAAAAATTAAAAAGGTAACAAAGTCTTCCTGCTCGTAAATTCATTCAGATTCCATAAAGAAGCCACGATCAATCACTCTACAGAAAATTGTCTAGAAGAAATGAATAGAAATAAGATTCTCGGATTGAGAAGTCTAGTATTAAAAGTCCAATTCATGAATGTCTCTCAAGATAGTTCAAGAAGCATTGGTAACCAATCATGATCCAAGTAAGAGACTGTATCATCAATAAGAATTAAGGCATGACGATCTATGAATGATTCACAGAAGAGATCAAAGTCAAGGGTATAGATGCGGTATTTTCTATGATGAACTCACAAGGGGCGGCTGGTCGTCGTGTGGCAGCTTGCCATCGAGACAGAAGTAACATTTGTCCAGGGGTTTCCAATCCTCGGGTGGCGGACTCGCTCGTCTGCTTCCGAGGAATGGTAACGCGCCGACGATGCTCTCCGGCGTGTTGTCCACCTCCTTGGCCCCTGATCTGCTCACTTCCGTCTCTCCTGTCACTAAACAGACTGCAGAGCTCGGTGCCTCCTGGAGCTCCTCCTCCTTCTTCACCCTCAGCAAGCCCTGCGTCACTGGTGTCCGCTCCAACGCGACCTTCTCTATCCGTTCCTGATGATCAGAAGGAGAATAAGTAAAGTTAATATTAAGAAAAAGAGAATTAATTAAATGGCACTCCTTGTTAATAAATTATAAAGACCTTGGTCCCTTCCGTGTCCGTGACGTTGACCGGATCCCTCTCCTGAGATGGATGACGGTCTACCTCCCTGAGAGGGCTGACCGATCGGTCCGCGTCCTCGGCGAGTTTGAGCTTCTTCTCCTCCTCCTCGTCGTCCTCCTCCAGGACCTGGTCCCGTGTCACCTCCGCAGCCTCGAGCTCGACCTCGACCTTGATGTCCTCCGACCTGATACACCGTGGCTCCTCGTCGACGTGATTCGGAAGCCGCGGCTCTTGCTTCACCGTCAGCGGCCCCGATACCTGACGGTGACCTTGGTTCGAGCCGGGGTTGCACGAGGACGCCGGGTAGAGCCGGTGCGGTTGCGTTGCTGATTCGCTCCGAGTGCTGCTGTACAGGGTGTCCTGGTATTGCTTCCATCTCCTACGGCCCATCAACTCTTCCGCTACCCGTTCCAAACCTGCGACACCACCGCAACTACATCAAACAATGATGAGCGCTCTCTGACTCTTATTACCCCCTCCTGCCCTGCTCCTACTACTTATCATTATACTCGACACTGTACTTTTTGTCATTCTATTATATTCTATCTTGCTCCCGTGTAATAAAGGGTCCATCGAATGAGGCTGTCTCTATATAACACGGTTGATTTCGATTAGATGTCAGAAATAGGGAATAAGGCTGAGCATTCATAGAGACTCAATTGACTCAAATAGTACTGAGTCAGAAATGAAGGATCTCTCAGATATTATTAGAGGTCAGAGGGTAGAACTATCTTCTACCTTCAGATTCATAAGGTGCACGTGTCTAATGTAATGTATGTTGGATTCCATTTCGCCGAGCTCCAAAGTCTATTGATAACACATATCGCAGTTAAGGTAGTGAAGTTTTCGTTATCGTGATTTTGTCTTTCGATTAGACCTTCTGATAGGTGTTATATGTACTGTCAAGAGTATCCATGATAAGTTGAATGCCTGTGAGTCAAAGGATAGTTAGGCCACTTTTGTTTTTATCCATTTCGACAGGAAATTTCTCTTATCAGTAAAGCCTTGGACTACGAAACGTTACTACGAAATAGTTGCCAGTTACAGGCAAGAGACTCTAACGGAAATGCGGTTTTCACGATATACCCCGTGTCTCGGTTGTACACATTTATAAATCACTAAATGGAAGCAACTTGGTACACGAAGGATTTGAACAACAAAATGAATGATATCCGTAAGATTGAAATATTTTTTCTATACAAGATAACCAATTACGACGAATTCCAAATTTTCACGCAAACGCACTTTGGCAGATAAAGTGCACATGTTCCAGGTGAGTGTATTAACTCGATCTTTCGAATCGCTATAAAAATTTACAGTCCCAATGAAATTCATGTAATTGCGTAACGCTCAATATTCTAAGAGTGCCGCAGTTACTCGCCAAGTGCATCATAATTCGTTACATTGCATTTTCGAGTGCTCTGAGTTGCAGCCGGCGATAGACGGCGATAATGCATTTTTTTTCTCATCCTTATCCAAAGACCGAATAGTTGACTCTTATCGAAGCAACATGGCGCGTTGCCACGAGTTCGGATTCTAAAATCGAGCCTGACATTTCTCTATTTATTTCAAATATTCATAGTAAAAATTTCTTAGGAAAAAAAAACCAAATACCATTTCATCGTGCAAATCTTGTCGACACAGAATTTCTAAAATTTCTTGACAATAAGAACATAAACTCCTAATTGGACAATTTGGAAAAATTTATCTCAATTTGCTCCCAGCCTATTGCCTTTTATTCTCTTTTCAAATCCTTCACATTTAGACAGATATAAATTGGATCTGTAATTAATCGAATCCCTATATTAAATCTAGTACTTCGAGTAAATTTACTGACAATCACGAAGATAGAGCTTCTCCGGAGTACGATTACTTTTCGGGGACCTTAATTAATTAAGTTTATAATACGAATGATTAAATTTCACTTGTCGTAAATTTTATTAAAAAATTGTCAAATTCACGAAAAGACTCATTCCCCGTTTTTAGTATCATCCTCATTCACAAATGTCATCCATCCACGAGGTGCGACCTGTGCGTATCACGTACAGTGGATTCCATCGGCGATTTTACCGGACGATTCAATATTTCCAATTACCGCGTGAATAAGGCAATCAGTCACTCTGCGAACACCCGGTACGAAGGCACGCGCCCACTAGTCACGCCACTGTACGCACCCGAGTAATTTTTCATAGTACGACCATGCATTGATTTTGTTGTTCAAACAACAACGGACAGTCCAGTCATTAACGATATCGAAACGTTTCTAGAAACCTAATCCATTTAATCCATTTTGCAGTGTATGCAATTCGTAAAAATAAATTTTGCAAAAAACTAATCACGTTGGTACTAATAATTAATCGATGCATTCATTTAGCCTTTACATTCATACTTAAATGCATTAATTATAGCAAAGATATAATATATTTTATTAAATGCAATGCGCCAATTTCTTTAACTCGACAAAATCGTCGTCTAGCAATAGAGCTAACCTCTATTTAGTACGCTCGTTACGCCATTTGCTAGCTGCGTCTAACGTCCTTGAAATTTGTCACGAGTTCTCACGAAATTGGTATAACTATGTATACAGGGTGTCTCGCCGAAAGTGCACACTTCGATTATCTCCCTTACTAATGAAGATACAGGGAGAAGTTTCAGACGTAAGTTGTACGGTTTCAAGGGGATCGATTTTGCATCCAACTGATTTTTTTATATTCATTTGATTTTGTGATGCAGCAGGTTTCATGTTTTTTTTTTTTTAAATGGAACATCATTTTTTGTTGTTATAAGAAAATGTAGTTCGTCTTTTTCTTAAAATTTTAATACCTTGCAGACTAAAATCTATAAAGCCGTTTCCATGTTATTAAGAAGTGAATTTATTGAAAAATCTTCGGTTGCGAAATTAAGCACGCGAATCCTAAATGCTCTAGCGGCGCTGTCAACCGAAGATTGTTCAATAAATTCACTTCTCAATAAGTTGGAAATGGCTGGATGGATTTTAATCTGCAAGCTCATAAAACGTTAAGAAAAAAATACGCTACGTTTTCTTATACAAACAGAGAATGATGTTCTATAAAAAAAAACATGTAACATGTGGTACCTCGAAATGAAATGAATATAAAAAAAAACATTTGGATGAAAAATCGACCACCTTGAAACCATAAAGCTTTTGTCTCAAACTTCTTCCCGTATCTTCAATAGTAACGGAAATAATCGAGGTGTGCACTTTCGTTGAGACACCCTGTATATATTCCACGTGGGGCACGATACACATGTGAAATTTTTCGCACGTCGCGAGGATCACTCGACGCGTCAGACTTTTACAAAACCAGAGTGCAGAATGCCGGGTTCCTGTCAGTTTGCACAAAAGTCAACGTACAGAATTGCCACAGTCCTGAAATAGCATTCGTCAGAAATTCCAATGCCCAGAATCGTCATTCACCAGAAACAGGAACTGCCCGAACGCTGCTCGTGTTCCAATTTCTTACGACGGCAGAAAGGGCCAGTAGGTATAGTCGTACAATTAAACGTAGTTTCCTGCTGTACCGACAGCTGCCGAAAGTCAAAGGAACACAAGCTGCTCTATTTACTGGCAAATGAGAATTCTGAAAAATAATTTTTAGTCAATAGAAATCGATGTCAACTAAATGCCAACATGTGTATCCGTAGTAGTAGAAAATTTAAGAATAAAAAAAAATCCTTATTCTCCAAAGCATTTAATTATACATATTGCAGATCAGATAGCACAATGCACGTGACGCATGCTGTGAGCATATTAATGCACAGAACAAATTGATCGGTGCATTTGATAAGAAGCGCGTGCACACGCATCCCGAAGCGAACCAATAAAAATGAAGACACAAAGGAAGTGACAATCTAGCCTTTTATTAAGATGGATCATTACTTCCTATCAGTGTTGTGTACACAGAGCGTGTAAATGATTGGCAAGAGGAAAAAAACGAAGGATAAACAGAAAGGTGAAAAATTACAAGAAATTTAGTTGAATAAATTTAATTTTGCGAATATTTGCAAATTCAAACTCAATCGTACTAGTGGGAACTTGCAATTTATAATACATACGTGGAATGGCCGTTTCGCGTAGCTTTTCTTATCGCCTATGGAATTCGAAGTGCAATGATGCAACGGCGATGCACCGAATAATGGTGGGAAGAAAAGAGTCGATTGCAATTGCGGGCAAGTATGATGAATTAGTGCGCGCGTGCATCGTCGTATGAAAAACATCTGAATAAATTATTATTGTTTGTCAAATGTTTCAAGCTAATGGAGGACGCCTACTGCAGGCTTCAGGCCGATTCGTACGCGCTATTTAAACGCGCTTCAGCAGTTGCACACAGCTCATCAAATAATTCTTTATTTGCGGAAACGACTGCTGCTATCCGTTAGGAGATCCCGGCGCATCGTGCATCGTCGCCACTCTTTTCCCCTGGTGTCGCAATGTTTTGCGACCTTTTCCTGAATCCCTATCGAACGATCGAACGACCTCATCCTGGCAAATTGAAAAATAATGCGATACGTAGAGCGTTATTTTCCCACATCTCGACCACTTATTGGCACCCCCATTGTTCCCGTAGCTATCACTTTAATTTGGAGACTCTGACAAAATGTTTTATCCTTCGGCTGAGAAGCTTCGGATTCGTTGAATATACGTAGAATGAGAGAAAAACATTTTTTTGTTCAACCCGCCCGAAACAAAACAGTATAATTTGCATATTAATTAATGATATGAAAAAGTTTATCAGAATAATCGGAAAAATATTTTACGAACGAAAAAATATTTAATTCGTT
This sequence comes from Calameuta pygmaea, assembly GCA_031762395.1. NCBI lineage: Eukaryota > Metazoa > Arthropoda > Insecta > Hymenoptera > Cephidae > Calameuta > Calameuta pygmaea. The sequence continues at coordinate 609,324 of JASANN010000252.1, forward strand.
CTCTTAATTGTTTATATGACATTTTCATAATTGGAGTACGATATTTTTTTATAGGTATCGATGCACCGCATGGCAAAAGTCACTCACGGCCATGCAAATCGTGCAGATTTTTTGGCCAGCGTCGGAGGACGCTTTTTTTATGCTTTAAAAAGGATGTAAAACGAGTGCGAGTGAAAATGGCGACAGGGTAATATGTCATGGGAAAGAATTTTTCTCATTTTCCACACTCGTGCCGAAGGTCGATCGATCCTCAAGTAACCTTCTCGGTCGCCACGAAAGAATGAAAGTAGAATTTAAACGCATAAAATATCTATATATATATATATATATCCACACCCATATATGCGCATATATGTATAAGAATGGAATTTTCCAAGGCGTAACTCGAATTCAAAGTGACGCCGCCACTATCGGATCAATCCAATGGCGTAGTATGAAAATAATTATGTATTTGACTCATTCCGCGAAGACGGTGTAAACTTCAAGGTCTCCGAAGTATGAATCATCGAAATCTCCTCGACACATATTAGCCGATCTAATGATATTTTTCTCTTTCGCCAAATTCACCAGTTTTCTCAGTAACCCGTGAGACACCAAGCTGACTCACCGAAAGGAATACAATAACGCTTTTTTTTTTTCACGAATTAGGTAAACTCGAACAATCCCACGAGAAGCGAGTATCCACAACGGTACATACCGAGGGAGGGTTCTCGAGATTTTAGTAAATTCATTATCGGTTCTCGATTAGAGAACCTTATCCGATCTCGCGTGTAATTGCGCTGGTGATTCTGAAGGGAGAAACAAAAAAGTAGCAGGAAAAAGAAGCCGAGTTCTTCCTTATTTTTTTTTAACTAGAATCGACCGCTACTTCGTGCAATGTCGTAAGGAGCAAGGCGAGTGCCAGTCTAAAATCTGGATTTACCTGAAAACGTCGTAAGAACGAATAAGGAAATAAATTCAGCGCCAAATCAGCGCAAATCCACAGACGTAATCCTTGGGGGGGGGGGGGGGGGAAATTAAAAAAAAAATTAAAAATTACTCCGAA